>OX104070.1:46489392-46568071 GCA_944474145.2 Dicrocoelium dendriticum | reverse complement strand
CTTTCGTTGATGAAACGTGGTTCCCATCCACATGCCTCCCGGTCTTATTCCTTCGGGTTTACACTGGATATGGGGTGTGTGGTTGGAGCTGTGGGTGGTGCAGCGCAAGCCATCCATGGTCCCTCTGTAGGCGCAGGCGTCCTGTGGCTTGCCACAGTGACAGGCAAATCCGAAACCGGTTGCCGCCAACCAGATATATATATATATATATATATATATATATATATGGGACATATTGACATGGTTACTTAACTACCCTTTGTGTCGTTAGCTATTTACTTTAGGCCCTGAAGCTTGCATTAATTTCCTTTGATGCACTTTTCCTACCATCTGCAGCCACTTTTAGTCATCGATCTTGACCTTTCAAACACCTTAGAAATCAATCCCAGCGCGATTTGACGCTTACCCCACATAATCCGTGTCATGTAAAAGTTTGGGTCTGACGAGATTTTACCGAAAAGATATCTTAACCCTGAACTGTTTTCTGGTCTTGATTCATCTGATTACCATGGGAATATTTGCTGTGTTGAAAATCAGCATTGCCCGTGATTCGTTGAAGATTGACACGTCTCACCTATTGTAATGGTGGACTTTTCCAGTTGCTTTTGGAATAGCTTGAGTCATTTTTTATAACGACAGCCGTACTGGTCGACATGACGAGCGAATATTTTATATAGTGGAGTGGAGTAAGATTGCTTTTTTTGCGTCGATGCCAAAGTGAGGTGAGCTGGAGGTAAGGACATCGTTTCTCATAGATAATTGTTGATAAGCGTCCGAAGAAGATTTCGTTAAAGGAGCGATGGACTTGTTCTAAAGCAATTCTCCATCTTTTGCCGAAATGCCTGTGTATGATGGTGCAATACTTTAGATTGGGTCGCACAATCAGTTTGAATGATTCAAGTCATGTTTGGAATAGTGAAAATGACCAAGTGATGTAGTTTGTTAATTGCTTCGCTTTTGCCACTTCATGTAAGTTGTTTTCGATGAACTTGAAGGTGCTGGAGTATCGAATTCCTAGCTCTCGGACGGAATCCGCAGTTTGTATGGGGGGTACCAGTAAGAGTGATAGATCCTTCTCGTGTACTGCATTTGTGGCAGAGTATCTGAGATTTATCTACCGGAAACCTCTTTGACCGGTTTTTCTCTATTGGTTTAGATCTTCGCGTATATTTTCCAGATATTTTTCCAGGTGATCAGGTAGGATTGAGTACACTATTTTGATGTCATCCGCAAAAGAAAGTAGACGCCCGTGTCTATTGTTATCACATATATCGTTTGTTGCTGTTTGCTGACAACTGTGCGTTGTTTGCCCACCGCTTGGATGAGTTGCAGCACAAGACTGGTGCTCTGGCTTCAACAGCCGCCAAATTCGGGCTCACCTTGAACACAAGGAAAACTGTCTGTCTTTTTCAGCCATCACCGGAGGTGCAATCTTCAATATTGCGGCAAATCAACATTAGGATGAAGTATTGGAGATCAACCACCTTCCGCTTCTGCTATCTTGAAGTGTGATATCGACTGACCAGCAGCTACACGGTGCGTTTCGCATCCATGTTAGATCATCGGGCATGTGGTTGCTGGCGTTGTCCATGATCACCTTTGCACCTTTCAACTCCACTCTGCAGCGTTTGCGCTGTACAAATTCCTCGACGTGGATCGAGAGTTTTGCGCCATTGCTTGTACCATCGATGATGATGTTTGTGCGAACGATGCATTGTTTATTGATTGCCAAAAGGAGCGTCACCATTCGGTCTCTGGCTGTAGGCAAGACGACGTTTGCGCTTGTCCCTCTTCTTGAGTAAGCCTGTGTCCGTCTCCATATGGTGATTGTACCCCCTCTCATCTATGAAGATGTATGATTATTTGTCATGCGGTGCATGTACCGAGGAGTCATGAGCGTAAGCTTTCCGGCTTGCGAGGGTCGTGGCACTATTGACCCGGTCTAACTCGTGTCGCTTCTTAAGCATTATCCTTGACCCCATGCGAGCTTTGATAACAGTAGTTAAGGATAGGTAAATCCTGGTCTCGCTCCGCCGCTGCTGTAGCTGCACCATAATGTTTTCAGAATGTCGTTCAGCGGTTTCTTCAACGCGCTGCAGATCATCGGGAGTCAGCTTCTCTTTGTTGTTTCCTCCACATCTGCACTGGCTTTTCATGCTTTTTTTCTGTAGGAAAGGATGATTTTTCTTGCCGTGTTGTCTTTCATATCGGCAACGTCAGCAGCTTCGTGGATGGTTTTGCTGTCGATGAACCCACGCTTAGTGAGGATCTCTCTAATGTTCACTTGTACCTCTTTGCTCTCGAAGATGCGTTCTCTCGTCGTTTGTTTTGGTCGTTTCGTGCATCACAAGACTACTAAAGCTATGCTGTGTTTGGTGGAATCATGATAGCCCGCATTAATTCAATAATCGGGCGGCTGGATAAGTCGGCCCACACACCCACAGGAAGTACGCGAATGGCCATAGAGTGACGGGGCAAATTGTGTCACCCGCTCCGATGGAGGTGAACGACGCCAATAATCAAGAGAAAGGCTTACAACGCTGCTTGCACGGTCCCATTGCATTCTCATGATCAGTCGCCTTACTCCCCTGTCTTGATAACAAAACTGCAACTCTAAGCCAGCAAAATTAGACTGGTTTTGGTGGATTCGTCATAACCTACACTGTTCTTTTATTCGAACAGCTGAATAGGTTCGCCCACACACCCACATAAGATACGCGTGGGGCCATAGAGCGACAGGGGACCACTTGGTCACCGGTTCTGATCGAGACAACTGACGTCCATGCTAAAGGGGAGGGATTGCACAATCGATCACTGCTTATGCAGTTACGTTGTATTCGCGTACGCTCAATGTAGCCGGAATATCGTATAGTCCCTTACTCCCCTGACTTTGATAGCTAGTTACAGCCGTAAACCAATGCAACTAGACTGGTTTAGGTGGATTCATATTAGCCAACGGTGTTCCAGTGATTGCACTACATAGGTTCACCCACACATGCACAGGAAATACGCGAAAGCACATAGTGCGACACGGGATAACTGGGTCGCAGCCTTTGCTGGAGGTGAACAACACCAATGATCAAGATGAGGGCTTGCACAATCGCACACTGCTTGCACAGTGCCGTTGCATTCACGCGAGCACCATGTGGTCTGAACATCGTTCAGTCGTTTTAATCACCTTCCTTTTATAGCGACTTACTTCAATAGGCTAATAAATTTGTGCTGTGTTTAATGGAGTCATGCTAGCCTTCACGGATCCAATAGTCCAGCAGCTGAATAGGTTGGTTCACACAAAATACGCGAAGGCCCATAGAGTGACAAATGACAACTGGATTGTTGCCTATCTGCTTCATCAGTTACGGTCCAAGTGGTCAAATTGTGGGAATCGCGGCCCACATTGTGATGACGCATCGTGATCCATTCTCAGGACCAGTGCTTCCCAACAACTCCCCAATGCCAGATAACATTTGTTTAAGCCATGCTAGAGAAGGCGATTTAGGAGTCTGACTTTCCAATAGTCACATAGCTACCCAGGTCCATGTTAGAAGTCAGAGGCACTTAAAATGCCAGAAGACAGATGGAGAGAGGCGATCGAGGTTCACGATGAAGAGAAGTTTTTGTAGTTGCACACGGTGGTTACACAATGATGTTGCATTAGCATGACTACAATTTAGTCTGAACATCGTCCAGTCTCATTACTCCTCATTTCTTGCAAGCGATTTGCTGATACTCTGCTTAAAATCCAATGTATCCAAAGTGGTTTGCAAAAAGTCCATTTTGTTTTTCAAACCGTCCAAATTAGTTTGCAAAACCTACAACTTAACAAGAATATATATATATATACATACATATATATACATATATATATATATATATATATATATATGTAGCATGAAACTCAGAGTACCTACACCTTGCGTACAAGGCAGCCACATACTGCAGACTATCGTGCGAAGATAAACCGGTGTGTTCGACACTGCCGTCTTACGGCTTTCGCTGCCTGCGTCATAGTCAGCTATAGCCCTGTATTTAACCCAACATCATGCACAGTATCGTGTGGAAGCAGTTGCAAAGTAAATCTTATGGACTCCAGTTCGAAAGGCTCGTTGGATAAATAACAACCAGTTTGATCGTCATTGACTTCATTTCCCGCTGCTAAGTTGACTTTTACCCACATCGTGCCTTGTACCATCCTTCATCCAACAAACCAAACAGGGCCCTTCAGGGTAGACGGTGATTGCTCATACATAGCAAGCAACATTGGTCTAAAACTTGAAAGCGCCTCTGACCAAAGGGACTAAGTGTTACGCCCATAGAGTGGGACGACCTTCACTTCAACTTTGCACTCACGGGCTTTCAAACCGAGGCAGCACTCTTCTGATGTTACAAGTGTCGCAGATTCAAGGAAGCGGTCTGAGCTTTCGAAGTACGTGAAATGCTTTCAGCAGTCATGCACCAATCCGTACTGACGCAGCTGTGACGTTAGTCGGTCAATCAAAAAATTTCGGTTCTTCGCTACCATAGGTCAAGCAGCGACTAAGCGGCACTTGGTCTTGCGACACAGCACTATTCTGCGTAGCGCATGCCATCTTCTGCTCCAGACCTTATATCCATCTTTGGTTGGGCCACTCCTGGATTCTCGAATAACAGAACAGTATCGTCCGCATGGTCCATGTGGAACCTAAACGTATGCACCACGATAATCCGCTAGAGAACACACCATGATGGCGCCCACAAGTACTAAACTCATGCATGGCGCGATCTGATCACTTAGGCTGTTGCCGAGGTGCAGGAGAAAGACCTCGTGCACGCAGAATAGAAGCGGCAAATGTGAAAGAGACAAGCGCCAATGGAGTGTACTCCATCGACGTCGAGCGCATGGTGCGGTAGTACATGGGGTCGCGAGTGCCTAAGTCAAGCAGGCCTAGTGAACCACGACTGAGGCCACTCGGGACCGGTATCGAAATCACGACAGGTCCTGCTGAGCACATAAGCAGAACCGGTGCAGCTTTAATAGGTACCCTACATGCGCCTCCATTCGATTTACTGACTGCGTGCTTGGGTGCTGAGATTCTTTTTTAAGTGGTGGTTTTGCTATATACTTGTTGCTTATTTTGTTATCTGAATAGTTATCTCTTAAACGCACTTGTCGCTTAAACGATAGGTGGTTAGCTTCGTTAATTAGTTCGCGTTTGCTGCATGTTTGTTTTGAATCTCTTGTTCCGCCATCTTTCATTTATCGCTGATCTGTTGATAACCTATGTATTTCATATGCTAATTTAGCGAAGATTTATGTCGACAAGTCCGTATCTTATTTCCGATTTATCTTGTTTGATATTTTCATTTCAATTGATTGTCTGTTGCTTGACATCCCCGGTGTGGCTGCGCTTGATGTGCATGTTGACAAGGTACCTGCCTGTCTAACACTCTTCACAACGATTACTAGCGCCAGTTAGTCGTTGCTGGAGAGGGTGGGGTGCACGGTCCTAGTTTCTGTTCTAGGCTGGAAGAGTGGTTCCATCCCGTGTGAAGCGGAATACAGTGCAGCCACGGCCTTGTGTGCGCTTGATTCCCAAAATACAGCGTGCTTGTGAAGGAGCGTGGGCCGGCTCTGTTGATGAAACGTGGTTACACTGGTCAGTGGATAGCTCGTGCGGCCATCATTCTTTGTCGCTTGTCAAGATCTTCTTTGGTTACTTGGATTCTCCTGAATGTCTTTTGTGTACGGACCACCCTGACCGCTTCATCCAATCGCCATCCTGCTTATCTCATCTTCGTAGACACGCTGGGGCCAGCCGATGCAGACAGGGCTTTGCAGGCCACAGTGCTCAGCGATCATACGCACATCATTACCCAAGCATTTAGCAATCCAAGTGTATAAGTTTACTGTCTCCATCTCCTCTTTATCTGAATCATTGACTGCTATGCACTGGAGCTGTTACGATCGCACTTCACCTTCGTCATAGAATGACACCACCATTAAGACTTTGTTGTGTGCTGACTGCATTGCATCGCAATACTCAAACGTCTGTGCGATGTACTTTTTGTTGTCTTTATCAGCCAACACCGGCGGGAGAGCCTATGGTGCGCTGAGGCTGGTGGTGGCTACATCCTGACAGATGGTCCACCCACTGCTGCTACTGTTGTGCCATTTGCTCATGTCCTGGACGCCTCCTCGTGGCGACCGCTGGGTGGGATTTGGGTTTCGCACTTCTCCCTGCTAAGATGCAGGACACCAATCCGCATGAGCCAGTGAACTGACCATGTGCTAGACCCGTTACCTTTCGGGTGTTCATTTAATCGAAAGCTTTGGCTGAGGACCCGAGTCGTTCTCCTGTCAGGTGTGAGCATCCTGGCAGTATCCTAGTCCATTCTCTTCGGAGGTTAGGAAGTGGTCGATGGCCCTCTTCCCGTAAAACCTAGCCATAGGAGACAACAGGTTTACGGGTTATAAGCTCACAGCTCGATTGGCGTAGAGCACGAGCGCCACGCATTGTCTCTGACGGTGGGAGGGCACCTCCGGGTGTTCAATGGTTTGCTACTGCCCGCCTCAAGCCAGGCAGCCCCTGGTCAAATTGGTGCAAACCCGCCAAAACCCACCTGCGTCTGGCCGTGGTCGCAGGTGTATCCTACTACGATCGCAAAACATGTATGAATCGTTCCAGAACCTCAAAGGCTTCGTGTGACGGCCGTCAAGCAGATCCCCATCTGTCTCTGCAATCACATTCCCGGGCTGGATCTGCTCCCCACTGCCTTGTGGGTCAGGCTATTGAGCCAAAGGCTTCGGGCGGAGTCCCTCAAGCAAACCTCCAAACAACACACTGTTTTGTGGGTCAGACTATTGAGCTAAAGGCTCCGAAGCACAACGGCCACCTCGCGTGCGATTGCCCACCAATGCAATCGTATGCCTGCGCGTAAAGCACTCAGCACCGCGTGTTGAAACGTGCGGAAACTACTGGACCCGAACTGGAGTGAGCACCCCGAGCGACGCACTGCACTGGTCGCGATGGAACTGGCGCGTTACCACATCGATATTGCGGTGTTCAGTGAAACTCGGCTCGCTGAGCAAGGTAAGTTGCATGAAGCAGGTGCTGGCTACACATTCTACTGGGTGGGCGACGACGCGCAGCACCACGTGTTCATGGGGTCGGATTTGCAATATCCGATCGCTTCCATGTCTAGCTGGTGGGTGAACCAACAGGCATCAGCGCACGACTGATGACCGTTCGCCTACGACTCGGAAGAGGTAAGTTTGCTACTTTTAAAAGCACCTACGGTCCGACGATGTGTTATCCTGATGACACGCGTGATCAATTCTACACTCCGTTTTCCTCCATGATACGGTCTGTGCCGGGAAGCGACCGACTATTTCTGCTGGGGGATTTCAACGCGCGCGTTGGGCGTGATGCATCGGTGTGGACAGATGTTATCGGTTCGCATGGCATTGCTTCAGCGAATGCCAACGGTGACAGGCTGCTCTCACTGGGTGCCACTCACGGCCTGACGATCACGAACACTCGGTTTGCACTGAGTGCGAGTGATATAGCAACTTGAACGCACTCACCGAGTGGTCACTCTCATCTGCTCGACTATGTCATCGTACGCCAGCGTGATATGCGTGAAGTGCGCATGACACGTGTAATGCGTGGAGCTGAGTGTGGCACTGATCACAAATTGGTGCGCACCAAACTGTACATATATTTTCGTAAATCTATGTATTGCACTCCCGCCGCGAATCGGCGCAAGTTCAACATTCTCTCCACACAAAACTGTGCAGAAACGTATGGAGCTGGAGAAGCCGATGGCTGCACGCCTGTGTGATGTGGACTGCATAGCCACAGTGGGCGACCTGTGGCACCACATTCGCGACCAGGTGACAACTGCTGTCGAGGAGACCATCGGACGCGCAAACTCTAAGCGGCCTGATTGGTTTGATGACAACAATGCGACGATTGGCGCATTGGTGTCGGGGAAGAATGCAACATTTACTGCACATGTCGCAAAACCCAGTGACTTGGGGAAGAAGTGTCAGTTTCGCAAACTTCGACGGCGACTGACCCGAGAGCTCTGTCGCATAAAAAATGCATGGAGGACTGACAAGACGAAGCAGCTGGAATAATACGCCGAACGCCGCCAACACAAGGAATTCTTTGAATCCTTGTAGGTGGTGTATGGACCGAGGTTGCAGCCAATGAGGACGCTAATCGATGATAGTTCAAGCGCTACCTGCACACAGACTGCAGACATAATGCAGATCTGGCGGAAACACTTCGACTGTCTCTTGAACAACCGGTCAGAGATCGACTGGCCTACATTGAACGGCCTCAAGCAGCACGATGTGAAAAACAGTCTGGCGGACACGCCGACACTGGATGAGACGCAGAGAGCATTTGTTCAGCTGCGAAACAGTAAGTGTGCCGGAGCCGACGGGATCCCGCCTGAAGTATTGAATCATGGCGGAACCGCGTTGGTGACTGTGCTGCACCACTTGATGCAACGCGTATGGATGGAGGAGGAGGTGCCTCCTGAGCTGAAGGGTGCTCTTGTGCTACCACTGTACAAGGGTAAAGGGAGCAAGCAATGTTGCACGAATTATCGTGGCATCAACATGCTGAGTTGTGTGGTCAAGGTGATTGCCCGAATCCTGCTCGACCGCCTCGTCAGTCAGGTTGCAGAACCTAACGTGGCGGAAGAGCAATGTGGTGTCCGTTCGGGTCGCAGCACTATAGATATGGTGTTTGCGGCTCGTCAGTTGCAGGAGAAGTGCAGAGAACGACACCAGTCATTGTACTCGCTTTTTGTTGATTTCACTAAGGCATTTGATACGGTGAACCGCGAGGCATTGTGGCTGGTGTTGGGTAAGTCTGGTTGCCTGCGTCATTTTGTACGTTTAATTGAATGTCTGCACAGTGGTATGCGAGCGAGGTTGCAGCTGAGTGGAGACACCTCGGATGAGTTTGCAGTTGTCTCTGGTGTGAAGCAAGGCTGTGTCTTAGCTCCTGACCTGTTTAATATTTACCCTCATGCCATAATGTTTCGTGCTTTGTAATCGGCTTGTGCTTACGGTGTTCGTGTGGAGCACCGTATTGATGGTGGGTTGCTGAACATCCGTCGTTTAGGTGCGAGAACCCTAGTCTGTGAGACAACTATCCATATGTTGCCGTTTGCTGACGACTGTGCGTTGTTTGCACACAGCGCGGGTGAGTTGCAGCACATGACTAGTGCTCTAGCTTCGACAGCGGCCAAATTCGGGCTCAACATCAACACAAGCAAAACTGTCTGCCTTTTTCAGCCTTCACCGGAGGTGCAATCTTCAACACTGCCGCGAATCGGGATTGGTGCTGAAGTGTTGGAAACCACCTCCCGCTTCAGCTACCTTGGGAGTGTGATGTCGACTGACCAGCAGCCACCCCTTGAGTTGCGTATCCGAGCACCGAAGGCAGCGGCAACCTTCGGGAAGCTTGAGTACCGAGTGTGGAACAACCACCAGCTTAGCATTTGCAAAAAGCTGATGGTGTACAAATCCATGGTACTGTCCGTCCTTCTATACGGCAGCGAAACGTGGACGATGTACCGTCGGGATGGGCGATATCTCGAGCGGTTCCATCTGCAGTCTTTGCGACGAATTTTGCGCATTGGTTGGGGCGCCAGAGTTGCAGACACGGAACCGTTGCGCCGAAGTGGGATGTATGCAGTGAACTGCATACTCTTGATGAGACAACTGAGATGGCTCGGTCATGTGTGGCGTATGCATTCGACTCGGATACCGAAACAACTCTCATAACGGCAGCTGAGTATTGGGAAGCGGTATGTGGGGAAACTAAAGTTACGTTACCAGAACATGATCAAAGTGAGCCTCACATGTTCTAATCTTGATTGCAGGTCATGGGAATCGAAAGCGGTTGATCGGCGCGTATGGCGCGATCTCATCACGAAGGCAGTTGCTGAAGTGCGGAACAAAGCCCTCATGCATGCAGAGAAGTAGCGGCAAGTTCGGAGGCGGCAAGCAACGAAGGATTGTACTTCATCGACATCGAGTGCATGGTGCTGTAGCACATGCGGTCGCGAGTGCCTGAGTCAGGCAGGCCTAGTGAGCCATGAGCGATGCCACTCGGGACTACTACCGAAGCGCCGATGGGATCTGCAGAGAATGTAGGCAGAACCGGCGCAGCGTTTGTAGGTATGCTGCATTCGATTTACTAACCGCGTGCTTGCTGCTAAGTCTATTTATATGAGATGGTGGGTTTTCAATTTTGCCCTAATGCTTTTCTTTCCCATATAAATGCCTAGTTATACTGTATTCTATACACTTGCACACATCGCTTAAGCCACTTGTAGTGATTTCGATAACATTTTCGTGTTGTAGCATTTCCGGAAAATAGACCTCCTGACCTCGTGAACTTACCTCGTATGATTTCGTAAACGTATTCTTTTGTAAACAACTTATTTCATATGCTCACTAATTTAAGATTTATGACACTGTTTGCTAGCGTGTTAAGTCTGTTTATTTTAAGTGGTGGGTTTTCAATTTTGTCCCAATGCTTTGCTTTCTCATACAAATGTCTACCTGTACTTCCTTCCATAAACTTGCACACGTCACTTAAGCCAATTCTTGTCCTTTTCGAAATCATTTTTGTGTTCGTAGGATTTACGTAAGGTATGCATTCTGACCTCGTGAACATATCTCACATTCCTCTGTAAACATTTTACTTCAGATGCTCATTATTTTAAGTTATATGTCACCGTTTCCTTATGCATTACTCGACTTATTTTCTTTGTTATCTTTCCTCAAGTGATTGGGGGTTGCTTGATATCCCCAGTGAGGCTGCGCTTGATGTGCATGTTGACAAGGTGCCTACCTGTCTATTACCCGCTACCTCGTCCATACTGGCACCAGGAGACAGTGAGTCGTTGCTGGAGGGGACAGGGTGCACGGTCCTTGTGGCCATGTTAGGATCAAAGGGTGGTTCCAAGCAGTCAGTGTGGAGCGGACTACGGTCCAGCCACTGCCTTGCGTGCGCTTGATTCCCCAAATAGAGTGTGCGTGTGTTTGCCTGTGAAGGAGTGTGGGCCGGCTCCGTTGATGAAACGTAGCTCCCATCCACATGCCTCCCGGTCTTATTCCTTCCGGTTTACACTGGATATGGGGTGTGTGGTTGGAGCTGTGGGTGGTGCAGCGCAAGCCACAAATGGTCCCTCTATAGGCGCAGGCGTCCTGTGGCTGGCCACCGTGACAGGCAAATCCGAAACCGGATGACGCCAACCATATACATCGTTGGCGGCATCCGGTTTCGGATTTGCCTGTCACTGTGCGCATCCAAAAGACGCCTGCGCCTACAGAGGGACCAAAGGTGGCTTGCGCTGCACTACCCACAACTCCAACCACACACCCCATATCCAGTGTAAACCCGAAGGAATAAGACCGGGAGGCATGTGGATGGGAGCCACGTTTCATCAACGGAGCCGGCCCACACTCCTTCACAGGCTAACATAACCACGCTGCATTTGGGGAGGCAAGCGCACACAAGGCGGTGGCTGGACGGCAGTCCGGTCGACACTGAGTGCATGAAAGCACTGGCTGATACTAGCACGGCCACAAGGACCGTGCACCCCACATCCTCAAGCAACGACCAACTGTATCCTGGAGCCAGTATGGACGAGGTAGTGGGTAATAGACAGGCATCTTGTCAACATGCAAATCAAGCGCAACCACACCGGGGATGTCAAACAACAGTCAATCACTTGAAGCGATGACATCAAATGAAATAAATCAAGCAATGCATACAGATACGGAGACATGACTATTCATTAAATAAGCGTATGAAATAAATTAGTTGCAAAAAAACCGCGAAGAGATAGACGCGGCATAAAATATGTGTTAATAAAGTGCCACAACCTCGAAAATGTTATCGAAGTTAACTACAATTAGCTTAAGCGACGTGTGCAAGTACAGGTAGACATTTATATGATAAAAAGGCGTTAGGACAAGAAAGCAAACCCACCACCAGAAATAAAGAGAATCAGCACGTAAGCACACCGCTAGGAAATCGAACGCAGCGTACCTACAAACGCTGCGCCGGTTCCGCCTACGTTCTCTGCAGGACACGACGTTGCTTCGGTGCTGGCCCCGGGTGGTCTCGCTCATGGCTCACTAGGCCTGCCTGAGTCAGGCACTCGCGACCGCATGTGCTACAGCACCATGCACTCGATGCGGATGGAGTACAACCCATCGGCACCGGTCGCCTCCGCAATGGCCGCGTCTTCTCTGCATGCACGAGTGCTTTCTCTTGCATCTCGGCAACTGCCTTCGTGATCAGATCGCGCCGTGCACGCCGATCAACCGCCTTCCATTCCCATAACCTGTAATCAAGATTAAACTGTGAGCTCACTATGATCATGTTCTAATAACGTAACTTTGGTTTCCTCACGTGCCGCTTCCCAATACTCAGCTGACCAGCCAATAGCTGCTTCGGTATCCGCGTCGAATCCATAAACCACACATGAGTGAAGCACCTCAAGTGTCTCAGCTAAAGTATGCAGTCCACTACATTCATTCACTTCGCCGATACACTTCCGTGTCCGCAACTCTGTCGCATCAACCGATGAGCAGAATCCGTCGCAGACACTGTTGATGGAACCGCTCGAGATATCTCACATCTCGTCGGTACATCGTCCGCGCTTCGCTGTCGTATAGAAAAACGGACAGCACTATGGATTTGTACACCATCAGCTTCGTGCCAACGGTAAGCTGATGGCTGTTCCACACTCAGGACTCTAGCTTCCCGAATGTCGCCACTGCCTTCGAGACGAGGATACGAAACTCACTGTGTAGCTGCTGGTCAGTAGACATCACTTCCAAGATAGCAGAAGCGGAAGGTGGTTGATCTCCAATACTTCGTCACTAATGCTGATTTGCAGCAATATCGCAGATTGCACCTCCGGTGATGGCTGAAAAAGACAGACAGTTTTGCTTGTGTTGATGTTGAGCCCGAATTTGGCAACTGTCGAAGCCAGAGCACTAGTCTTGTGCTACAACTCATCCGCGCTGTGTGAAAACAACGCACAGTCGTCAGCGAATAGCAACATACGGATAGTTGTCTCACAGACTAGGTTCTCGCAACGAAACGACGGATATCCAGCAACCCACCAACAATGCGGTGCTCCACGCGAACACCGTAAGCACAAGCTGCATCAAAAGCCCGCAACATTATGGCATGAAGATATATATTAAACAGGTCAGGAGTTAAGACACAGCCTTGCTTCACACTACAGGCAACTACAAAGTCATCCGACGTCCCTACAGCAGATGCATTCTCACCGGCATAACAGAGTGCATTCAATTAAACTTACATATTTACTCGGATAACCAAACTTACCCGACACCAGACACAATGTCTCGTGGTTCACCGTATCAAATGTTTTAGTGAAATCAACAAAAAACGAGGACAACGGCCGGTTTCGTTCACGAGATTTCTCCTGCAACTGACGAGCCGCAAACACCATAACTATAATACTGCTACTCGAACGGAATCCACATTGCTCTTCCGCCATGTTCGGTTCCACAACCCGACTGAGGAAATGTTAGAGCATGATTCGGGTAATCATCTTGCTCACACAACTCAACAAGTTGATGCCACGATAATTCGTGCAACATTGCTTGCTTCCTTTGCCCATGTCCAGTGAGCACAAACACATGTTCAAACCCATGAGGTATCTCCCCAACATTCCACACGCCTTGCATCAACTGGTGCAGAGCAATCAACGACGCAGGTCCGCCGTGTTTCAATACTTCAGGCGGGATCTCATCGGAACCAACACACTTGCCGTTTCGCAGCTGAGCAAGTGCTCTCTGCGTCTCAGCCAGTGTTGGCATGTCAGCCATGTTCTCCTTTACCTTATGTTGCAACAGGCCAGTCAGTCTCTGAACGATTGTACAAGAGACAATCAGTGATTTTGCCAGACATGCATTATGTATGCAGTCCGTGTGCAGAGAGCGCCCGAACTACCATCGATTAGTGTCCTCAGTGGTTTCAACCTCGGTCTATACACCGCCCTCAAGAAATCAGAGCATTCCTTGTGTTAGCGGCGTTCGGCAAAGCATTCCATCTGTTTCGCCTTCTCCGTCCACCATACATTTTTAATGCAACGGAGCTCTCGAGTCAGTCGACGTCAATGCGCCACGATATATGCGCAACAAATGCCGCCTTCTTCTGGCACCAATGCGCCAGTCGTTGCATTTTTCACTTCAAACCATACGGGGCGATTACAATTTGCGCCTTCGATTGTCTCTTTGGTATCAGCCGTCACCGGGTCGCGAATGTGGTGACACAGGTCGCCCACCGTGGCTATGTATTCCACGTCACACAGGTGTGCAACCATCGGCTTCTCCAACTCAATATGTTTCCCAACAGTACGTACGAAGGATATATATATATATATATATATATATATATATATATATATATATAATATATATATATATGACCATTTAGCCAATGTATAAATTGACAGACTGCCACTATATATCAGGAAAATCAGATAAAGTAGAAATATAGGTAGAAATTCGTCACACCTAGTTCTGCAGTCTGCTTTTCGAAAGGCAGCAGATGTCTAACGAGAGCGTCTCAAGAGAACGGGCCAGTCAAGCTTTTCATCGGATCTGCATAAGAGAGCGAAGAAAAGTTGGAGTCTCGGTGGAGTGTGAGAAGACTGTGATCGTCCGGCATCGAACACCAAGAGTTTGACTCTTATCTCCATCAGGTGCAACCAGTGGGCTGCTGTTGGCGGTGACCGGGAACAACATAAGTGTAGTCGAAGAACGGGAAGTGGGACGATGTGCGAGTGGAGGTTGAGCAATGGAGACAGAAGAGTCAGCGGAGGTAACAAGTAATAGTACAGTCCATAAATGATTCGTCAGTGGGCTGGAGTAGTTGCTTATGGGACCCTGCCCCGAGCATTTGCTCAAGAATCAAACCTACAAGGCAGCAGGGTGATGTGAGAGAGTCGCAAGCCGATGGTTATCTAATGAACAAACAAGTGGTTCATACGTCTTTAGGTCCTGCAAAGGACCAGGGGAATAACACACCTGTGAATTACAATGCCACACTGAGAGATGCAAAAGGTAGTGACTATTTAGTGGCGAGTCACATCTGCCACGTCACAGTGTGGTTATACAGACATACGTGGCTTTTTATAGGGAGAAAGTATGCCAAGGGAAAACGTACCACGTCCTGAAACATTGCCGCAGAACAACTTGCTGGAATAGCGAGAGCCTGTCTATACTGAAATATCATTTAAAAACGTTTCTTTTCTTGCCAAGTGTGGTCAAACTTCTCGACCTATAGCAATCCACGAGCGCATTCACGGAATCCGGCCCGAAAAATATATGACAATATTAACCTACAAATAATGTTACTTATCACATACACATCGAATCATCGCATCACTGTTCCATATTGAATGCAAGTTCATAAACGAAATGTCGCCGAAACTCGATCATTTGATCATTCCACAAAAGGGAACGGAAGACGGACTGTTAGCGTAATGTTAGCGTAATAAGTAAGTCAACTGCGGTAGATGCGCCAAGTTAATCAATTCAGACGAAATTATACCTCAGTTAGTCTTAATATTCTACTAAATGCGTTTGAACTGAAAAAGCCTGTTGACAGCGATACAGCTTCCAAACTAACGTCAACAACTTATGTCACTTCGAAGGTCTACTTGTGCAGGATAGTAGGTGACTCATTCCAGCTTGATCAAGAGATGCCAGAAAGGACGCCGTAAAAAAGCATGTGAGGTCACGCGCATCATTGCCAAGGTAACTGACTGTGAGCTGAGATCAGACGAAGCGAACGGCAAGACTGCGCCAGGCACAAACAACCTGACAAGAGTGTGCACTCAAAAACGTGGGAATCGATGTGTGCGCCGAGTTTGAGCGATTAACAAGTTGCTACAGAAGTGGGTGTGTCGTTTGTAGTGCCCTTCCTTGATGGGATGTTAGGGCTACTCAAGCAGCTAAGCCAAGAAAGCAACGTATTTCGGTGTCCGGAACATACTGTCCAACTGCAACGAAATAAGGATTGGACGAAAAAACTGACTTAAGGCAAGGGTTCTCAAAAGGTATAAGCGGACAGGAACAGAGTTAGAAAAATAGCAGATGTCAAGGAAACTAGATATGCTGAATACCGGCTTTAATGGAACGAACCTTTCCAATACTTCGTATTCACTTCCTGGGTACAAAATGGGGAGGCGAGCACTCAGTAAAATGAAGGTGCGATTTTGCTGTTTATCTGATTAAAAAGGAGAATAGAATATGTGACTTGGATTAGAGTAATGTCAAGTGCAACAAGACAACAGTGGACTGACAATGAACAATTTTTGCGACGGTTCAGAGAAAGACCAAAATGACATTTATAGGCAGTGGAAAAGCAACGTAAAATAGACGAAGATGGAAGACAGGACTCGCCTAAATCGATATTGACAAATAAATGAAATGTGGGAAATGCAATTCAGGAGTTGACAAAGTAGGGAAGCTGGTTGGTCGCAATATATGTAATAGGGGATACGGGTCCATATATTGGGAAGATTCGGAGTTAAGGGGGCTGAAACAGATGGCACCGGCAGAAAAAATCCTATGGGAATAAGGTGATGCGAACAAAAGGTGCTTACAGACTAATAAAGATAACCATCGGTACATGACGGATGACGCTAGCAGTATGGGGATTCCCCGGTTTTGCTGCGTAAAATTATAAACAAATTTAGTATCTCATGGTACACCCAAGCAACAGGTGTGGACTGTTGAACTGGCTATTTAGTTCGATTAGGTGAGTCGAGCATCGCCTTAGCCTGGCGCTCGTTTTGGTTGCAACACGCAATCGCTCGTCACTTTTTATAGCAAGGCTAAAAGGGAATCATTAACTGTACAAAACAAAAGTCGCCCTGTGACCTGATCTGCTTCTAAGAATCACTATCTGGATTCAAGCTAAATGGATGGTTATATATATATATATATATATATATATATATATATATATATAGCACTTGGCCAATGAACAGTTTGCAGAATGCCACAACACATGAAAACACCCAGGAAACGACAAGAAAAAAACACGGAGTGCTGATAAACCTGTCATGGGAAAAAGTCCCACAAGTTCGCCATTGGGTACGGTGCCGGGCCATGTACGATAGCGCATTCAACCAAATGTGCTCACTCTTCTTGGGCCCCCAAGCTGGGAGTATGGAGCGCTCCTCCGTGGCTATCTGCAACGTCAGCGTCTTGACACCACGGAGTCAGTATGCATGTTCGCCACCTCTCCGTCGCTTCCAACCAACGTAGACGCATGCGAACAAAGCGCGGCCGAATAACCGATGAGTTGGCGTACGTAAGACGTGCCCGAGCCACCGGAACGCATGCGATGAAATTATGCAGCCTAGTGGTCGGCAGAGACTGACTGGAAGATTCGACGTCGATTGTCGTCATTGCTAACGCGATGCTGACAGCGTACACCAGTGAGGCTCCGGAGGCAGCGATGATCAAAAATAAACAGTCTTTGGACATCGCTCGCTCGAACAGGCCAGGTCTCGCAGCCATACAGGAGCACTGCTCGTACTGTAGCGTTGTAGACTCGACCTTTTAGAGAAAGGCTGAGATCACGCCGGCGCCAGAGAAGTCGGAGGTCAGCAAAGACTACTCTGGCTTCTGAGCCGCGTAAATGGATCTCATCCGTAAATCCGCTCATATGATGTAACTCCCGAGGTAACCGAACTTGTCGACAATTTCCAAAGGAGAGCCGGATAGAGTGAGGGTAGGAGCAGCTTTTATCCAGGGCAAAGGTCATGCCAAACAGTGACACAGATATTTCCAACTTGCACAGCATGTCCTGGGTAGCCTATGAGGAGTAACAGATTAAAGAGATGTCGTCAAGGAGCCGATCACCCGGGAGTAACTGTTAGCCACTATGCTCATAGTTTCCCAGGGCTCTCTCTAAGATATCATCCATATCGAAGTTGAACAAGAAGCGTGATGTGGGGCAACCCTGTCACACGCCACTAGTGATACTAAAGGGGGACGACAGTACGCCGTACACCCGCACCTGGCCTGAGAATAAATCATCTGAAGGATGTCAACATATTTCACGGGCACTCCCCTTCTCAGCAGACAACTCCAGAGAGCAGCTCTATCAAATGAGTCAAATGCTGCACGTATATCCAGGAAGCAAAGGATGATAGGCCGGCTGAAAGCACGACAGTGTTTAATCGTTTGGCGGATAGTAAAGATGTGATCGATACAGCCCCGATCTGGGCGAAGCCCAGCCTGTTCTTCAGGTATGTGCTGTTCGCGTACTCAACCGAGCCTCCGTCAATGCAGGGAGGCTAGGACTTTGGATGCAATACATATAAGACTGATCCCTCTGTAGTTTGCGCAATCCGTTCGATGACCTCTTTTGAAAGTTGGCACGATGTCTGCTGGGCTCCAATCGGATGGGATGATTTCTGTGGCCCAAATCTCTTGAAGGAGAGTGGTCACTTCAGAAAGGAGAGACGGGCCTCCACCCTTAAAAAGAGCCGGAGGCAGTTCATCAAGGCCGGGAGATTTGTGGCGTTTCAGAAGTCGAAGCCCATAGGCAACCTCGACCTCAGATGGCAGAGAGATGATTACACATCATGGAACACCGTGGATATGAGGATAGCAACACGGAGGCAAAGATGGCCAGTCGAACTGCAGTTCGGCACTCTGCCAAGGAAAAATTCGGCGCTGGTGATTCTGAATTGGTTCACGGCTGAATTCACACATCACTTCGTTTAAAGTTGGTTTGTTGCCGCCGGTAGACCGGGTAAAAGAAAAGAGTCCGCAGAAGTTACCCGAGGATACAGCTGCGTCCACTGAGTTTGGCGATAGTTCCTTTGGAGCTGTTTGAATTCGGCGTTGGTAGCTCTGCGCAATGATGTATACACAGCACTAGCAGGAATTGTCCGGCGGTCTTCCATCAATTGAAAAGAGTGAGCGGAAATCCACTGGTGGAAGGTGTGTTTAGTGAAACCGCAGACGACGTTGGCGGACTTGTGTATGGCACTCCAGATATGTGTGCAATGCGCCTCAACACTTGGGAATGGAGAACTTTTAATATTAGAAGCTAGAAAATGCTGAAAGACAGAGAATATTTGGAGCGACAAGTTTGGCTACATCAAGTCGTTTCCGACGACGGTGTTGGGTGCCACCAAAACGGAGGGCAAGTTTAGCGCACACAAGTGCGTGATCAGAGGTGAGTTAAGTGCTGTAAATTCATTTGCAGTCTATTGTACAGCCTAACCAACGGTAATTGATGGCGATATGATCAATCTGCGTCCACGCCTGTCCAGGCGGAGGTCGCCAGGTGGCGCGTTGGCGGCATGAGCGTCGAAAGTTTGTGCTCGACAGCGATCAGTACGCAACTGTAGAAGACGTTCACCATTCTCCGTCCTGTGAGTACCATAGTCGTGCAGACCACTGACTTTACGTTCGTCAGCACCGAGCGGAAAGTGCAAATCCAACCTCACGTTCACGTAGCGCTGATGCGGCGTTTCCCAACCAGTAGACCGTATAGCCAGCTCAAGCTTCATGCAGCTTGCCTTGCTCAGCGAGCTGCGTCTCACTGAGCGCCGCAATATCGATGTGGTAACACGCCACCTCCATCGCGACCAATGCAGTACGTCGCTCGGGGCGCTCACTCGACTTCTCGAACAGTGTGCGCACGTTCCAACGCAGGCATACGATTGCATTGGTGGGCAATTGCATGCGTGATGGTGGTTTTTGCCTCGGAGGTTTGCTTGAGGGACACCACCCGGAGCCTTTCGCTCAATGGTCTGACCCACATTGCAGTGGGTGATTTTGAGGTTTGCTTGAAGGACACCGCTCGGAGCCTTTGACTCAATAGCCTGACCCACAAGGCAGTGGGAGCAAATCCAGCTCGGGAAGGTGATTGCAGAGACAGAGCTGCATCTGCTTGAGATCCGTCACACGCAGTCTTTGAGAAGCTGGAACGATTCATATATGTTTTGCGACCGTAGTAAGATACGCACCTGTGTCATCCTTTCTCGAAGGTAACAAACTTTCGAAACATAGTGTGCCTAGAGAGAGCGTGGCTAGAGGGTGAAGATAAGCGGCATGGGTATGGACAAAGAAACAACACAAACGCCACTGATGCCGGCTTTTGACCATGTCAACTAGTATGTCCAGCCAGACGTGTTCATCGTCCTCTGGTTCCCAGAACCCCATTCGGAAAACACAAACCGACGCCAAGTTCAGAGTAAGAGCGTTCATTCCACTTGAACAGGACATCGATTGGCATTGTTCCGCTTCTTCATTCTACACCCCCAGTGGCGCAAACAACGCACGATGCAGGAGTCAGGGTGCTGCACGCGCAAGACGCAGCCCAGCCATCGGAACCTGGTGCCTAAAATGACGGTGCTGAGCGGTCCGCTCGATTTTCCTGTACCAAATACACGAAGTCGAACACACTCATTGCTCACGCGGTGCGCCCAGTAGACATGAGCTAAGCTGCGAAGGCAACGATGATCCAACCCAATTAGCCTCTTTACATCTACCGATCAAATGGGCCAGGTCTAGCAACCTTACAGGAGGGATGAACGGACAGCTGCATTGTAAACTCTGCTCTTCCGGGCGAGAGTGATGTCGCGCCAGCACCATAGGTGGCGAAGATTGGCAAAAGCGCTTCGAGTACTTGCTATGCAGCTGGTAATCACATCTTTCATTTCACTGGCGTTAATAAAGTTGGTTAGATATTTGTATTTCTCGGCAACTTCTAGCTGATAACCACCAAGAGTCAGCATAGGGGTGCGTCCCGGCCAATGATGCAGAAGGACTCTGCATTTTGGCGATGCAAAGCGAAGCCCGAAATAACTAACAGCCCAAGATAATTAGTCTAATGTTCCTTAGCAGATTGGGGAGTTGTCAAAGATAATGGCGATGTTGTCGGCATACTCCAAATCAAAAATGTCGATCGCCTGGAAACAGCTACACACCTTCAACGTAGTATCCAATGAACTGTCCCCATGACTTCGACGGTAATAAAGTTAGAAAGGAAAGGTGACAGTGAGAACACTTGTCTGACACCGCTGGAGATATTGAATGGCGGTGAGAGCTTGCCGCAAGCCCTCACGCTGCCCGAGATATGCGCGTAAAGCGCTCGGATAATGCTTACGTATTTTTCGGGGTACACTTTCTGAGTAGACAGTCCCAAAGGACGCATCGATATACCGAATCAAAGGCACCTTTGATATCGAGCAGCACAACTACGGTGGCTCGCCGATAAATATGGCAGTGTTCCAAAAGTGGAGGTAATGTGAAGATGTGTTCAAAAATACAGCAGCGACTTCGATGAAACCTGGTTTAAAACAGTTAGTTCCCTCTAATAATTCGAATAACACAAAAAGAAGACGAACATCGGTAGATGCGCGCATTTCGTACTATCTCATCAGTACCATTATGATAACAGGAAGTAATCAATATGATCAAAGGAGGTCACCTGGTTTGCTCTTCACGGAGCTGGCTTTCACGGATACCAGTCAATTTATGGAGCCCGACAGAGGCAAGCAGCTTAGAGGCAATTGAGATCAGACTGAATTCGAGGTGACTGTCGCAGTCCGAACGGCAGCCCAATGAAAATTGGGACTATTACAGAACGACCCCAGTCTCCTGCTCCCACAGACTCACTAGAAGGTTATCTAAATCATCCATAGAAGCAGGTCCCAGAATTGGAAGAGGGATGAATGAAGTCCAGCTGCTTCTACGGCCTTACTCAAATTCAACCGTATGATCTCACGTTCGAATTCTGCGTGTAAAGGTGGACGCGAAAGGATGGCCCAGGAAAAAGGGCAATCAATGGCTGATATAGAAGCCAGTAAATCTGGCAGCTTAAACAGCATCTCAAAATGTTCAGACCAAGGTTCAAAGCGTTCAGATAAGCTGGGGATCGACTGCCCATTCTCGTTGAGTATGGTCACGTTAGCACCGGGTCTAATGTTGTCAGTTTCCCGTACCATACGGAATAAATTTTGATAATTACCAAGGGAAGTGGTTGTCTGCATCCCCGAGGCAAGATGATACCACTAGGTTTCTCCGTCTCTCATCAGTCCAGCACGAGTTTCCCCCTGAGGTACTTGCGAGGCTAGTTGTGCACGCTTCCAGCTGGAATGTGCCGGC
The DNA here is from genome assembly GCA_944474145.2 of Dicrocoelium dendriticum. Classification (NCBI taxonomy): domain Eukaryota; kingdom Metazoa; phylum Platyhelminthes; class Trematoda; order Plagiorchiida; family Dicrocoeliidae; genus Dicrocoelium; species Dicrocoelium dendriticum. The sequence goes on along the minus strand of OX104070.1, from coordinate 46,545,870 downwards.
CAGCATCCAAAAGTTACAGAGGCTAAATGGAGACCCAAAGTCTGGGTTGACAATTTGATTTGCCACATGAAGACATGCCTGCTGACAATAGCGTCCGGTGGAGATTCGACCAGTGGCTCTCCGCTATGCACAGAGAGCGCTAACTCGGATAGGATATCAGTGCTTCGATACGTATACAGAACATCTGGCTTCACCAGCAAGCAAGCATCTATGCGCTGACAGTGTCTCTGCCCACCGAAACGAACTGTAAGGTTGGCACAAATGAATGCGTAGGTAGAATCTACGCTCATGCTCCGAATGCAGCTGTAGTTTTGGACACAGCCTCTTCAGAGGTAAGCGATCGCGATATGATCGAGTTGCGCCATGGCTGCTAGGCGCCATCTCACTCTTCTGCGAGTGCTGTGTCGGAAATCAGTGCCCGCGAGAAATAGATGAACGTCTTCACACAGCATCTTCACACACTAACATAATTACGGGAGCCTACACCGTGCTGATCGCCAAGATACAACTCACCAGTGGATAGATTTCCATTCAGAACACCAGCCAGCAGCACAGTATACATGCATTTCCAGTAACGAAGGGGATCGTTCAATTGCTGATAAAATTCATCTTGCACAGAGCCAGCGATAAAGTTTGTTGGGGGTGTAAACCGCAATAGCAAAGAGACAGTTTGAAGGAAACAGCCAGTCTGACAGCGCACTTCCGGCTGTTCATTGGGATCAAATCGATCAGGGCAGCTTCATCACAGGGAATCAAACAATACCCACAATTGATTGACCGGTATTTGAAGCTGCGTCGTCTCCGGACAAGCGTAGTAAGAAAGTGTCGCCAGTGTCGCATGTGATGAACCGCAGAGTAATCACAGAACTAAACTTATGCAGGCGGGTTTCCGATACACAGCAGATATCGATCGATAGGGTCTCTAGTGTCCGGGCCAATCTGCAATAAGGTGCGCACGTTGAGGCAAGCCACTCCTAGAGGATCGGGGGCTCCAAATATGAATGGATGAAATGACGTTGTCCGATTGGTTGTATATGGACTTGCCGACTGGAATTGAGCGACACCCTGCGAATGCGTGTGAGTCAAAACTAGAAGACAAATGTCTATTGAGTCAAAACGGAGGAGAACCAAGAATTGGGGGGGTGAAAACAGAGGGATAAAAATGAGGTTGGACCAGGACGACAAGCAAGAAAAAGCGAAAAGGGGAGGATAAGAAGACGAGAAGGCTTGAGTAGTAGCATCCTTACCCATATCCACTCCGTTCGATGCAGTAGATAGGGCGCTTTTAACTGTCCTCTGCGACGGCCAGAACATCAGGTGATTGTTCGTAAGGAAGTCACTGTGGTGTATTGCGTGGGCAGGATACTGCCAGGTAGCTCAGACCTAGAGAGAATGATTAGGGTTCTCAACTGAAGCCTTTGGTTCAAAAAACCTGACTGCAAGCAACGGGGTTTCGGCACTGGGCTTAAGAGTCCATTGTAGTGAGTAAGCAACCACCCTCACTCCAAGCTGGAGGGAGGGGACATTGAATTACTGTGCCTTATGACCACTAATCAAACTGGTACGAGTGGCTCTGAAGTTGCAAAAGGCACCACGCAGCATAGCTCAATGGATCGCTGAAGCACGCAAACCATTGTAAAAAGTAAAAATTCAGTCTCGTCGTGATGTTCACGATTAAACGTGCCATGCCCTCCGAGAAGGTCCGCGCGCAGCAGCTTTTAAGGGATCTGCGGTTGGGCGACAAACTGCCTTCAACCTTATTACGAGTGACGCAACAGCTCGTTGGTTCGTCTACTATGGACGAGATCCTGCTTCGCGAAGGTTGGCTAGAATAGCTACTGGAAAATGCTCAAGCAATTCTCGCAATCGTGAGCTCCGTATCGCTCACTGAACTAGCGCATCAGGCAAGGGAGTCATTAAAGGATGATAGCCACAAGCCGATTCTAGCAAGGTTAACACCGTCGTGTCCCAGGGCACTTCTATCACCGGCTTACATTCCATGAGAGACGCCTTACAAGCATATGTTACGACGACCAGTCGTCAAATCTAACAGCTCAGTATGAGCAGTCGCCGTCACAACTGATCCAAATCACTCTCAAGGCGCTCCAAGTCTATCAATAGATGATAGGTTAAACAGTGATATTTTCCTTTCTTCGTGGCGATAAGTTGCGGTCTCGCATAGATATCTCCCCACCGTTACTGTGAACGAAAATCCCATACCCAGCACATCCACGGTCAAGTAGTTCGGCCTTATTGTCTCCGAAACTTTGTTGGTCCATGTATGTTTGCAAAACTTAACAAATAAGTCAGAAAACTGTCTTTTTATGCCCTCAGACTTAATGTGCTCTCAGTTCCCCGTACTGCATCATTCAAATTTGCGACCTCTTGCATGATTACATTGCTCCCTTGTCATATTACCTGGACTGCATCAGAAGGACTGCATCTTATTGATACGACCTATAGAGCACTTTCTAGATGCAACTTGTCTAGTGATTCTATAGTTCTGTTGGTCATTTCTAGACATCACAATAACTGCAAGAAGTTTCCTCCAAAGGTAGTAACTGTTCGATTTCATCCACTTCATAGTGAGCGTACAAAAACGCTCTCTCTCTTCTACGCGTTGGAAATTCAGGGTTTTACTCTCCCGCACATCATCCTAATGTAATGCTGTCTTGCCTTATCTATTAAGTTGGTTTGTTCACCCAGTGAAAGGAAAAAGCATGCTACGCGAGCGAGTGACAGTAATGCATATTGCCCATTTTTCTCAACAAGTATGTATATTGATACCATTACCCAGTTGTCCGCAGTGGTGGCGTAAATGATGCAAGAGAAAAAGGCAGCAGCAGTACACCGGTACGCAGTACCGACGCTTCGTTGCCGCGCAATCACCACCGGTCGCACGTAGGCAAAGGATACTGTGACGGTCTCCCTGCCCCTACGGAGGCTCGAAACCGCGCGGACAAATTACAAGACAAACTGGTTAGCTTTAGGCTGCGGGCCGGCAACGTAAATGCAGAAAATGAATCAATTACGGTCCATAAAGCTTGTTTTGACTTAACAAATAAATTTGTTTGTAAGGCCGATTTCTTCCAGTGTGAGCTCAGATTGAGATTTTAGTGGGCGGGTGGAGGCAGGGAAGCCTTTTGAAGTAAAACGTCCCCTGTCGTACTAGTTGTAAAAAAGGACACCGAAGATCGCATTGGAAACCAGTCGAGACGCCGAGCAAAGTTATTGCTCACTTCAAACGGTCGAACTCAACAAACAGTAAAACATTCCGCAGCAACTGCTTACGTGTACAATGAAACCGTTAGACTAGTTAGTATTTATCAGACCAGCGCAGGCAAACTGGATTGCAAATCAAACTGCTAAACTTAACGACAGTTTAGACATGATAAAGTATGCATCATAACAGCATCGAATTGAAAATATAGCATAAATAAGGTGATATATATATATATATATATATATATATATATATATATATATATATATATATATATATATACCAGAGGGTCTCTAATGAGGGTAGGCGCGTGTTCTCCGAGCTGGCTGATTTGGTTGCAAACGTTTCATCGTCAGACTAGACGACATCATCAGTGCGGTTTATGCGGGCCTCTTGCAGATCCAAGTGATTATTGATCACTTCATTCGAACGTCAGGAGTCGATTGGTCCACGCGAACTGACCGTGTAGTCAGCTCTCCCGTACCGTTGGCTAGAGCCCGCCTCAATGATGTTCCTACGTCCAGTTGATCTGGGGCGTCCTATTCTTTTGACCCTCAGTGTCTCATAGGCAGTGTCTAGATCTAAGTTCCTGCCGGCTTGTGAGCAACTCTGATTCCGAGACTCCTACGACCTTTCGGAATCAGAGTTGCTCACAAGCCGACGGAAACCATCAAAGACAAGCTCTTCAATGGCAAGGACCGGCTTGGCAAAGAAGAAACAAGTGGTGTGATTTACCAAATCCACTGCAAAAATTGCAACATATACTATGTGGCCCAGACAGGAAGAAAGCTCAGCACTAGGCTACATGAGCATAGCCTAGCCATCCGCCGACATGGTCAGAACTCCCTGATGTCGATACATATGGATGTTGAGAATTATCAATTTGATTTATAGAATGTCAGGACAATAGGCAGAGCAAAAAGTCGAAAAGCATGCGAGTTCATCGAGGCTTGGTACTCGGGAGAGAACTCAATCAACAGGCACTGAGATCTAGACACCGCATTTGAGACACTGAGGGTCAAAAGAATAGGACGCCCCAGATCAACTGGACGAAGGAACATCATTGAGGCGGACTCTAGCCAACAGTACGGGAGAGCTGACTACACGGTCAGTTCACGTGGACCAATCGACTCATGACGTTCGAATCAAGTGATCAATAACCACTTGGATCTGCAAGAGGCCCGCATAAACCGCACTGATGATGTCGCCTAGTCTAACGATGAAACGTTTGTAACCAAATCAGCCAGCTCGGAGAACACAAGTATACCCTCATCCGCATCCCGAGCTACAAATATTCTCACGTATTTCTAAGGGTCTCTAATGTTTGGGCAAGTGCCGCTTGTTGACTAATTTGTAGCAATGTGCGTACATTGAGGCATGCCAATCGGAAGGAGGATCGAGGGTTCCAAATGTAAGCCGATGAACTGGGCTTGGCCGTTTGGTTGGACATAGGCTTGCCGGCAGGACAGGAATGACGCTCCACATTCACATGTGAGTTGGAACTAGGAGGTAAAAGCCTAGAAAAGAAAGGTGGGGGAGGACCAAGAATTTGGAGGGGGTGGAAACAGGGGGAGAAAAGTGAAGCTGGAACGGGACGGTAAGAGTGAAAAAGCGTAAGAGGGGGAATAAGAAGATGGGAAGGCTTAAGCAGTAGCATCCAAACCCCTATCCACCCTGCTCGATGCAGCAGATAGGGCACCGTTGATTATCCTCTGCGGTGGTCAAACCATCAGGAATTTGTTTGACGAAAGGTCCATAGTATTGCGTGGGCATTATACTGTCAGGTTGCCCAGGCCTAGACAGGAGAACGATTAAGGTTCTCACCCAAAGCCTTTGGTTCAAAAACCTGACCGCAAGGCAGCAGGTTTAGCGTTGGGCTACAAGGAGTCCGTTTAAAGGAATAAGAAGCCATTCTCATTCCAAGCCCCAACCTGGAGGACCAGGAGGCTGTTTGTTTGGCCTCTAACCATTGACCAATCTGGTATGAGTGGCTCTGAAGGTGCAGAAAAAGCACAACCCAGCATAGCTCAATGAACCACTGAGGCACACAAATCGTCGCACCACGGTAAGGTCCAGCCTCAGTCACAGGGGCCTGTAACTGGGTGGCTGATTGCTTGGATGCACTAGCCGCGTAGGAAGTCTTTGGGCGGAGACGCCGAAGAACTCAATACTGAAGACACTGCAAGCGACGTGCTTACCCGATCTTCTGTACACCCTGTTACTACAGCATTTTGCAAGCTTAAAGCTTTCTTGCTCCGCCTACATTTTGCTTGTAAGGAGGCCTGCAGCACTTCGTCACTAGCAGTGGAATCACTCCAACTGTTAATTGTCAACCAGCTCACAATATGATGTTGGAAAGAGTGTTACGTCGACGGAATCCGTTTGCGTGCTACTATCCACCAATTTCACCTGACCGAGAACAACGGAGTGTCAGGCGCTCTACTAAATCCTCAACTTTTCCATTGCAGTGGTCAACAGCAAAGACAACACTCCATGTCTGCCAGTCGAGAAACCAGCGAATCAAAGAAATCCTTCGTGATTACAGAACGCTGAGTTCTGACCTTCAAACAATAGTCACAGCTATAAGGTAGCCTCTCACTGCTTGTCAAGAGAGCATACTGGTCTGCAGGCAAGCCGGTGCGTGCCCCATGGAACCATCCACCGCAACGATCACACTGCATACCACCTGGCAAGTCGGTTACAGATGCAGAGCATCTCTCTAAGCCGCATAGGGAACCTGAACCAATTGAGTTAAGGCCCAAAGGCGCACTTACAACATTTTAACCATAATGACAGCAAAAGAAAATGTAAGAGCAGAACGAAAAAATGAGGACCAGCTTGTGAAGGCCTGCACTGCAGTCGAGAGCGAAGTCGGATAATAACGCAAGCGAAAACAAACGCAACAATTTGAACTCACCGGTGCTACCAGACATGATGCACCCCTTCACACAGTACAGTGTCCAAAAAGCGGTTGGATCGGATGGAGGTTAGCAAGATTTGCCAGTGTCGCTTTCGTGCAGATGAAGGATTCAGTGTATGTAGGAACAAGCAAGCCAGGTGACGGATAAAAGATCCGAGCAAGTTCGGGCTTTTAAACCTTTTTGCACATCACGAAAATTTGACAAGGCCAACATTTGGGAAAAAGCTTGAAGGATGAAGCGTGACAAGCACGTCGTTAAAATCCCCGATACAACAAACGTGTTGTCACAAAACGAAGTCAACTGCTGGAGTCGAAGCAGGGAATCAATGCCAGTAATGTTCCTTCGATGGAAAATTTGCCCGAAGGGAATGAAGGGAAAATTGCCCACCCAGCTATCACGAGTCCCGCTGACAGACCTCAAATACTAGCAGTAATCACAGCAGTCTATCAACTAGACACAGAGCCAACATAAAACCGTGGAGATCAGCGGATAAGCGACCGTCATGGAGTCATAATCATCGTGGCATGGTAGCTGAAGGTGAGCAACCCACGTCAGCTAACATGCCGCAGGAAGAATGGAACATTTTGACAAAAAAGTAGAACAAAACACTGTAGTTTGTTTTTCACACGCCGATTGTTCGCTTTTTTGGTCATTTTCAATGTTTATAGTATGAAACATGGGAATCAATACAATAATGTACACAATTATTTCACTGATTCCGGTTACGGGCCATGTCTTCAAGAGTCCTAAGTCATTGGCACTCCTCATCTTTGGGTGCCCATCCTGGAAGACGTACAGATCCAACAGCGGTTAGACACGACGTCAGCGATTTCGTGTGCTGCCGCCAAGTGGAAGGCTGACCACCACGCGGTCGCCTCCAGCCAGGTCCTTGACGAGCAAATAGAGCGCGACGCGGTAGACGCTCAGGTGTCATGCGTAGGACGTGACCGAGCCATCTCAACTGGTGCAACAAAACCAGTTTGTTGAAGGAAATACCTGTATTCACAAAGATGCGACGTCGAACGTCATTACTATTAACTCGATGTTGCCACCAAACACGAGCGATCCTCCTTAAGCAACCGGCATCGAAGGCAGAAAGATGACGCATGTCTTCCACGCGAATCGGCCAGGACTCGCTCCCATACAACAATACTGAGCGAACTGATGCGCTGTAAACGCGGCCCTTTAGCGAAAATGAGACGCCGCGACGAGGCCACAAATGCCTCAGATTGACAAATGCTGATCGAGCTTTAGCGATACAAAGAGAAACTTCTTTGTTGATAGTGCCGTCAGCAGAAACACAGCTCCCAAGGTAGACGAAACTATCTACCTGTTCAAGGTGTGCACCTTCGACAGTGAGCAAGGGAGCAGATGAAAGCCAATACTTGAGCAGTACTTTACACTTCGATGGGGCGAAGCTCATGTCATACTTAGATGCTTCAACCGCCATGCGATCCATAATGAGTCACCAAGTAAGGCAGTATCATCAGCATAATCTAAGTCGATCGCGCGCTCACCCGGTAGAAGCACTAGGCAAAAATGCTTGAAACCTTCAAGAGAATCCGACAGAACATCTTCGTTTGTGAAGTCGAAGAGAAATGGGGACATAGGGCAGCCTTGTCGCACACCGCTATTGACAGCGAATTGCAAGGAAAGCTGGCCATAGGCCCTCACTCTGCCGCATGTGTGAAGGTAAAGTGATAGTAAGACGGCAGTATATTTCTCTGGTACACCGTTCTTTAGCAAGCAACGCCACAAAGCAGGTCCATCAACGGAGTCAAAAGCGGCACGTATGTCTAAGTATGCAACGATAGTGGGCCTGTGATAAATGTGGCGATGTTCGAGGAGCTGGCGGAGCGTGAAGATTTGATCCAGGCACCCGCGGCCAAGATGGAAACCAGCTTGTTCTTCACGGTAGTATGATTCAAGTACTGGGGATAGTCTGCGAAGCAGAATGGAGGCCAATAGCTTAGAGGCAACCAAAATAAGACCAATCCCGCGATGATTTGCATATGAAGTGCGAGCGCCTTTCTTGAAAATCGGGACAATAACTGATTCGCCCCAAGAGGAAGGCACTTCCTCTTCATGCCAAAGTTTTGCGAACAGCGCAGTCAGCTGGTTAATGATCGCCACACCGCCGTACTTGAATAGCTCCGGAGGAAGTCCGTCTGAGCCGGCAGTCTTGAGGCGCTTCAAGCGTCGAATCTCGAGGCAGACTTCCGCTTCGCTGAGTAGATTCAGTGGGACGAGTCAGGGTGGACAACAAAGTGTACTGCATGTACTGATGAATGGGGGATGCAAGTTAAACTGCGAGTGAAAGTGCTCGGCACAACGGTCCATACGCCTCAGTTGGTTGCTGATCGGAGACTCATCCACCTCACAAATGACCTCACTAACACCAGGCTTCCTGAGGCCAGTGGACCGAATAAGTTGGAAAAGTCTGCGAGTGTTGCCAGAAAGGGCAGTGGTCTCCACCTCTAAAGCACGCTCAGACCACCATGTCTCGCGATCCTTGCGTAGGCTTTGCTTGAGCAGTCGGTTGACAGGACGGCGCCGCTCGTTGCAAGCTGATTCCGCGGGGATATCTTTGCGCCGTTCGAACAACTCCAGAGAACCAGCAGAGATCCAAACCTTCAAGGGGCGTCGAGTTAGGCCGCAGTATGACTGTCCGGAAATGGTCATCGCTTTCCATATACAAGTCCAGTGTTGTTCCACTTCTTGTGGTGGATTGCAACTGAGTGCATCATCATCATCATATTCATCATCGCAAACAGCAGTACATCAGCCATTTGAACTGATACTTCGCTGCCATACAACCATGAGGACCTATGAAATAAAGAAGAGGGAGAGAAGGGAGACTTACCTGAAAACCTTAATGCCCTAAGCAAACATTCAGGGTCAATGCGCCTACACCTTGTGTAGACAACATACCGTCACAAACAGCTGGCTATCGTGCAAAGATAATGCGGCATCGGCGAAACAGCTTCCTTGCGGCTTTCACTGCGTCCTAATCAATCGTTACACCACAAATAATTCAAAAGCAAACACACTTTAAACAGGCAATCCGATTAGGAAACGGCAGCAGACGCGCCACTGGTGTCTACTGCGAGCCATATTCTGTAAAGTCTCGAGCCAAGCAAAAGGCGAGTCACGTGGATTCCAGCCCGGAAGGCGAGACGGACCAACGGCACCCAGTTTGGTCGTCAGTGACTTCATTTCCCGCTGCCAAGTCAACTTCTGTCCACCTGGAGTCTTGCGCCACCCTACACATGGCAGACTAAACAAGGCCCTCCTAGGTAAACGGTGACGTAAGCGGTTACGTAGTACGTGCCCAAGACATCGCAACTTATTCAGTGCTATCTGTTGTTCTAGGAAGCCAGCATGATTATCACCACCTGGTACTCACCTACGCACATCATCATTGCGGACACCCTGGTGCCATCCGACACTAGCAATGCTTCGCAGACAACGACTTGAAGACACTTCAGATCTTCAGACCGAAGGGGCCAAGTCTCACTACCATAGAGCAGAACGGCCCTCACTGTGGCCTTGTATACCCGGCCTTTCAGACGGAGGGAAACTCCCTTCTGTCGCCAAAGATGCCGCAGGTTCAAGAAGGTAGCTCTGGCTTTTGCAATGCGTGAGCTGACGTCAGTTCCTATGCGCCCATCATTGCTGATGCAGCTGCAAAGATACGTGAAATGATCAACCACCTCGAGTTCCTCGTTAGCAAGCGTCAAGAGGTCATCAAATGGCTGGTGGTCCCGCAACAACCCTTTGCAGTTTGAAGGTGCGAAGTGCATACCAAATAATGGGACCAATCTAAACAGGCTATTCAGGGTTGATTGTGCCGCCGCAGAATCGTCAAAAAGCAAGACGATATCGTCCGCATAATCAGGATCAACTACTATTTTACCAAGCAGCACTTCAACGCCTACACCGTGAGATTCCGTGAGAGAATCCACGACGAAATTAAACAAAAAGGGAGGAATCAGACATTCCTGAAGATCGCCACTTGTGATCGGAAAGCTATCTGATAGGTCACCGTAGACCATGACGCGGCCTGTAGTGTTTAAGTACAGAGCACGAAAGATGTTCACATAGTTCATGGGAACCCCATTCCGCGCAAGTATTTCGAACAGAATCGATCGATCGACTGAATCGAACGCACTCTTGAAATCGAGGAACACAGCTATTGTCGGTCTGCGATACGCGTGGCACTGCTCTAGCACCTGCCGCAGTAAATATATGGCCTATACAGCCATCTCCTGGGTGGAAACCTGCCTGCTTTTCCCTAATCCGAGATTCACGTCCCGTAGTGAAGCGACGAACGATAATCGAGGCCAGTAATCTTGTCACAATTGACATTAGGCTAATACCCCTGTGGTTAGAACTGTCTGTGCGACTGCCCTTCTATAATCGATTCGCTGCAATTAGCTGGGACACTTCCTTCCAGATACGTTAGAATAGGGAGGTCAGTGCCTTGCAGTGGACCTCACCCTCCTTAAATAGTGCAGGTGGGATGTAATCCGGGACAACGGCACAAAAACGGTTGAGGGTTGTGATCACGTTTCGGACCTCGACCTCCGACGGAGGCTCTAAACTAACCGTCCATGGCTCGTCCTGCATCACCTGAGTAGGAAGAGGTCCAGGAGCAGGGGGCCAGCTGAACTGATCTTGAAGACGTTCCGCCCAAAGAGCCATACGGCGCTCCTAATTGTGTATCAGCGCACCCGCGCTGTCTCTCATTGTCTCACTGACGCCTGGTTTTCTGAGACCAGTGGTGCGGATTAGCTGGAAGAGCTTCCGGTAATTGTCAACTGCTCCTGTCTCCGCCAATTCTTGAGCCCGACTAGTACACTAGGCTTCCTTGTCAGTACGTAAGCTCTGCTTTAGTTCACCCCTAATAACCCGTTTGGTCACATTGTGTTCAAAGCCAGCAGGGAGGTGTCTTCTACATTCCAACAGGTTCACCGACCTCTCGGATATCCAGTGATTGGTGCGGTGACGATGGATAGTGCCACAAGCAGACACTCCTGCGTCGTGCACGGCGGCCGAGATCCGATTCCACTGAAGCTCAGTGTCATTAGGACAAGACAGCGACAGTTCGCTATGCAGTGCTTCCTGATAGGCTTGCTTGATCGAGGACTGAGACAATTTCTGCGTTGCCAATCGTAGGGGACGCTTGGTGCGCCTCCTGGTAAAGTCCATGGAGAAACGGCAGCGTACCAAGGCATGATCAGAGTCGACACAGGTACTCCAGTACGAGCGGCAATCCAGAATGGAACCATGCCATCTGTAACGTATGGCTATGTGGTCAATTTGGGTCTATCGCTGGCCAGCTACAGGAGGACGCCAAGTGGCACTTCGGCGCCCGCCGTGTCTAAAAGCAGTATTGGTGCGCCGCACACAGCTGCAGCAGACGCTCACCGTTGTCAGTCCGTTTGGAGTTAAGTCCACAATTACCACCCAGCTGAGCTTCTGAAGAGCTCAGACGCCCTACTTGTGCGTTCATCATATCCCCTGCAAGTATTATAATATCTGAACTAGTAGCACTGCGTAGTAGCGTGTTCAGTTCGTCATAGAATGTGCCCTTGACAACATCTGAACTGCAGTCGGTGGGAGCATAAGCGGAAATCACAAACAAACAGCGTTTCGTATTACTTCGTGAATCAACCTTAGCTGATGTCGTCAAACGGGCTGTACATAAACGGCTGTTTGCCGGAATCCAATCAACCAACGATGGCTCAGCCTTGGAGCTTAGAATGATACCTACACCAGCTTGACCCGTGAGTGCTGCATCGGTGTCTCCGGATGCGTGCAACCAATAACGAGAGGATAAGCCGAGCGCAGTTAATTCAATAACCTCGTTAGGGTCATTGATTCTAGTTTCGGACACACAACACACATCAATACCCAGTGTGTCCAAGGTGCGTGCGAGTGCAGCCTGTTGACCTGTTTGTCTTAGAATGCGGACGTTGAATGTCGCCATGGAAACGGGATAGCGTGGTCTTATAAGGGACTTTTGCCGATAGGCGTGCGATAGGTGCGGTGGATTGGTGGCTGCAGATGGTTCTGCTCCAGTGGCACTTCGGTTGCTGTCAATTAAGCTGGGAATTATAGAAGGAAAGTTAGTAATGGGGGTTGGGATGGGAGTAAGAGAAAAAGGTGGAAAAGAAAGAAGGGAGGCGCCAGTAGTAGCATGTTTTCGCTTATCCGCCCTGCTGTATGCAGCAGATAAGGCGACCCTTGATAATCGGCGCGGCAGCCGATGCATGATGAAGCTTATGTTAGAAGAAAATGTCATAGTTGTATGTGGGCTGAGATACTGCCAGGGCGCCCAGACCTAGACAGGAGGACGATTAGGGTCCTCATCCAAAGCCTTTGGCTCAAAAGCCTATCTGCAAGGCAGCGGGGAGGTGCCAATGATTTGGTTTTACAGAAATGGACGCCATCTCATTTCAAACCCCCAAGCTGAAGGACCAGGAGAGTGAGTTTGTCTGACGTCTCACCAATGACCAACCTGGTAGGAGTAGCTCTCAAGGTATCCGGAGGCATCACCCAGTATAGCTCAATGGGTCAATGAGGTACGCGAACCGTCGCACCACGTTAGGGTCCAGTCTCGTTGCGACCTTAAATCCGTTCTTGCCACCAATCTTATCTCATCTGGTCAGCGCAGAGCCGCTTCTTAGCCTCTCCTTTCTAGACGATCATTTATCCATTACTCGCTGCAATGTCTGTGACAGCTGTTCATGTAGGAGTCCAGGTCGCACACTGGCTTCTCCCAGGTGAGTCTACCTTAGCACTATTCCTTTAGCACCCTAGCATGAGTTGAGTAACTGCGCCAATGCGACTTAGCCTCTAATGCTCTGACGTATTTAACAACCACAATGTATGCTTGCCTTCTGCTCGTTTATCGTCCTTTCATCATTAAAACATTCTTAGATCTATTCTGTTGAACAAACATAACAAGGGGTCAGCGCACAGAGGCACTTTCTAGTTGTTCAATGATCCCTTACTTATTGTAACGTCTTCGACTTTGCCACTGCAAGCGTCCAGCTTCTGGACTAGCATCCCCTGCCTCTATGCTAGCGATGCCAGTAAAAACTGATAGCTCGCCTGGACAGAGGAATCAGTTAGTCTGTTCACAGCACTCTTGCGGGTGCTTCGTGTTTCGGGACCCTCCAAAACACATACAGATTTTCGCGCAGACCAGAGCATGATCTGAGTCAAGGAAGGTGGACCAAAAGGACCTACAGTCCAGTACGTTGCTGCGCCATCTGAAGCTAATTGCAATGTGATCAATTTGAGACCAAGGTTGTGTTGAAGAAGGGGGACGCCAGGTTGCGGAACGCTTCTTCGTACGCCTGAAGTTAGTGCTCGAGAGAAACAGATGGTTGTCTTCGCACAATGTGAGAAGCCTCTCCATTATCAGAGCGGTTTTCATCGAGCGCGTGATGACCACCAAGGTGGCGTCCGTATAGTAACAGACGGCCAACCCGTGCGTCAAAATCCAAAGCAAGGATAACAACATTCGAGTTTTTAGTATTAGTCAAGAGCTGATGTAGATCCCGGTAGAATTCATCCTTAACCGAGTCATCACTGCAGTCAGTTGGAGCGTACACGGAGATCACAAACAAGTTGCGTCTCTCTTCGCGGTGCTTGTTGATTCTACATGAACCCCGAAGCCGAACTGCACATAGTCGGCTGTTAATCGGGAACCAGTTTAGTAGTGCCGCCTCGGCCATGCCACTTAGTGCTATACCTCCACCAGCCAAACCCGCTGAGGCTGCTTCTGGATCTCCGGAAAGACGTAGGTGATATCTGGCTTTGTGGTCAGTGGGGGATGTCAATGTAAGCACAGTGATGGGATCTTGCAATCTGGTTTCTGAAAGACAGCATACATCAATGTCTAGGGAATCTAGGGCGCGTGTTAGACCGGCTTGTTGTCCATTCTGCATGAGTGTCCGAACGTTGAAGCACGCCAGACGGTACGAGGATCGGGGAAGAAGGAGAGCCATAGGTTGAACTCCTTGGTCTGCGGCGCAACCGGAATCGCAGCCAGACTGTTGGACACATGAATCGGGTAACGGAAAGAGAGGATTGTTAGCAAATAAACAATTGGCGTGTGACGAAGTCGCGCGAAAGTGAGTAGTAGAAACAGTAGCTGATGAGCACGTTGTAATACACTCCATGGTTTTGTGAGAGGGCGTGATACTACCCGGTTGCCCAAGCCGAGGTAGGGAGTTGACTTGGGGGACTCCATCCGAGACTTTGGCTAAATAACCTATCCGCAAGGCTACGGGGCGAATTTAGGGAATCGCGCCCATCGGGAGACGCTGACTGAACGTTCAGTTCATACGTCTTCGTTTGGTAGATTACCAAACAGGGGCCCAATACGTCCCATGAAGTCAGCACAATTGTTGGAATACAATGCCCCACGGAGGTGGACCATTGTCGCTGAACACTTTGCTGAAACGGGGTACACCCGAACCACCCAGCTGACACCACGAAGAGGTAGTTCGGCAAGCCAGCCCTAAGACTGACTGGCACTGGTGAAAGCCATTTCGGGAAGAGCAAGCCGGGTTTTCTTCTAGGTCGGGAATGCATTGACCACGTGTTCACTTTGCGTCAATTGTTGGAGCACCGGCATGTTTATTGGCGATCCACCGTTGTTGTGTTTCTAGACATAAAAGATGTCTACGACTCAGTCGATCGATGTGCCCTTTGGGACTGTCTGCTGAGGACAGGTGTCTGATAAATACGTAAACAGTATCAAAGCGCTGTACGCGCATAGTTCGGGCCGAGTGAGTGTTTGTGGTAAACTGCTGCCAACCTTCAGTATCACCATAGGTGTGAGACAAGATTGCCTGCTGAGACCTTTCCTATTTAACTCCGCAGTTGTCGAAGTCATGGAAACAGCATTCACTGGACACGACCTAGAAGTTGTGGAGCTACTTCATGTTGAGCGACTTCTTAACTTGGAGTATGTGGACAATAATGCCCTAATCTGTGACAGCTCCTGAACATAACAATGAGCACTGGCTGTCTATCGTTTTGGGCTATGCTTTGCTCCATCGAAATGCAAAGTACTTCTCCAAAATTGGCAGGGACCCACCTCTGCGCTAACTCTTTGTGGTGATCAGCTAGAAGTCGTTCAGGAATTCAAGTACCTGTGCAGCTATATTAGTGCCCGTGGGATCGAAGATGAAGTTACGAACCAGATAGCAAAAGCTCGAGGTGCTTTTGCCAATGTCCGCCACCTGTGACGCAGACGCGATATTACTCTCGACCTGAAGGGTAGTTTATAAACGCAGCCGCACCCATATGGGTGTGAAACCTGGCCCATCAGGTCGCAGACAAAGAGGCTCGTCACATTCGATCATCGCTGCTTTCGCAGCTTAGCTTATGTCTGGTGAAAGCACCGCGTGAGCAATGAGCGTGTTCGGCATCGCGTATTTGGTGCAGGAAGAGCTAGGGAACCGCTCAGCGCCATTACATCGCGCACCTGACTCGGATGGCTGGGCCACGTGTTGCGCATGCCAGTACATCGACTCCCGCGACATGCATTGTTTGCGCGCCGGGGCGCTGTTGGAAGAGGAGGGAAGGGTATGCGATGACTTGGTCGAGAGGAATGAAAACCCACACAACGAAACTGGCGTCAGTTGGTGCATCCCGACTGCCTGGCTGGGATCCTAAGGACGATGAACACGTTTGGTTGGACACACTTGCTGATATGGCGAAGAGCCGACCCCAATGGCGTTTGAGTTGTGAGTTTTTATGTACACCCCCTTTAGGTTCCCCGCCAATCCCGATCTCATGCAAAACACATAATATAATAGTTAACATCATATTTTGTAGTGTAATTTTCTGGTCTACTTTTTGCATTGCGGTACATTATCTGAGATGTGTTTCCTACCGGTAGTTAACGTGTACTGATGACGATGATGCGTCTGCAAGCACGATGGCTCTCTCTTGCACCTCCGCAACTGCATTCGTGCCATGTACGCCGATCAACCGCCCGCTATTCCCATGACCTGCAATCAAGAATAGAACGGGACAGACTCATGCAATTCACGTCCTGGGAAAGTGACTTCGGTTTCCTCATGTGCCGCTTCTCTGCACTCAGTTGGCCAGATAATAGCTGCTTCGGTATCCGCGTCGAATCCATACGCCACACATGACCGAGCCACTTCAAGTATGCAGTCCAATGCATTCATCCCACTTCGGCGTTACACTTCCGTGTCCGCAGCCCCGTCGCACCAACCAATGCGCAGAATCCGTCGCAGACACTGTTGATGTAACCGCTCGAGATATCTCACATCTCGTCGGCACATCGTCCACGCTTCGCTGCCGTATAGAAAAACGGACAGCACTATGGATTTGTACACCATCAGCCTCGTGCCAACGGTAAGCTGATGGGTGTTCCACACTCAGAACTCTAGCTTCCCGAATGTCGTCGCTGCCTTCGGTGCTCGGATACGCAGCTCACTATGTAGCTGCTGGTCAGTCGACATCACTTCCAAGATAGCAGAAGCGGAAGGTGGTTGATCTCCAATACTTCATCTCTAATGCTGATTTGCAGCAATATCGCAGATTGCACCTCCGGTGATGGCTGAAGAAGACAGACAGTTTTCCTTGTGTTCAAGGTGAGCCCGAATTTGGTAACTGTCGAAGCCAGAGCACTAGTCTTGTGCCACAACTCATCCGCGCTGTGTGCAAACAACGCACAGTCGTCAGCGAATAGCAACATACGGATAGTTGTCTCACAAACTAGAGTTCTCGCAACAAAACGATAGATATTTAGCAACCCACTAACAATGCGGTGCTCCACACGAACACCGTAAACACAAGCCGCATCGAAAACACAAAACATTATGGCATGAAGATAAATATTAAACACGGCAGGAGCTAAGACACAGCCTTGCTTCACACCAGTGACAACTACAGAGTCACCCGAGGTCTCTCCACTCAGCTGCACCCTCGCCAGCGTACCACTGTGCAGACATTCGATTAAACATACAAACTTACTAGGACAACCAAACTTACAGAACACTAGCCACAATGCGTCGCGGTTCACCGTATCAAATGCCTTGGTGAAATCAACAAAAAGTGAGAACAACGGCTGGTGCAGTTCTCTGCACTTCTGCAACTGACGAGTCGCAAACACCACACCCATGGTGCTACGATCCAAACGGACACCACATTGGTCTTCCGCCATGTTCGGTTCCACAACCTGACTGACAAGGCGGTTGAGCAGCATTCGAGCAAATCACCTTGACCACACAACTCAGCAAGTTGATGCCACGATAATTCGTGCGACATTGCTTTCTCCCTTTGCCTTTGTACAGTGGTAGCATGAGGGCAACCTTCAGCTTAGAAGGCACCTTTTCCTTAATCCACACGCATTAAAAATGATGCAGCGCAGTCACAACGCAGGTCCGTCGTTTTCAATACTTCAGGCGGGATCCCACTGACACCGGCACATTCGCCGTTGCGCAGCGGAACAAGTGCTCTCTGCAGCTCATTCACTGTCGGCGTGTCTGCCAGACTTGCCTTCACCTCGTGCTGCATCAGGTCGTTCAACATAGGCCAGTCAATCACCGAAGTGTTGTTCAAGAGGTGATCAAAGTAATTTCGCCAAATCTGCATTATGTCTGCAGTTTGTGTGTAGGTAGCGCCCGAACTACCCTAGATTAGCGTCCTCAGCGGCTCCAATCTCGGTCCATACACCACCTACAAGGAGTCAAATAATTCCTTGTGTTGGCGACGATTGGCGTAGCATTCTATCTGCTTCGCCTTCTCAGTCCACCATGCATTTTTAATGCGTCGAGGTTTGAGAAACTAACTCTTCTTCCTCAAGTCACTGGGATCTGCCACATGTGTAGCATTCTTCTCTGACACCAATGCGCGAATCATCGCATTGTTCTCATCAAACCAATCGGGCAGCTTACAGTTTGCGCGCCCGATGGTCTCCTCGGCAGCAGCCGTTACCTGGTCGCGAAAGTGATGCCACAGATCGCCCAAGTTAGCCCTACATTCCACATCACACAGGCGTACAGCCATCGCCTTCTCCAGCTCAATACGCTTCTCCATAATACCGAGGGAGAGAATGTTAAATTTACACCGGTTCACGGCGGAAATGCAATACATAGATTAACGAAAATATACGTAAAGTTTGGTCCACACCAACTTGTGCTCAGTGCCACACTCAGCTTCTCGCAGTACACGTGTCATGCGCACTTCACGTATATCACGCTGACGTACGATGACATAATCGACCAGGTGAACGTGACCAATCCGTGGGTGCGTCCAAGTTGCTATATCACTCGCACTCAGTGCAAACCGAGTGTTCGTGATCGGCAGGCCGTGAGTGGCAAACAGTGAGAGCAGCCCGTCACCGTTCGCATTCGCCGAACCAATGTCATGCGAACCGATAGCATCTATCCACAATGATGCATCACGCCCAACGCGCGCGTTGAAATCACCCATCAGAAATAGTCGGTAGCTCCTCGGCACAGCAGGAGAGCCTATGGTGCGCTGAAGTTTGTGGTGGCGAGATACTGACCGATCGTCGACCCGCTACTGCTAATGCTGCGCTGTGGGCTCATGTCTTGGACGCCTCGTGGCGACCGCTGGGTGGGAGTTGGGTTACACTCTTCTTCTAACTAAGATCCAGAACACCATGAGGCGTGTATCGCTTCACTGTCTTATGGCGCTCAGCCCGCTGTCTTTCGGGTGTATACTTTATCGAAGGATTTGGCTGAGGAACCGAGTCGTTTTCCTGTCTGGTGTGGGCGCCCTGGCAGTAGTCTAGTTCAACTCCCCAACCATGAAGTACACCAGTAATAATAAATCCATGCTGCATCGGTTGTCGCGCAGTGGCCTTAAGAAAAAGGGTCGCTTTATCTACTGCATACAGCAGGATGGATAAGGGAAAACATGTTCCTGCAGGCGCCTCTCTTCTTTCTTCTTCCTCTGCACATACTCTTCCCGCCCCCGGCTTCACCAAACTCAATACTTCCTCCAATCCAGGACAGCACCTCACATGCGGTTGCCTGCCAATGTAATCGTATGCATCCATATGTACCGACATCAGGGAGTTCTGATCATGTCGGCGGATGGCTAGGCTATGCTCATGTAGCCTAGTGCCGAGCTTTCTTCCTGTCTGGGCCACATAGTATATGTTGCAATTTTTGCAGTGGATTTGGTAAATCACACCACTCACGACACACTTCAGTTTCAACGGCCAAACCTCCGAACAAATAACAGGCACGCCAATGGGTTCACCGATATCTGGACTAGTGCCCGAAGCGGTGATGCAAGCATTGGAGGAAACCGCACTCCCGGTCGCAAAACCTAAACTCTGGCTACGCTACGTGGACGATACTTTTGTCATCCTAAAGCACTGGAAACTGGAAGAAACACATCAGTTAATTAACAACACGTTTACTGGTATCCATTTCACTAAAGAAGAGGAGAACAATGATCAGCTACCATTCCTGAATATGTTAGTAAAAAGACATGCTGCTGGACAACTGGAGACAACAGTTTATCGGAAAGCGACGCATACAGACCAAATCCTAAATTATCGCAGCAATCATCCAACAGTCTACAAGCGCAGCTGCGTAACAACTCTATTTAAAAGAGCGCAGACACACTGCAGCACCCCGCAGCTGAGGAAAGCGGAGGAAGATAATCTATTCGAAATGTTTACGCGGAATGGGTATCCTAAGAATTTCATTTTGCGTTGTTTAACATCAATAAAGCGACCGAGGCATGAACAAACATCCGAAACGGCTAAAAGGACAATCATTCTACCATGGTGTCTCTGAGATAGCGGCTAGACTGCTACTACCTTTCGGAATCAGAGTTGCTGACAAGCCGACGGAAACCATCCGAGACAAGCTCTTCAATGGTAAAGACCGGCTTGGCAAAGAAGAAACAAGTGGTGTGATTTACCAAATCCACTGCAAAAATTGCAACATATACTATGTGGCCCAGACAGGAAGAAAGCTCAGCACTAGGCTACATGAGCATAGCCTAGCCATCCGCCGACATGATCAGAACTCCCTGATGTCGGTACATATGGATGCCGAGAATCATCAGTTTGATTTGGAGAATGTCAGGATCATAGGCAGGGCAAAAACTCGAAAAGCACGCGAGTTCATCGAGGCATGGTACTCGGGAAAGAACTCAATCAACCGACACTTAGACCTTGATACTGCCTATGAAGCACTGAGGGTTAAAACAATACTCCGCCCCAGATCAAAGAGACAAAGGAACATCATTGAGGCGGACTTTAGCTAATAGCACGCAAGAGTTGACTACACGGTCAGCTCACGTGGACCAATAGACTCATGACGTTCAAATCAAGTGATCAATAATCACTTGGATCTGCAAGTGGCTCACATAAACCGCACTGATGATGTCGTCTAGCCTGACGATGAAACGTCTGCAACCAAATCAACCAGCTCGGAGAACACCCGTATACCCTCATCCGCATCCCGAGCTACAAATATTCTCACGGATTTCTAATATATATATATATATATATATATATATATATATATATATATATATAATCAAGAATGTAGAACTAGGAAATGGAATTTATTTGATCTATGACCATCGACCAATCTTGTAAGTAATTCTCAATGAGCCGTCATGCAGAAGAAGTCAACAGAACCGAACGCATCAGTTAGATGACCAATTTGTGCGACAGCGTGGGTGTAGTAGGGCAGTCTATTCTCCGCGTTGTAGGTGGGTTTTGCACTGCTCTCTGAGCTGAATGATTACTTTGCAAAGGTTTCGCTGCCAGATTAGGCAACGTCGTCAGTGATGCCCAGTCTAGTAGCGAAATCTCAGCAAAATAATCATTCAGCTCAGTGAGCAGTGCAAAATCCACATCCACCTCCCGAGTTATGAATATTCTCAAATACCCTGGGGTGTATTCCACGCGACCTGAATTGTGCGTAATTCGAGTTCATACAGGTGTCGCGCGACTGGCACCAATGGCGCAGCTGTAGATGTCGTCGATTCGAATGTATATTTAAGGTCAGCAGTGTTGTTGCTGCGTGTTGTCGAATAATTTAGTGTGCTAGAAATGAGTTTTGTTCGACTTAGAGAAAAAATGATTCCCATTACACAGCGTGTACACAGAAACATGTGAATATGCATGGAAAAATGAACAAAATCCATCTTCATCACTTCGCAGTCGGTAACGGAAGTCCCACTGACAAGGTGTGATAAATGAGTACATGCAATAGCCATCGAGATCAGTGAACAAAGGTTGACAATGGATGACCTTGTAGCAGCCAATGATTAGCAGGTTCACATGAGTTGTCCCGGTAAAATCCTTACGAGGATAACTTGTTTAACCATATGCCTGGGGAACTTAAGGCGTCTGTCTGTAACCAACATGTATGCGTTGTGTGAATAGTTTAGTTCGAATCGCGCTAGCCTTAGACTGTGGTTACCGACCAAGATATGATCTTAGTTAGCCAGCACATCTGCGTCACCGTAGCTGATCAATGCATATCAAGCTGTTTAAATTTGATTCCCAACGCTGAGCTTATGGTTAGTAGTTATTGACAAAGTTGTTAGCTCCTAGATATCATAAGCAGACCCTGTTTGATTGACGGCCTACATTGTGTCCATCCTAGTGCAGAGTTTACGGAGACGTAGCACGCAAACAAAAGATAAAATAACGTCAGGCAATTCGTCGCAGCTCGAACTCACCGAAAATCTTGGCATACTCCTTGTTAGGGTGAACGCACAATGCAAGATTACTGATTAGCGTCCATGGCGTTGTTGTCCAGGCGATGAATTCAACATTTGGATCGTTGTCTAGAGGAAAACTGACAATTACTGATGGAGATGAGGTAAGTAATGGGCTTTACTAGAGGGGTCTTGAACGTCGCGGTAATTCTGGCCTGCTTCGAAATTTGACAAAGGTGTAGCACATGCGGTGGAAAAAGGCATCACTTTGACGCCGCGATAAACGAGACCTTTGTTGTAAAGCTCTTTAAAAGCCCACCAAACGGATTCCATGAAAGATGGGTACATCGTACGATAGTCATTCTTGAAGTCGATCCAACGACCAAGCCGCTTCGTAATTACCTGCGGAAAGCAAGAGTGAGGTTGATCAATGAAACTACCTCCCATTGGGCGCTGTACTTCATTACAATAGAACGACATCTATCGTTGTAAGATTTAATCCCCATTTTTAAAACATCGTCAGGCCCTTGGATGCCAAGTTCTTTATCAACTTCATATTCCTGAAAAATAGAAATCTAGTTTGACATACCACAGGGAGTCCATGACAATCCCACCCAAAGCGACGTTCGACGTGGTACCCAGATTGGTGGGCATACCGAGGGATAATATCCTTGATCGTCCCGGCGAGCAAATGACCGTAATGAGGTAGACCAGTGGCGAACGGGGGTCCATCGTAGAATGTGTACCTAGATCAGATGAATCCGATAACTTCACAGATACCTAGGGCGAAATTTCGATTGTTTTATGGTGGTCTGAAAAATCTCATTCTTTTCCCAAAAATCCAAAATGGCAAGCTCCTCCTCGGGAATATCAATGGAAGGAGGCAGTCGCGAATAACGGGACATATGTGTAGTTTGCGCACGGTAGAGGATTCCAAAGGATTGCGTGGTTAACCGCACGTAGGCCGCAACAGAGCTGGGGGAGCTACAATACAAGACAAAAACCACGTAGGCGGTTAGATGAAGTTATCACAACCACCTATTAAGAGGCCACATTGGATTTAAGGTGTGCCTGGCTAAAATCTAGTGGCGATAGAGTTGACCGCTAGGCGAAATGTTTGGGTCCTGAGGTAAAATACAACGTTAGGTCAAAACGCACAGTTGAACAACAGCTAGGCACGTGTGAGTATAAGCTCTTCCTCAGTAACCGTCTGTCAGAAGCCGAAGGATGCTTAGAAACTGTGTATCCGAACACTGGGGAAGACGAAGCAGCAGTGCACATACGCAAAGCACTGAACGAAAAAAACAACACGAGCGTGTTCACAGGTGCGCATTAAAAATGCGTTAAATTAGGCAAGTGACAAGTAAAGTAAAAGTCGATCACCAGCAGTACGCCGGTGTATTGTACCGCAGCTACGTTGCCACGCAACCACCACCGGTTGTACACTGGTGGTGGTCTGGTGAACAGCCTACAGCATGGAGAAGCCGCATGAAAAAGCTGACGAAACAGTTGGCCTCGGCCGGTTGTTGTCGACTACCTGGTTGGGGTCCGGGAGATGCGGATACTTGCTAGTTGAAGACCTTGGAAGCCATGGCTCAAGATCGACGTCAATGGCGGACGTGTGCATCGGTTTGTTGCGGTGTCCCTTCTTCCTCCCCCTAAAAAAGAACAAACTGAAAAAATGTCAAAAACTGTGAGTGGTAAAATAAACAAAAAATCAGTACTTGTTGCTCTTTTCTTATCATTCATACTTTTTTCCTTTTCAACCATGATTCCGATGGCACAATATCTGTACCACAGATTGTGTATTATATATATATGTATATATGTGTATATATATATATATCTATATATATATACATATATATATATATATATATATATATATACTGGTACAGAACGCTACATAGATGGTGAAACATATTGCGCTAGTTTGTAGGGTGAAAACAGTACAACCTGAACGTGTTTAGAACCGTTCGTTGATGAAAAGCATAGAGCTTCCGACGTCTGGGAATTAGGTGTTTCTCAGCTGGCGACAACTTAGGAACAGGAACATTCTGAATAGGTGAAGTTTAGTCGGCACTGTCGAGTAGTGACTAGAAGTAGGCAGGTTTAAGACGATCAATGCTTACCGGCTCTTTGGATTTAATCCTTTCCGGAACGGTATTTCGTTTTTCGCCATAAGACCTTGAAGGGACCTCCATAAGGCGGTGTCGACGTTCCGCGTACAGGGTCAATGCGGATAAAGACGAATGGACAACTGTGTAAGTCGGGATAAATTCGTTGCTCACGCCCATTCAAACAGGATGTCCGTCTAATGGATCATAAGCGCTGCTTCGAGCGCTCAGCATACGGCGTAGGATTCAACACACCTGTAACTCGAGGATCAAGTATTATCTCACATGGAAACCGGAGGACTGTGTCAAAACAAGTTCGACGAGGCGGCATCCGATATCCTCTTCGGTATTGCGTATAGAAGAAAGAATAGCTGGAAGGCCAGACCAAGGTGCATCTAGCGAACTAGCTGCACAAGTGAGTGTCAGTTCTTTAGGAGTAGGGGTAAATTTGCTAATGCTACCCAGAACATCCAGCTGATTCTCAAAGCTTTCAACTGTAAACGCTGCAACCATAGCTTCAAGAATTCGTCATCGTTATACACCTTAGCTAAAGTTAGGAAACACCCCCAGCTATTATGTCGCAATACAAGAGAAAACCAAAATACGTAACATAGGCACGCCAGCGGGGTCAGCACTATCGGAATGACATTGTTCTGGAGAGTCAGCAGCCGGCTATTGTGCCGCAGAAGTTATAGTATGCGTCAGGAATGATATTGTGGTTGGAGGGGAGGATAAACAGGAGAGAGGGACAAAGAAACTCAAAACACAGATGTCATTGAGGTCGGCTTCTAGCCGTGTCAACAAGTATATCCAGCCAAACGTGTGCACTGTCTTTCGAGCACTAACCATAGAGCCGGGAGGCTCCAAACGTGGTCAAGTTTGAACTAAGAGTCTTCATTCCCATTGACCATGTCGTCGTTTGGCCTCCCCTCTTCTTCCATCCCGACCCCGGTCACGTAAACAACGCACGTCGCGAGATTCGCTGTGCTGACATGCGCAACAAGTGGTCTAGTCATCGGAGCTTGGTGCGTGAAATATTGCGCTGAGCGGTTCACTTCCTCTTCCGGTGTCATAAACAAGGCGCCGAACATCCTCATAACTCCGGCGGCGTTCTTAACAGATATGAGTCAAACTGCGAAAGCACCGGTGGTCAAGCATAACTAGCCGATTTTATGTGCCAGGTTTCACAACCGTACAGTAAGGTCGAACGTGCGGCTGCATTCTAAACTCTACCCTTCATAGAATGATGTCGCACAGGCGCCATAGATGTCGAACATTAGCAAAAGCGTCTCGAACTTTTGCTATACGGTTCGTGACCTCTTTGGTTCCATAGACGCTGATACAATTGTCAAGGTGGTTGAATTTCTGAACTATTGCTAGCTGATCTCCACCAAGAGTCAGAGCAGAAGGCGGTCCATGCCAATATTGGAGGGAGGCTTTGCACTTTAATGGTGCAAAGCAAAGCCTGAAGCTGATTCGGCTTCTGGAGTAAACGTGAACTGCTCCGGATTGTTCTTGAGCAAAGCAGTCAATTTTTGAAGAGTAGCAGAGCAGCCATGTACAAATCGTCCTTAGTAGTTGACCATACCAAGAAAACGGTGAAGACTCACAACGAGTTGAGGCGACGGGCAATCCACGATGGCTTGCCTGTTCTCAGTAAGAGAAGTAATACCGTAGCTGTCAATCCTGTTGCCAATATTGGAGGGAGGCTTCGCACTTTAATAGTGCAAAGCAAAGCCTGAAGCTGATTCGGCTTCTGGAGTAAACGTGAACTGCTCCGGATTGTTCTTGAGCAAAGCAGTCAATTTTTGAAGAGTAGCAGAGCAGCCATGTACAAATCGTCCTTAGTAGTTGACCATGCCAAGAAAACGGTGAAGACTCACAACGGGTTGAGGCGACGGGCAATCCACGATGACTTGCCTGTTCTCAGTAAGAGAAGTAATACCGTAGCTGTCAATCCTGTAGCCAAATACGCAGTTGTCTAGGTTTATCGTGACATCATGATGTTCAGAGAGCTCGAAAACTTTTCGAAGATATTTTAAGGGCGCTTGGGTCAAAACACTTGCAATTAACACAAAGTCCATGCAAAGACAAAGCCAAGACCATGGAAAACTTGGTCTATGAAACGTTGAAAGGACTGTGAGGCATTCCAGAGTCCGAATGGGATGAAGAGAAACTCGAACAAGCTAAAAGGAGTGGTCAGCGCTGTTTCTGCTTTATCCTCCGAGGCTATCGGGACTCTACGGTGCGCTCTGACAAGACTAATCTGAGAAAAGATCGATTTGCTAGCCAATCCCAATCAGAAAGCATGAATTTTCAGTCAAGACAGAGAGAAGATTTACGTGCGCAGAAAACGGCTTTTCTACCGCGTGTTACTTTTTTGCCTAAAGGCATTAGCAATTCTAACTAGCAGTCCTGCAAATAGGACACTGGTAGATAACACGTTTCACTCAGTTAAGTGAGAACAGTGTTGAATACTAGTGGGAGACGGTGAGCGAAATTAAGCGTAGATATCAGAAGGCAATTAGAGTCTGACACAGCGGACCGGCTTGCCGAACAACCTCCTCGTGGTGCCAGCTGGGTGGTTCGCGATTTTCCCGTTCCAGCAAATGGTTCGGCGGCAGTGTTCCAGGACGTGGTGGTTTTTGCCTGGCAAGCATTCTCCCTATAAAAAGCCACGTAGGTCCGTTTAACAACACTGTGACGGGGAGAATATGACTCGCCACTAAATAAAGTCACAGCCACTTACTTCATCCTGGCAAAGCATTGTATTCCAGCAGCTTTGTGCTGTAGTTCTGGGGAGCATTGGGCCCCTGTTTGACAAAAAAAACAAACGAAAGGCGTAGGAACTGAGCAATCAGTCACCGGCTTCCAATGGGCGCGATTCCCTGAATTCGCTCCGCTGCTTTGCTGGCAGGCTATTCAGCTAAAGGCTCGGGGTGGTGTCCCCTAAGTCAACACCCTACTTCGGCTTGGACAACCGGGTAGTATCTCGCCATCTGACGAAACCATGACCTTTGGGTTGTGTTTTCGTTTACAAATTCTGTACCTTCTCTAGTGTTCCATGGTTTCTGATGGCTATGTCTATTCATAGGCTGTTGCAAATATATATGTATACGTATATATATATATATATATATATATATATATATATATATATATATATATATATATATATATATATATATATATTCAATGAACTACAAGAAGACGGGGACGAATGAAGCGAGACAGGAGCAACACCTTAGTGCGGGAATTAACAAGAACGTCAAGTGACGAGCCGGTGGCTATGCGAGGGGTGCCTATTCCACGCGCCAAACACACACACACACACGCACACGCACACACACACACACACACACATACACACTATACACGTTAGCCAGGGGTGGGAAACACCTCAGCTACTGCGCCGCAATACATAAAAGAAAACAGAGAATAAAATGTAACAGGCGCAAGCTACATGAGCTACCGGTAACGGATCGGTATCGTCCCGGTAAGCTACCAACCGGCTACTACTACGCAGCAGAAAAAAACAACAATTTACTGCGCAAAATTAGAAAATGTTAAATAACGAAATCATAGTTGGAGAGGGAGGCTAAGAGGGATGGGGTGGGACAAAGAAACTCACAGCACGAACACCATTAAGGTCGGTTCCTCGCCATGTCAGCAAGTGTATCCAGCCAAACGTGTTCACGTCTTTTGGACCCCAACCAGGGAGCCGAGACGCTCCAACCGAGGTCAGCACAGAAGTGAGGGCCCTCATTCCTCTCGACCAAGTCGTCGCTTGGTCACCTCTCTTCTTCCATCCACACTCCCGGTGAGCAAACAACGCACGTCTCGGGAGTCGGTGGGCTGACATGCGTAACACGTGCCCGAGCCATCGGAGCCTGATACGCGAAATGACGGTGCTGAGCGGTTCAGTTCCTTTTGCTGTGCCGTAAACAAGGTGTCGAACACGCTCGTTGCTCACGCGGTGTTCCCACCAGATGTGAGCCAAACTGCGAAGGCACCGGTTGTCGAACGTAACTAGCCTCTTTATGTCCGCTGATCTAAGGGGCGAGGTTTCGCAACCGTACAGTAAGGTCGAACGTACCGCTGAATTGTACACCCTACTCTTTAGGGCGAGAGTGATGTCGCGCCGCCGCCATAGGTGGCGAAGATTAGCAAAAGCACTCCGAGCTTTTGCTATACGGTTCGTGATCTCATCTTCAATCCCACGGGCGCTGATACAACTTCCAAGGTAGTTGAATTTCCGAACGACTTCTAACTGATCCCCATCAAGGGTCAGCGCAGGAGGCGATTCCTGTCAATCTTGGAGGAACGCTTTGCGTTTCGATGGTGCAAAGCAAAGCCAGTGCTAATCTGTCCAGCGCGGCTTGGCACGTCTGGGAGCTGTCACAGATTAGGACAATATCGTCAGCATACTCCAAGTCAAGAAATCGTTCTCCTGGGAGCAGATCCACACCTTTTAGGTCGTGTCCTGTGAACGCGATTTGCAATACTTTGTCAATAGCGTAGTTGAAGAGGAAAGGTGACAACGCGAATTCTTGTCTCACACCACTGGAGATAGTAAAGGGCGGCCGCCGCCGTAAGCCCTCATTCTGCCTGAGTTACGCGCGTATAATGATCGGATAATATTTACATATTTCTCAGGTACACCTTACCTGAGTAGACAGTCCCAAAGTGCACGTCTATCTACGGAATTGAACGCAAATTTGATATCGAGGAAAATTACGGTGGGCCGCCAATATATGTGACGGTGCTATAACAACTGACGCAAAGTGAAGATGTGGTCAATGCATCCCCGAGCTTGACGAAACCCGGCTTGCTCTTCATGGATATAGCTTTCACGAGTGTCAGTCAGTCTGTGAAGGATTATAGGGGCATGTAATTTGGAGGCGATGGAGATCAGACTGATTCCTCTATGGTTGCCGCATTCCGATCGTGAGCCTCCCTTAAAAATTGCGACTACGATGGAACGGCTCCAGTCGGTTGAGACAGCTTCCTGCTCCCACAGTTTCACTAGTAACTCGTATAAATCATCCAACAGAGCAGGTCCCCCGAACTCGAAGAGGGCTGGAGACAGATCATCTGGTCCCGCGGCTTTGTTCAACTTTAACAGTCCGATCTGACGTTTCACTTCTGAGCGAGAGGGTGGATCAAAAGGTACAGCCCAGGGAACGGAGCGATTAGTGGCCGGCGAAAAATCTAACAATCCCGACCGATTAAATTGCCTTTCAAAGTGCTCAGCTCAACGTCCCAAGTATTTTGACAAGTTGTGGATAGGCTGTCCACTCTCGTGACAAACTCACTAACACCAGGTCTCCTGCTGCCCGTTTTCCACTATCAGCCGGAATAACTTACGATGGTTGCCAAGGGCAGCGGCCACTTCCATCTCTGACGCACGATGAGACCACCAGCATTCGCAGTCTCTCTTCAGGCTAGCGCGGAGTTTTGCCCGGAGATCTTTGCGAGTTTCATTGTGTTCGCTTCCAGCCGGAATATGCCGGTCAGCATCGATAAGTTCCAGCTTCTGCGGAGAGACCCAATATCCATGTTGGCGATTAGACTTACAACATGAGGATTTTCCTGCTGCTAGTAAGGTCTGGTGAATATGAGACCAGTGAGCTTCAATTGCATCCGGTAAGCGCTTACTCAACTCGCACGACAGCGAACTTTGATATGCATTCAGAACAGCTGGTTTCGCCGGTTGCATGGTATCAATGTGCTCACAACATCGTCGCGGGCGTCCACCAAAATGCAGCCGCAGGTCAGCACATACAAGTGCATGATCAGTGTCCACACATGTGCTCCAAATCGAGCGACGGTTCGGGACGCAGCCTCTTCAGCGGTAACTAATAGCAATGTGATCCATTTGCGTCCACAGCTGGTTAGAGGCTGGTGGGCGCCAAGTCACCCTCCGGCGGGTGCTGTGTCGGAAGTTAGTGTTCGCAAGAAATAAGCGAGCATCCTCACACAAATCAAGTAAGTGCTCACCGTTATCATTACGGGAGCCTACACCATGTTGGCCGCCCAGATGCAGTTCATCAGTGGACAACTTTCCAACTTGTGCGTTCATATCCCCCGCCAGCACAACAGTGTCCGTGCTTCTTCTGTGGCGAAGGAGCTCGTTCACTTGGCGATAGAAGTCGTCTTTTACCGAATCATCGCTACAGTTTGTGGGCGTGCAGGCAGCGATGACGAATAGAAACCTGTTAGTCCCGCGCGACTTCGAAGCTTTAAACGAGCCAGCCAATCGGACCGCACACAACCGGCTACTGATTGGAAAACAGTCAATCAGAGCAGTTTCAGCCCGGGGACTCAGCGCAATACCGAAACCGGCTTGACCGGTGCTCGAAGTTTTATCGTCACGCGATAGGCGCAATGAGAAAGTGCTGCTGGCGTCACCTGAAGGGGATCGCAAAGTGAGCACAGAGCTCGAGTCTTGCAGGCGAGTCTTCGATAAGCAGCAGATAAGATCGATAGGGTCTCTAATGTTTGGGCAAGTGCCGCTTGTTGACTAATTTGTAGCAATGTGCGTACATTGAGGCATGCCGATCGGAAGGAGGATCGAGGGTTCCAAATGTAAGCCGATGAACTGGGCTTGGCCGTTTGGTTGGACATAGGCTTGCCGGCAGGACAGGAATGACGCTCCACATTCACATGTGAGTTGGAACTAGGAGGTAAAAGCCTAGAAAAGAAAGGTGGGGGAGGACCAAGAATTTGGAGGGGGTGGAAACAGGGGGAGAAAAGTGAAGCTGGAACGGGACGGTAAGAGTGAAAAAGCGTAAGAGGGGGAATAAGAAGATGGGAAGGCTTAAGCAGTAGCATCCAAACCCCTATCCACCCTGCTCGATGCAGCAGATAGGGCACCGTTGATTATCCTCTGCGGTGGTCAAACCATCAGGAATTTGTTTGACGAAAGGTCCATAGTATTGCGTGGACATTATACTGTCAGGTTGCCCAGGCCTAGACAGGAGAACGATTAAGGTTCTCACCCAAAGCCTTTGGTTCAAAAACCTGACCGCAAGGCAGCAGGTTTAGCGTTGGGCTACAAGGAGTCCGTTTAAAGGAATAAGAAGCCATTCTCATTCCAAGCCCCAACCTGGAGGACCAGGAGGCTGTTTGTTTGGCCTCTAACCATTGACCAATCTGGTATGAGTGGCTCTGAAGGTGCAGAAAAAGCACAACCCAGCATAGCTCAATGAACCACTGAGGCACACAAATCGTCGCACCACGGTAAGGTCCAGCCTCAGTCACAGGGGCCTGTAACTGGGTGGCTGATTGCTTGGATGCACTAGCCGCGTAGGAAGTCTTTGGGCGGAGACGCCGAAGAACTCAATACTGAAGACACTGCAAGCGACGTGCTTACCCGATCTTCTGTACACCCTGTTACTACAGCATTTTGCAAGCTTAAAGCTTTCTTGCTCCGCCTACATTTTGCTTGTAAGGAGGCCTGCAGCACTTTGTCACTAGCAGTGGAATCACTCCAACTGTTAATTGTCAACCAGCTCACAATATGATGTTGGAAAGAGTGTTACGTCGACGGAATCCGTCTGCGTGCTACTATCCACCAATTTCACCTGACCGAGAACAACGGAGTGTCAGGCGCTCTACTAAATCCTCAACTTTTCCATTGCAGTGGTCAACAGCAAAGACAACACTCCATGTCTGCCAGTCGAGAAACCAGCGAATCAAAGAAATCCTTCGTGATTACAGAACGCTGAGTTCTGACCTTCAAACAATAGTCACAGCTATAAGGTAGCCTCTCACTGCTTGTCAAGAGAGCATACTGGTCTGCAGGCAAGCCGGTGCGTGCCCCATGGAACCACCCACCGCAAAGATCATACTGCATACCACCTGGCAAGTCGGTTACAGATGCAGAGCATCTCTCTAAGCCGCATAGGCAAACTGAACCAATTGAGTTAAGGCCCAAAGGCACACCCACAACATTTTAACTATAATGACAGCAAAAGAAAACGTAAGAGCAGAACGAAAAAATGAGGACCAGCTTGTGAAGGCCTGCACTGCAGTCAAGGAGAGCGAAGTCGGATAATAACGCAAGCGAAAACAAACGCAACAATTTGAACTCACCGGTGGTACCAGACATGATGCACCCCTTCACACAGTACAGTGTCCAAAAAGCGGTTGGATCGGATGGAGGTTAGCAAGATTTGCCAGTGTCGCTTTCGTGCAGATGAAGGATTCAGTGTATGTAGGAACAAGCAAGCCAGGTGACGGATAAAAGATCCGAGCAAGTTCGGGCTTTTAAACCTTTTTGCACATCACGAAAATTTGACAAGGCCAACATTTGGGGAAAAGCTTGAAGGATGAAGCGTGACAAGCACGTCGTTAAAATCCCCGATACAACAAACGTGTTGTCACAAAACGAAGTCAACTGCTGGAGGCGAAGCAGGGAATCAATGCCAGTAATGTTCCTTCTATGGAAAATTTGCCCGAAGGGAACGAAGGGAAAATTGCCCACCCAGCTATCACGAGTCCCGCTGACAGACCCCGAATACTAGCAGTAATCTCAGCAGTCTATCAACTAGACACAGACCCAACATAAAACCGTGGAGATCAGCGGATAAGCGACCGTCATGGCGTCATAATCATCGTGGCATGGTAGCTGAAGGTGAGCAACACACTTCAGCTAATATGCCGCAGGAAGAATGGAACATTTTGACAAAAAAGTAGAACAAAACACCGTAGTTTGTTTTTCACACGCCGATGGTTCGCTTTTTTGGTCATTTTCAATGTTTATAGTATGAAACATGGGAATCAATACAATACTGTACACAATTCTTCCACTGATTCCGGTTACGGGACATGTCTTCAAGAGTCCTGTCATTGGCACTCCTCATCTTTGGGTCCCCATCCTGGAAGACGTACAGATCCAACAGCGGTTAGACACGACGTCAGCGATTTCGTGTGCTGCCGCCAAGTGGAAGGCTGACCACCACGCGGTCGCCTCCAGCCAGGTCCTTGACGAGCAAATAGAGCGCGACGCGGTAGACGCTCAGGTGTCATGCGTAGGACGTGACCGAGCCATCTCAACTGGTGCAACAAAACCAGTTTGTTGAAGGAAATACCCGTATTCACAAAGATGCGACGTCGAACGTCATTACCATTAACTCGATGTTGCCACCAAACACGAGCGATCCTCCTTAAGCAACCGGCATCGAAGGCAGAAAGATGACGCATGTCTTCCACGCGAATCGGCCAGGACTCGCTCCCATACAACAATACTGAGCGAACTGATGCGCTGTAAACGCGGCCCTTTAGCGAAAATGAGACGCCGCGACGAGGCCACAAATGCCTCAGATTGACAAATGCTGATCGAGCTTTAGCGATACAAAGAGAAACTTCTTTGTTGATAGTGCCGTCAGCAGAAACACAGCTCCCAAGGTAGACGAAACTATCTACCTGTTCAAGGTGTGCACCTTCGACAGTGAGCAAGGGAGCAGATGAAAGCCAATACTTGAGCAGTACTTTACACTTCGATGGGGCGAAGCTCATGTCATACTTAGATGCTTCAACCGCCATGCGATCCATAATGAGTCACCAAGTAAGACAGTATCATCAGCATAATCTAAGTCGATCGCGCGCTCACCCGGTAGAAGCACTAGGCAAAAATGCTTGAAACCTTCAAGAGAATTCGACAGAACATCTTCGATTGTGGATCGTTTGGAGGTTGAAGCATCTAATTATGGCATGAGCCTTGCCCTATCGAAGTGTAAAGTACTGCTCAAGGATTGGCTTTCACCTGCTCCCGTGCTCACTCTCCAAGGTGCACAATTTCAACAGGTAGATAGTTTCGTCTACCTTGGGAGCTGTGTTTCTGCTGACGGCACTACCAACAAAGAAGTTTCTCTTTGGATCGCTAAAGCTCGATCAGCACTTGTCAATCTGAGGCACTTGTGGCGTCGTCGCGACGTCTCATTCTCACTAAAGGGCCGCGTTTACAGCGCATCAGTTCGCTCAGTATTGTTGTATGGGAGCGAGTCCTGGCCGATTCGCGTGGAAGACATGCGTCATCTTTCTGCCTTCGATGCCGGTTGCTTAAGGAGGATCGCTCGTGTTTGGTGGCAACATCGAGTTAATAGTAATGACGTTCGACGTCGCATCTTTGTGAATACAGGTATTTCCTTCAACAAACTGGTTTTGTTGAGCCAGTTAAGATGGCTCCGTCATGTCCTACGCATGGCACCTGAGCGTCTACCGCGTCGCGCTCTATTTGCTCGTCAAGGACCTGGCTGGAGGCGACCGCGTGGTGATCAGCCTTCCACTTGGCGGCAGCACACGAAATCGCTGACGTCGTGTCTAACCGCTGTTGGATCTGTACGTCTTCCAGGATGGGGACCCAAAGATGAGGAGTGCCAATGACTTAGGACATTTGAAGACATGGCCCGAAACCGGAAACAATAGAAGAATTGTGTACAGTATTGTACTGATTCCCATGTTTCGTACTACCAACATTGAAAATGATAAAAATCAAAAAATCGGCGTGTGACAAATAAACTAAAAATGTTTTGTTTTATTTTTGTCAAAATGTTCCATTCTTCTTGAGGCATATTAACTGAAGTGTGTTGCCCACCTTCAACTACCATGCCACGATAATTATGACGCAATGATTGTCTTCTATACACTGATCTCCATGGCTTTGCTGGCTCTGCGTCTAGTTGCTAGATTGTTGAGATTACTTCGATTGTGAAGTCGAAAAGACATGGGAACATAGGGCAGCCTTGTCGCACACCGCTATTGACAGCGAATTGCAAGGAAAGCTGGCCATAGACCCTCACTCTGCCGCATGTATGAAGGTAAAGTGCTCGTAAGATGGCGGTATATTTCTCTGGTACACCGTTCTTTAGCAAGCAACGCCACAAAGCAGGTCCATCAACGGAGTCAAAAGCGGCACGTATGTCTAAGTATGCAACGATAGTGGGCCTGTGATAAAGGTGGCGATGTTCGAGGAGCTGGCGGAGCGTGAAGATTTGATCCACGCATCCGCAGCGAGGATGGAAACCAACTTGTTCTTCACGGTAGTATGATTCACGTACTGGGGATAGTCTGCGAAGCAGAATGGATGCCAACAGCTTAGAGGCAACCAAAATAAGACCAATCCCGCGATGATTTGCATATGAAGTGCGAGCGCCTTTCTTGAAAATCGGGACAATAACTGATTCGCCCCAAGAGGAAGGCACTTCCTCTTCATGCCAAAGTTTTGCGAACAGCGCAGTCAGCTGGTTAGTGATCGCCACACCGCCGTACTTGAATAGCTCCGGAGGAAGTCCGTCTGAGCCGGCAGTCTTGAGGCGCTTCAAGCGTCGAATCTCGAGGCAGACTTCCGCTTCGCTGAGTAGATTCAGTGGGACGAGTCAGGGTGGACAACAAAGTGTACTGCATGTACTGATGAATGGGGGATGCAAGTTGAACTGCGAGTGAAAGTGCTCGGCCCAGCGGTCCATACGCCTCTGTTGGTTGCTGATCGGAGACTCATCCATCTCACAGATGACCTCACTAACACCAGGCTTCCTGAGGCCAATGGACCGAATAAGTTGGAAAAGTCTGCGAGTGTTGCCAGAAAGGGCAGTGGTCTCCACCTCTAAAGCACGCTCAGACCACCATGTCTCGCGATCCTTGCGTAGGCTTTGCTTGAGCAGTCGGTTGACAGGACGGCGCCGCTCGTTGCAGGCTGATTCCGCGGGGATATCTTTGCGCCGTTCGAACAACTCCAGAGAACCAGCAGAGATCCAAACCTTCAAGGGGCGTCGAGTTAGGCCGCAGTATGACTGTCCGGAAATGGTCATCGCTTTCCATATACAAGTCCAGTGTTGTTCCACTTCTTGTGGTGGATTGCAACTGAGTGCATCATCATCATCATATTCATCATCGCAAACAGCAGTACATCAGCCATTTGAACTGATGCTTCGCTGCCATACAACCATGAGGACCTATGAAATAAAGAAGAGGGAGAGAAGGGAGACTTACCTGAAAACCTTAATGCCCTAAGCAAACATTCAGGGTCAATGCGCCTACACCTTGTGTAGACAACATACCGTCACAAACAGCTGGCTATCGTGCAAAGATAATGCGGCATCGGCGAAACAGATTCCTTGCGGCTTTCACTGCCCCGCGTCATAATCAGCCATTACCCCACAGATAACTCAACACCACACACACTTTAAACAGGCAATCCGATTAGGAAACGGCAGCAGACGCGCCACTGGTGTCTACTGCGAGCCATATTCTGTAAAGTCTCGAGCCAAGCACAAGGCGAGTCACGTGAACTCCAGCCCGGAAGGCGAGACGGACCAACGGCACCCAGTTTGGTCGTCAGTGACTTAATTTCCCGCTGCCAAGTCAACTTCTGTCCACCTGGAGTCTTGCGCCACCCTACACATGGCAGACTAAACAAGGCCCTCCTAGGTAAGCGGTGACGTAAGCGGTTACGTAGTACGTGCCCAAGACATCGCAACTTATTCAGTGCTATCTGTTGTTCTAGGAAGCCAGCATGATTATCACCACCTGGTACTCACCTACGCACATCATCATTGCGGACACCCTGGTGCCATCCGACACTAGCAATGCTTCGCAGACAACGACTTGAAGACACTTCAGATCTTCAGACCGAAGGGGCCAAATCTCACTACCATAGAGCAGAACGGCCCTCACTGTGGCCTTGTATACCCGGCCTTACAGACGGAGGGAAACTCCCTTCTGTCGCCAAAGATGCCGCA
The DNA here is from genome assembly GCA_944474145.2 of Dicrocoelium dendriticum. NCBI lineage: Eukaryota > Metazoa > Platyhelminthes > Trematoda > Plagiorchiida > Dicrocoeliidae > Dicrocoelium > Dicrocoelium dendriticum. The sequence goes on along the minus strand of OX104070.1, from coordinate 46,509,146 downwards.
GGTTCAAGAAGGTAGCTCTGGCTTTTGCAATGCGTGAGCTGACGTCAGTTCCTATGCGCCCATCATTGCTGATGCAGCTGCCAAGATAAGTGAAATGATCAACCACCTTGAGTTCCTCGTTAACAAGCGTCAAGGGGTCATCAAGTGGCTGGTGGTTCTGCAGCAACACTTTGCACTTTGAAGATGCGAAGTGCATACCAAATAATGGGACCAATCTAAACAGGCTATTCAGGTTTGAGTGGGCCGCCGCAACATCGTCGAAAAGCAAGACGATATCGTCCGCATAATCTAGATCAACTAACCTTTCACCAGGCAGCACTTCAACGCCTACATCGTGAGATTCCACACTCCATGATAGAATTCACGATGAAAGTAAAGAAAAATGGGGAAATCGGACAACCCTGACGAACGCCACTTGTGGTCGGAAAGCTATCCGATAGGACACCGTAGACGCTGACGCGGCCTGGAGTGTTCGAGTATAGAGCACGAAAGATGTTCACATATTTCATGGGAACATCTTTCCGCGCAAGTATTTCGAGCAGAATCGAACGATCGACTGAATCGAACGCACTCTTGAAATCGAGGAACACATTTATTGTCGGTCTGCGATATGCGCGGCGCTGCTCTAGCACCTGCCGCAAAGTGAATATATGGTCTATACAGCCATCTCCTGGGTGGAAACCTGCCTGCTCTTCCCTAATCCGAGATTCACGTTCCGCAGTGAGGCGACGAACGATAATCGAGGCCAGTAATCTTGTCACAATTGACGTTAGGCTAATACCCCTGTGGTTAGAACTGTCTGTGCGACTGCCCTTCTTGTATATTGCCACTATAATCGATTCACTTCAATCAGCCGGGACACTCTTCATTCCAGATACGTTAGAAAAGGGAGGTCAGTGCCTTGCAGAGGACGTCACCTCCATCCTTAAATAGTGCAGGTAGGAGGGAATCCGGGCCAGCGGCACGAAAACCAGCAAGGGCTGTGATCGCGTTTCGGACCTCGGCCTCCGACGGAGGCTCTAAACTAACCGTCCATGGCTCGTCCTGCATCACCTGAGTAGGAAGAGGTCCAGGAGCAGGGGGCCAGCTGAACTGATCTTGAAAACGTTCCGTACAAAGAGCCATACGGCGCCCCTAATTGTGTATCAGCGCACCCGCGCTGTCTCTCATTGTCTCACTGACGCCTGGTTTCCTGGGACCACTGCTGCGGATCAGCTGGAAGAGCTTCCGGTAATCGCCTACTGCTTCTTCCTTCTCCATTTCTTGAGCCAGACTAGTCCACTACGCTTCCTTGTCAGCACGTAGGCTCTGCTTTAGTCCACCCCTAATAACCCGTCTGGTCACATTGTGTTCAGAGCCAGCAGGGAGGTGTCTTCTAGATTCCAACAGGTTCACCGACCTCTCGGATATCCAGTGATTGGTGCGGTGACGATGGATAGTGCCACAAGCAGACACTCCTGCGTCGTGCATGGCGGCCGAGATCCGATTCCACTGAAGCTCAGTGTCATTAGGACAAGACAGCGACAGTTCGCTATGCAGTGCTTCCTGATAGGCTTGCCTGATCAAGGACTGAGATAATTTCTCCGTTGACAATCGTAGGGGACGCTTGGTGCGCCTCTTGGTAAAGTTCATGGAGAAACGACAGCGTACCAAGGCATGATCAGAGTCGACACAGGTACTCCAGTACGAGCGGCAATACAGGATGGAACCACGCCATCTGTAACTTATGGCTATGTGGTGAATTTAGGTCCATCGAACCGTGTAGCAGAAGCTCGAAGTGCTTTTGCTAATCTTCGCCACCTATGGCGGCGGCGCGACATCACTCTCGCCCTGAAGGGTAGAGTGTACAATGCAGCGGTACGTTCGACCTTAATGTACGGTTGCGAAACCTCGCCCCTAAGATCGGCGGACATAAAGTGGCTAGTTACGTTCGACCTTCGCAGTTTGGCTCACATCTGGTGGGAACACCGCGTGAGCAACGAGCGTGTTTGACACCTTGTTTACGGCACAGCAAAAGGAACTGAACCGCTCAGCACCGTCATTTCACGCACCAGGCTCCGATGGCTGGGCCACGTGTTGCGCATACCAGCCCATCGACTTCCACGACGTGCGTTGTTTGCTCACCGGGGATGTGAATGGAAGAAGAGGAGGGGTGGCCAAGCGATGACTTGGTCGAGAGGAATGAGGGCCCTCACTTCTGTGCTGGCCTCGGTTGGAGCGTCACGGCTCCCTGGTTGGGGTCTAAAAGACGGTGAACACGTTTGGCTGGATACACTTGCTGACATGGCGAGGAGCCGACCTCAATGGCGTTCCTGCTGTGAATTTCTTTGTCCCTCCTCATCCCTTTTAGCCTCCCCCCACCTACGATCTCATTTACTAGCGTAAAACATAATAATTTTTTCTTTTTGAAGCTTTGAAGCGAGCTTCCGTGGGGGTTTGCTTGAAGCTGGGCTCCGGCTAGATGTTATCCGGCCGTGGCTCTCGCCACGGCAGCATGTTTTGGGCTTGTTTTCCGGTCTACATTGTATCTCACTGGGAGGTAGTGATCCTACCGACGTAGCGGAGGGAGTGCGGCATCGCTTTGGTCTGGATGTGGCGGATCTAGATGCAGGTAGTAATACCAATGCGGTTTTACCAATGCGATTTTAGGCATGGACAGAACGGCAACGCTACATATATTGAGAAGCTGGGAATTGGCCAAAAGACGTCATTTGCTAATGATCGACACATCATCACCATCATCATTATACACGTTAGCTCATTCATTCATTGCACACGTCAGCTAGAGGTGGGAAACACTTCAGCTACTGTGCCGCAATACATAAATGAAAAAGGAAAATAAATACAAAAGTTGCATGCCAGCTGAGCTACCAGCAAAGGATATGCATCGTTCCGGTAAGCTACCAGCCGGCTACTAGGCAAAAGGAAAAAAATTATTATGTTTTACGCTAGTAAATGAGATCGTAGGTGGGGGGGAGGCTAAAAGGGATGAGGAGGGACAAAGAAACTCACAGCAGGAACGCCACTGAGGTCGGCTCCTTGCCATGTCAGCAAGTGTATCCAGCCAAACGTGTTCACCGTCTTTTGGACCCCAACCAGGGAGCCGTGACGCTCCAACCGAGGCCAGCACAGAAGTGAGGGCCCTCATTCCTCTCGACCAAGTCATCGCTTGGCCACCCCTCCTCTTCTTCCATCCACATCCCCGGTGAGCAAACAACGCACGTCGTGGAAGTCGATGGGCTGGTATGCGCAACACGTGGCCCAGCCATCGGAGCCTGGTGCGTGAAATGACGGTGCTGAGCGGTTCAGTTCCTTTTTCTGTGCCGTAAACAAGGTGTCGAACACGCTCGTTACTCACGCGGTGTTCCCACCAGATGTGAGCCAAACTGCGAAGGCACCGGTGGTCGAACGTAACTAGCCTCTTTATGTCCGCCGATCTTAGGGGCGAGGTTTCGCAACCGTACAGTAAGGTCGAACGTACCGCTGAATTGTACACCCTACTCTTTAGGGCGAGAGTGATGTCGCGCCGCCGCCATAGGTGGCGAAGATTAGCAAAAGCACTCCGAGCTTTTGCTATACGGTTCGTGATCTCATCTTCAATCTCACGGGCGCTGATACAACTTCCAAGGTAGTTGAATGTCCGAACGACTTCTAACTGATCCCCATCAAGGGTCAGCGCAGGAGGCGATCCCTGTCAATCTTGGAGGAACGCTTTGCATTTCGATGGTGCAAAGCAAAGACCGAAACGGCTGACAGCCAGTGCTAATCTGTCCAGCGCGGCTTGGCACGTCTGGGAGCTGTCACAGATGAGGGCAATGTCGTATGCATACTCCAAGTCAAGAAGTCGTTCTCCTGGGAGTAGCTCCACACCTTCCAAGTCATGTCCTGTAAATGCAATCTCCATGACTTCGTCAAAAGCGAAGCTGAAGAGGAACGGTGACAACGCGAATCCTTGTTTCACACCGTGGGAGATAATTAAAGGCGACGACAGCTTGCCGGAAGCCCTCACTCTGCCCGTGCTACGCGCGTATAATGCTCGGATAATATTTACATTTTTCTCGGGCACACCTATACTGAGTAGACAATCCCAAGCGGCACATCGATCAACCGAATCGAAGGCACCTTTGATGTCGAGGAACAAGACTACGGTTGGCCGCCAATATGTGTGACGGTGCTCCAACAACTGACGCAAGGTGAAGATGTGGTCGACGCAGCAACGACCCTGACGAAACTCGGCTTGCTCATCACGAATCCGACTTCTACGAGCGCCAGTCAGTCTATGACGATCGCAATGAGGCTGGACTTCACCGTGGTGCGATGGTTTGTGTGCCTCAGCGATCCATTGAGCTATGCTGGCTGGTGCTTTTTCACCTTCAGAGGCACTCATACCAGATTGGTCAATGGTTAGAGGCCAGACAAACTCAGCCTCCGGGGCCCCCAGGTTGGGGGTTGGAATGAGGGTGGCACCTTATTCCTTAAAACGGACTCCCTGTAGCCCAACGCCAAACCCGCTGCCTTGCGGTCAGGTTTTTGAACCAAAGGCTTTGGATGAGAACCCTAATCGTTCTCCTGTCTAGGCCTGGGCAACCTGACAGTATCCTGCCCACGCAATACAATGAATCTTACCTCAAACAAATTGCTGATGCTCTGGCCACCGCAGAGGATAATCAACGGTGCCCTATCTGCTGCATCGAGCAGGGTGGATAGGGGTTTGGACGCTACTGCTCAAGCCTTCCCGTCTTCGTATTCCCCCTCTTACGCTTTTTCACTCTTACCGTCCGCTTCCAACTTCAGTTATATCCCTCCAGTTTTCAACACATCGATTCTTGGTCCTTCCCCAACATGCTTTGCTAGGCATTTATCTTCTAGTTTCAACTCACATGTGAACGCGGAGCGTCACTCCTCTCCTGTCGACAAGCCCATGTCCAACCAAACGGCCAAGCCCAGTTCATCGGCTTGCATTTGGAACCCTCGATCCTCCTTCAGATTGGCATGCCTTAATGTACGCACACTACAACAGATCGGTCAACAGGCAGCACTTGCCCGAACATTGGAGACCGTCTCCATCGATATCTGCTGCTTATCGGAGACCCGCCTGCAAGACTCGAGCTCTGTGCCCACTCTGAGATCCCCTTCAGGTGACGCAAGCAGTATTTTCTCATTGCGCCTATCCGGTGACGATGCAGCTTCGAGTACCGGCCAAGCTGGTGTTGGCATTGCCCTGAGTCCCCGGGCTGAAGCTGCTCTGGTTGATTGGATTCCAATCAGTAGCCGGATGTGTGCGGTCCGATTGTCTGGCTCGTTCAAAGCTTCGAAGTCGCGCGGGACTAATAGGTGTCTGTTCATCATCGCTGCCTACGCGCCCACAAACTGTAGCGATGATTCGGTAAAGAACGACTTCTACCGCCAACTAGCTCAGCTCCTTCGCCACAGAAGAAGCACGGACACTGTTGTGCTGGCGGGGGATATGAACGCGCAAGTTGGAAAGTTGTCCACTAATGAAATGCATTTGGGCGGTCAGCAGGGTGTAGGTTCCCGTAATGATAACGGTGAGCAGTTACTTCATTTGTGTGAGGATGCTCGCTTATTTCTTGTGAGCACTAATTTCCGACACAGCACCCGCCGGAGGGTGACTTGGCGCCCACCAGCCTCGAACCAGCCTTGGACGCAGATCGATCACATTGCTATTAGTTACCGCTGAAGAGGCTGCATCCAGAATTGTCGCTCGATTTGGAGCACATGTGTGGACACCGATCATGCACTTGTATGTGCTGACATGCGGATGCGTTTTGGCGGACGCCCAGGACGACGCTGTGAGCGCATTGACACCAGCCAACTGACAAAGCCAGCTGTTCTGAATGCATATCAAAGTTCGCTGTCGTGCAAGTTGAGTACTCGCTCACTGGAGACAATTGATGGTCACTGGTCACATGTTCACCAGACCTTACTAGCAGCGGGCAAATCCTCATGTGGTATGTCTAAAAGCCCACATGGACATTGGGTCTCTTCTCGGTCTCTGGAACTTATCGACGCTCGCCGACATATCCCGGCTGGAAGCGAGCACAATGAAACTCGCAAAGATCTCCGGGCAAAACTCCGCGCTAGCCTGAAGAGAGACTGCGAATCCTGGTGGTCTCATCGTGCGTCAGAGATGGAAGTGGCCGCTGCCCTTGGCAACCATCGTAAGTTATTCCGCCTGATAATAATAAATAATAATGTCAGCTGTAAGCCGTAACGGCGCTTCGCTGCCGCGCAACCACCACCAAAGGGCACATCGATCAACCGAATCGAAGGCACCTTTGATGTCGAGGAACACGACTAGGGTGGGCCGCCAATATGTGTGGCGGTGCCCCAACAACTGACGCAAAGTGAAGATGTGGTCAATGCAGCCACGACCACGGATAAACCCGGCTTGCTCCTCACGAATCTGGCTTTCACGAGCGCCAGTCAGCCTGTGAAGAATTATGGAGGCGAGTAATTTGGAGGCGATGGAGATCAGACTGATTCCTCCATGATTATCGCATTCCGAGCGCGAGCCGCCTTTGAAGATGGGAACAATAACGGAGCGGTTCCAGTCGGTTGGGACGGTCTCCTGCTCCCACAGTTTTACTAGTACTTCATGTAAAGCATCAACAAGAGCAGAGCCTCCGAATTTGAAGAGGGCTGGAGGAAGACCATCTGGTCCCGCGGCTTTGTTCAACTTCAACAGTCCGATCTCACGTTCGACTACTGAGCGAGAGGGTGGATCCAAAGGGACAGCCCACGAAGCAGGGCAATCACTCGCCGGCAAAGAATCAAACAATTCTAGCCGATTAAATTGCTTTTCAAAATGGTCAACCCAACGCTCCAAACGTTTTGACAAATTGTGAATAGGCTGTCCACTCTCATCACAAATGGTTTCACTAACACCAGGCCTCAAGCCGCCCGTTTCCCGTATCAGAAGGAACAACTTACGATGGTTGCCAAGGGCAGCGGTCACTTCCATCTCTGACGCACGATGAGACCACCAGGAATCGCGGTCTCTCTTCAGGCTAGCACGGAGTTTTGCCCGGATCTCTGCGAATTTTATGGTGTTCGCTTCCAGCCGGGATATATCGGCGACCACCGAGAAGTTCTAAAGACTGCAAAGAGACCCAATAATCATGTTGGCTATTAGACATAAAACATGAGGAGTTGCCTGCTGCTAGTAAGGTCTGGTGAACATGTGATTAGTGACCACCAATTGACCGCAGTGAGCGAGTACTCAACTCGCATGTCAGCGTACATCGATACGCATTCAGAATAGCTGGCTATGTCAGTTGGCTGGTGTCAATGCGCTCACAACGTCGTCCTGGGCGTCCGCCAAAACGCATCCGCATGTCAGCACATACAAGTGCATGATCAGTGTCCACACATGTGCTCCAGATAGAGCGACAGTTCTGGACGCAGCCTCTCCATCGGTAACTTATCGCAACGTGATCGATCTGTGCCCAAGGCTGGTGGGCGCCAAGTCACCCACCGGCGGGTGCTGCGTCGGAAATTAGTGCTCGCAAGAAATAAGCGAGCATCCTCACACAAATGAAGTAACCGCCCACCGTTATCATTACGGGAGCCTACACCCTGCTGACCGCCCAAATGCATTTCATTAGTGGACAACTTTCCAACTTGCGCGTTCATATCCCCCGCCAGCACAACAGTGTCCGTGCTTCTTCTGTGGCGAAGGAGCTGGGTCAGTTGGCGGTAGAAGTCGTTCTTTACCGAAGCATCGCTACAGTTTGTGGGCGCGTAGGCAGCGACGATGAATAGACACCTATTAGTCCCGCGCGACTTCGAAGCTTTGAACGAGCCAGCCAATCGGACCGCACACATCCGGCTACTGATTGGAATCCAATCAACCAGAGCAGCTTCAGCCCGAGGACTCAGGGCAATGCCAACACCAGCTTGGCCGGTACTCGAAGCTGCATCGTCACCGGATAGGCGCAATGAGAAAACACTGCTTGCGTCAACTGAAGGTAATCGCAGAGTGAGCACAGAGCTCTAGTCCTGCAAGCGGGTCTCCGATAAGCAGCAGATATCGATGGAGACGGTCTCCAATGTTCGGACCGATCTGTTGTAGTGTGCGTACATTAAGGCATGTCAATCTGAAGGAGGATCGAGGGTTCCAAATGGAAGCCGATGAACTGGGCTTGGCCGTTTGGTTGGACATGGGCTTGTCGACAGGAGAGGAGTGACGCTCCGCGTTCACATGTGAGTTGAAACTAAAAGATAAATGCCTAGCAAAAATCGATGGGGGAGGGCAAAGAATCGATGTGTTGAGAACTGGGGGTATATAAGTAAAGTTGGAAGCGGACGGTAAGAGTGAAAAAGCGTAAGAGGGGGAATAAGAAGACGGGAAGGCTTGATCAATAGCATCCAAACCCCTATCCACCCTGCCCGATGCAGCAGATAGGGCACCGTTGATTATCCTCTGCGGTGGCCAGAGCATCAGCAATTTGTTTGAGGTAAGATTCATTGTATTGCGTGGGCAGGATACTGTCAGGTTGCCCAGGCTTAGACAGGAGAACGATTAGGGTTCTCATCCAAAGCCTTTGATTCAAAAACCTGACCGCAAGGCAGCGGGTTTGGCGTTGGGCTACAGGGAGTCCGTTTTAAGGAATAAGGTGCCACCCTCATTCCAACCCCCCACCTGGGGACCCCGGAGGCCGAGTTTGTCTGGCCTCTAACCATTGACCAATCTGGTATGAGTGCCTCTGAAAGTGAAAAAGCACCAGCCAGCATAGCTCAATGGATCGCTGAGGCACACAAACCATCGCACCACGGTGAAGTCCAGCCTCATTGCGATGGAACAAGTAAGTCGTGGATCCATCGGTGCAGTGAGCCAACGATGCCGCACATCCAAATTTGTGAAGGAGCACCGCTTGGCTCCCCTTCTCGAAGGGTACACTGAAACCGATAAACATCACGTCGACAGACTTCGCCTTGTTTATAGCTTTCAATCACTCACGTCTCGTCCCATGAAAGTTTATAATGCATGAGCAGCCTTGTATAAAGCCGTGCTGTGCGAGCGTCAGGACTTCTAGTGACTGTAGGAACTCTAATGATCCCTTTTTTATGAGTTTCTCAGCAACCGTTGTCAATATAGTTGTCAGAACTTGGCCTGCAGTTGTCTACTTTGCAGGGTCGCCAGCTTTCGGAATAGGCTTCAAAACCGAACATTTCCAAGCAATCGGTAACGAACTCCGGACAGCGAGCTGATGAAATGTCAGTCACGACAGTAGAGATGATGGACGAGAGTGACTTGAGAATCAGTGGGTGAAACCCATCACCTCCGGCAGGTTTAGTGCTGTCAAGGCTGGCGACTACTTGACATACTTCTTCAACGCCGCAATCCATAGTGGCGAGTTCGGTAAATGCGGTCCACGTCGAACTCGGAACGGACACCTGGTCATTTGCAAATACCAAAGCGAAGTGCGCCGCCAACGTGAAAGCAAACCTTGGATCATTGAATTACTGGGGGAAAAGCCGGAGCTTTACATGACCTATAAGGTGCAGAGAAATGGGGTCGTCATATGGATGGCCAACAACCAACCAACCAATCTCAGCAGTCTAGTAACTAGACATAGAGCCAACAAAGCCATGGAAATCAGTAGATAAGAGACAGTCATTGCGTCATAATCGTCGTGGCATGCTAGTTGAAGGTGGGCAACACACTTCAGCTAATATGCCGCAAGAAAATGGAATATTCTGACAGAAATACAGAACAAAACATTTTTAGTTTGTTTGTCACACGCCGATTTTTCTCTTTTTTTGCCATTTTCAACGTTGGTAGTATTAAACATGTGAATCAATACAACACTGTACACAATCCTTCCACTGTTTCCGGTTGCGGGCCATGTCTTCAAGAGTCCTAAGTCATTGGCACTCCTCATCTTTGGGTCCCCATCCTGGAAGACGTACGGGTCCAACATCGGCTAAACCCGACGTCAGCGATTTCATGTGCTGCCGCCAAGTGGAAGGCTGACCACCACGCGGTCGCCTCCAGCCAGGTCCTTGACGAGCGAATAGAGAGCGACGCGGTAGACGCTCAGGTGCCATGCGTAAGACATGACGGAGCCATCTTAACTGGCGCAACATAATCAGTTTGTTGAAGGAAATACTTGCATTCCCCAAGACGCGACGTCGAACGTCATTACTATTAACTCGATGTTGCCACCAAACACGAGCGATCCTCCTTAAGCAACCGGCATCGAACGCAAAAAGACGACGCATGTCTTCCACGCGAATCGGCCAGGACTCGCTCCCATACAACAATACTGAGCGAACTGACGCGCTGTAAACTCGGCCCTTTAGTGAGAATGAGACGTCGCGACGACGCCACAAGTGCCTCAGATTGACAAATGCTGATCGAGCTTTAGCGATACGAAGCGAAACTTCTTTGTTGATAGTGCCGTCAGCGGAAACACAGCTCCCAAGGTAGACGAAACTATCTACCTGTTCAAGTTGTGCACCTTGGAGAGTGAGCACGGGTGCAGGTGAAAGCCAATCCTTGAGCAGTACTTTACACTTCGATGGGGGCGAAGCTCATGCCATACTTAGATGCTTCAACCGCCAAACGATTCAGAATGAGTTGCATACCCTGAGGATCGTCATCAAGTAAGGCGATATCATCAGCATAATCTAAGTCGGTCGCGCGTTCACCCGGTAAAAGCTCTAGGCCAAAATGTTGGAAACCTTCTAGGGCATTCGACAGAACGTCTTCGATTGCGAAGTTGAAGAGGAATGGGGACAAAGGGCAGCCCTGTCACACACCGCTATTGACAGCGAATTGCGCGGAAAGCTTGCCATCGACCCTCACTCTGCCGCATGTATGAAGGTAAAGTACTCGTAAGATGGCGGTATATTTCTCTGGTACACCGTTCTTTAGTAAGCAACGCCATAAAGCAGGTCGATCAACGGAGTCAAAGGCGGCACGTATGTCTAGGAATGCAACGATAGTGGGCCTGTGATAAATGTGGCGATGTTCAAGGAGTTGGCGGAGCGTGAAGATTTGATCCACGCATCCGCGGCCAGGACGGAAACCAGCTTGTTCTTCACGGTAGTATGATTCACGTACTGGGGATAGTCTGCGAAGTAGAATGGATGCCAACAGCTTAGAGGCAACCGAAATAAGACCAATCCCGCGGTGATTTGCACATGAAGTGCGAGCGCCTTTCTTGAAAATTGGGACAATAACTGATTCGCCCCAAGAGGAAGGCACTTCCTCTTCATGCCAAATTTTTGCGAACAGCGCGGTTAGCTGGTTAATGACTGCCACACCGCCATACTTGAATAGTTCCGGAAGAAGTCCGTCTAAGCCGGCAGCCTTGAAGCGCTTCAAGCGTCGAATCTCGAGGCAGACTTCCGCTTCGCTGGGTGAATTCAATGGGACGAGCCAGGGTGGACAGCAAGGTGTACTGCATGTACTGATGGATGGCCAAGCAAACTTACAGCGGGTTGGATACGCGTATTAACCTCATGTTTATCTGGTCTATGTAACAGTTGAACAGAATGTACGCCGGTTCGAAGCGGGACACCCTACCACGCTCTCTGAGACAGCTAGAGAAAAAAAGAGTAGCGTAGAGGAAAGGTAGTCATCCTCAATATGTAACTCGTAAACTTTGAACGTAGAGGAACCAGCTGTTGCGAAAGGTGAGCGGCGGCGGGGAGATGACTGGGGCTAGTCTGGGGTATGCTACTTCAAAGTGCAGGTAGTTATCTTAGGAGGGAGCACGATGCAGATCGGCAAAATGACGGTCCACGGGAGTTTTAAAATCACCTACTGAAGATACGGACATTTGGTCGGCAGGCAGAGCGTCACGGTCGGTAGACTCTAAGAGCATAAAAGGTCGCTTACAGTTCTGCCGGCTGTGCTGATATGTGAACCGGAGTGGGTGACCACGAATATAAGAGCATGAGCGCCGCAGTTTCCGTAAGCGGTGACAGGAATGTCCATGGTTGGATCGCATTGTAGATACGAGGAGCAAGTCGCCCCAAAGCCGTCGGTATTTCATGGAGAAGTGACCAAGGTGAAGGTGCTCATAGTTCATAGAGTTGATAGAGTTGTAGAGAGCAGAAGGGAAGACCCGTGTCAGCTCCATCACCTCCCGTTCATTGGCTGGATGACCTGTCGATGCTAAACTGTGTTCCCGAGGGATTGTTGCAGCTGCAGCAAAAACAGCGGAATCCAGGCATGCTCAGCATGTATTTGTCCAATCGTTCTTTAAAACATTCCTCTGTCTGGGCACTTACCACACATTCAGGAAGATTGTTCCACTCATTCACAACCCGTGTGGATAACGCGATATCGGACCGGATTTGGTTCCGCCGAGGTTTGAAAAGTTTCAAGCTGTGGCCCCGTGTTAAACAATCTGTGTTGAGCTGGAAGAACTGCAGCACCCCTTCCCCAAATCGCCCCTTAAAATGCGTCTAGTATAAATCAGATCACCACGGCGACGGCGGTAGTCCAGAGTAAATAAGTTCATACATTGGAGACGAAGGGGATAAGGTAAAACACGTAGCATAGACACAGACTTGGATCCGCGCCTCTGAACCTTCTCAATCAACTCACATTCAAATTTCGTGAGTGGGTGTATGGCAGGTAGGCCGTATTCCAGTACTGGACGAACGTGGGAGGAAAACAGGAGCCTGAAGTTCTGCGGAGTCAATTTGTAAAACGACCTTCGTATGGCACAGAGCATCCTGGTGGCAGATGCTACCTTCCGCAACGTGTCCTGGGTTGTTCTTAGGTCTGGAGAAATAAGTACACCCAAATCCTTCTCACCAACCACATTCCTCAACAGAAAACTACCGATGTGGTAAGCACCGAAAGGTTCCTGATCACCGGTCGGGAGAACACAGCACTTATCACTGATAGGCATTTGCCACTTGACCGACCAATCGTGCAGCAGATTGAGCGTCAGCTGCAAGCTGTCAGCATCTTCAAGCCTGGATACTTCCGACCAAAGTTTAAGATCATCAGCATAGATCAAGCAGTCGATTTGGAGCACCTCCGGGAGATCGTTGATAAAGATTTTGAATAGTTCGGGACCAAGTACGGAGCCTTGTGGAACCCCACTGGTCATAAGAACCGGACCAGAGTCAACTTCGTTAACCCTCACTTTCATACTACGGTTATCTAGGAAATCCGTGATCCAGGTGAGCAATTTACCAGCGATGCCCATCTACCGAAGTTTGATAAGAAGTCGCTTGTGTGGAACTCTATCAAACGCCATGCTAAAATCCACAAAAACTACATCAAGGCGATGACCAACATCCACTGACTGCGCCCATTTTTCTCGGGCAACAAGCAGATTGGTAATGCAAGAGCGTGCCCTCCGAAATCCGTGCTGAGCAGGAGAGATGACGTCGAACTTTGTAATGTGGCGTTAGCAGCAGACGTGGAAGAAATGTACATGCAGGTAAAGGTGCCGGAGGACGACCAAGGAGCACTGCGGTTTCTGTGGTGGCCAAAAGGCGACCTGTCTAGTGAACCTGTCGACTACCAGATGACCGCCCACCCATTCGGGGCGACGTCCTCGCCGTTTTGTGCCACTTATGCCCTTCGCAAGACGGTGAGTGATTTCGGTCATTTATACAACGCTACGGTAACGAATGCAGTCACCAATGGTTTCTACGTAGATGACTGCCTGGTATCATTGAGTTCAGTAGAGGAAGCAGCGCAGTTTGCCCACGACATATGTGAACTGCTAGCCAAAGGGGGATTCAGGCTGCGGAAATGGATCTCGAATAAGACGAAGGCCCTAGATTTGATATCCCCTACCGAGTGGGCACGAGCGCCTAAAGAACTCGTTGTTGGCTCACACTGCAATGATCGTACGCTTGGGCTCGAATGGAACGCTGAGACAGATCAGTTTTGGTTCCGATTCAGCGTTCACAACTGCCTGGCAACCCGACGGAGCATCCTGTCAACTATATCATCGATGTTCGATCCCCTCGGATTAGTGTGTCCTTTGCTTCTACCAGCCAAGGTGCTTCTACAGAAATTGTGTAGAAGAGGACTGGGTTGGGATGACCCTCTCCAGCCGTCAGACGAGCAAGAGTGGAAGCAATGGATTAATCACACTTTGTCTATTGGCCAACTATCGGTTCCTCGTTGTGTGCTGCGGAGCATAGAGACCTCTGAGCAACGCGCACAGCTGCACATTTTCAGCGATGCCTCTGAAATTGGGTATGGTGTGGTCGCATATTTACGGCACACCTCTGCGTTGGGTCAGCCTTATTGCTCTCTCTTGCTCGCAAAATCCAGAGTTGCTCCATTGAAGGCAACATCTATACCCCGGTTAGAACTTGGAGCGGCAGTGTTGGCAGCGAAAGTTAATCAGATACTCGCAGATAGTCTGAGTATGAGTCCACGAGATACACGGTATTGGACCGACTCGCAAATCGTGCTGCACTACATCTATAATAAGTCGACAAGATTCAGTACATTTGTCGCTAACCGAATTGCCGCCATACAACAGCTGTCGGAACCGACGCAATGGAACCACGTTCGGTCGAAGGATAACGCAGCAGACTTGACCTCGAGGGGAACCCTGAAGTTAAGCGAATGGAGAGCGTGGGTAGGAGGACCGGATTTTCTCCTACAAACCGACTGCTCCTGGGTACACGGGTATACCCCAACGGAAAGCATGGCAAATGTGGAATTAAAAAAGCCAAGTAGTTCCATAAATGCTACATCAACAAACCCCGCGAACCCACTGCTGACGTATTTTTCGAGTTGGGCCAAATTACTGAAGGCAGTAGCTTGGTTGGTTCGTTTCAAATGCTGGTTACTATCCCGTCACAATGCGCATCGGGTATATGCTAGAGGTCCGCTGTTAGTTTCCGAGATAGAAGATGCCAGGAAAGACATCCTGCGCATGGTGCAACGCGAGACGTTCAGCAACGAACTGACAAACCTTAAAGCGTGCAGCAATCAATCGACCCACCTTAGTCACGCATGGAAAAAACGAAACCCAATCCGTCGCCTGTACCCAACTCTGATCGAGGGAATTATCTGCGTCGGAGGGCGGTTGAACTACACAGACTACGAGGAGAGTTTGAAGCACCCTGCTATCCTTCCCAGTAGGCACCCAGTTGTCGAGGCGCTGGTGCGTCATTTCCACGTCTCAGAAGGCCACGGTGGAGTGCATCACGTGCTAAGTGCGATCCGCACCAAGTACTGGATACTGCATGGGGCTAAAACAGTGAAGCGAGTGGTCGGAAGCTGCATCCGCTGCTGGAAGCGCACAGCCACTCCGTGCCAGCAACAGATGGCACCATTACCCTGTACCAGGGCGGAAATTGGTTGGTTTCCTTTCAAGAATGTGGGTGTGGATTACTTTGGCCCTATTGTTGTAAAGCGAGGAAGGACTGTGGAAAAGCGCTTTGGGTGCATATTCAATTGCCTGCAAACCAGGGCAGTGCACTTGGAAGCAGCCCACGACCTCTCGACTGATGCATTCATTACGGCATTCATCCGTTTCGTCGGCAGACGGGGCTGCCCATCAGAAGTATATAGTGACAACGGAACGAATTTCGTCGGGGCGGTTAGGGAATTACGTGATGGTGTTAAAAAATGGGATCAAAAACGGATTGACGGAGAGCTATGCCTTCGTGGTGTGCAATGGCATTTCAATCCACCATTTGCAAGTCACAGGGGCGGGGTGTGGGAAAGAATTATCCGCTCTGTAAGGAAAATATTGCACGGCGTATGCAACGAGCAACGCCTTACTGATGACTCCCTAGCCACTGTATTCGTCGAGGTAGAACGGATTCTAAACAATCGCCCGCTAGTTCCACCCACCTCCGATAGCCAAGATGCTCCTCCATTAACCCCGAACAGCCTACTTCTCATACGATGCGAAACCTTGCAGCTACCAGACATCGACATCAGAGACAGGTATACTAAGCGCTGGAAGCAAGTAGCCCACGTAGCCACGGGATTCTGGAAGAGATGGTTAAAAGAATACATAACAACATTACAATCTCGACAGAAGTGGCAGCTTCCGACCAAGTCTGTAGAAAAAGACGAATTAGTGTTGGTGGCTTCCGAGAAACTACCAAGGGGTTGTTGGCCGCTGGGTCGAGTCGTGAGTTGTGAAGCCAGCAATGACGGTTTGGTAAGGACGGTGTACATTAGAACGAACTCAGGTATAGTAAAAAGAGATGTCAGGAAGGTGTGCCGCCTGGAGGGCGATGAATAGCAGCGCTTAAGTCTGGCTTGGAGTGCAGGGTGGTAGTCATGGAAAACGGCTTTCACCCAAGCGCTTCGATGCCCACAGACGCCCACGAACGGCGCTTGGTGGGAGTCATGGAAAACGGCTCCTGCCAAGACGCTCTTGTGTGGTTGTGTTGCTTTCCCTTCTGCTTTTCTAAGGAGCGCTACTGTAGGCAGTTGTAGGACCGAGAGCCAGAGTAGAGTCGGGGACGTACGAGACGTCAATCGCAGAAGAATTTCGGAGGCAGTGTAACGCGCTTATTTACCCATGAAATTCTTCTAATCTTCGCTTCGTGGTCTAGTCTACAAAGGGCCGATCGTTTATGGATATCGACCAGCTTTCATGTGCGCCTGCTTACATTCCCATTGTTAGCGTTGTATGTGTGTCTGTGTGTGCATGCGAATCACCGGCACTGGTTCCGTGCGTGTGCGTCTACCGACGACCTTGGATCTCCAACCCTACTCTTCGCCGAACAGGACACGTTCAGCCCGGACATGTGTCGCAACCCTCCCCCATTCACTGGTCGCTTGTCCAAATACCATGTTTATGCATGCCATTAAACTCTCACCCTGTGATTGGAGTATCCCTTGATTGGTCAACACCATTAGCCTAAATACTCGTAGCACTCAGGTGCGGTGACTTGCCTTGGATTGTCCAGCGGAGACAACTCGTTCCCTATCGTTCCCTATTGTTTACTGACACGTTGTCAATTTGCATACACCGGGATACTGAACAATTGAAGTATGTCCCAATTATCAGCTGTATATATTTTAATAGTACCGTAGTAATTGTGATCCGTCTTGTTTTGATTTCGGGATCTTTGGCTACGCGTTATTCAACGTTCACGGTGGACGTTACAGGTGCATGGCCTGTTTCAAAATCCTTTCCATGATTTTACAGAGGATTGATGACAGGCAAATCGGTCTGTAGCTCACTGGATCTTGGCGAGTCCCACCTTTGTACATGGATTTCACATTTGATTTCCATTTAGTTGGGAGACGACCTGCTTTAAGTGAGCTACGAAATACTTGACAAATTGGTGCAGCAATGAACTCCGCCACCTCTTTGAGGAATAAGGGATGTAAGCCAGCGGGACACAGTGAAGAATTCGAGTTCAAGTCAAGAAGTAGTTCCAATACTCTGTCAGTGGTAATTTAAACATGCTCTAATGGAGAAGGGGACAGGGATTGTCCATAACAACTAATGGCGCCTCCGTGGTATACACAGGAGAATATTGCGAAGCTTTCGCCATGCCATCATGAAGAACAGTGTCCTCATTGCTTGAATACAGTGCGGGTATACCGTTGTCAGCTTTGGTGCCTCCTTTTAAGTATGCGAAAAGCGTTTTCGGATTAACCACAGATTACTCAGCCAGATGCTACTTATATAATTCTCGCTTCTTGCACTTTCTCAGGGTGCATACGTTTCTAGCATATTTGTAATGCGCGTACTCTTGTGCCGTCTGAGGGGACTTGGGCTGGCCTCAAAGTTTCTGCCTTCTCATCATGAGCGCTTTGATTTCCTGATCTATCAATGGGGGCTCTTTGGAGAAAAATTGTTTTGTGACCCATGGAACAACTTGAGCAATGCTAAACATCATCTTGGAGCACAAAAGATCCCAAGCAGCATGGAGTTCCAACTGAGGAGGTATGTTCCATGCTTCTGGAGGCCAATTTTAAGTGGAGGGTTTCAGCTCACCAGAACTTTCGGTGGTGCGTTCCTTGGACCTTGATAGCTAACTGTCGTGCCCACCAAAAAGAGACTGCACAGTGATCACTTTTGCTAAGAGGCTGAAAAATGACTAGAGCGGATACAACAGATGAGCGTGGTGTGAGCACAAGGCCAGGGAGGTGGGGCACATGACCTGGAAAAAAACGGGTAGGGGATAAAACGTGTTGCGTTAGATTACGTTCGAGGACTAATTTTAATAAACGTGTATCAAAAGAACCTGGAGAGAAGTTACAATGAAGCGCATCCCAGTCTACGGCCGGAGCCTTGAAGTCACCCACGATCAAACAATCTTTGCCTCCTCCATGTAGCCTCATAGAGTCTAACAGATGGGATCCTGACCCCAAGGGGATCTGTAGATAACGCATACTATGAGCTGTCGGAACCCATCGTAAACCCTACTCCAAAGAATTTCCAATCCTCCATCGAGATCACACATGGCTTCCACTGTGTGAACTTTAAGGTCCGACTTACAGTAAAGGGCAACACCGCCCCCGAACCTCACTCCTAGACTATCCGCACGGGATAGTTGATACCCTGGAGTCCGAAATATCCGAGGTTAGCCAAGTCTCCGTAAAAGCCATCAGATCGGGTTCTTGCCCAGAGGTAATGAGCAGTATCTCATCCAATTTATTTCTCAAACTACGCGGGTTCGCTGATATCACATGCAATCCACTCCTGATTCACAGTGCAACGGGAGAACAGACATTGGTCTCCACCGAGTCCTTGGGATTCTTTTTACTACTCGAAAATCCGCAACGTGAAGGTCGCTTTCACCAGCTGCTCGTCTGATTTATAGTTCATCAACGGCCTGCTTTATTTTAACTCGATCTTCTCTGAAGAGGTCTCTCAAAACAAAGAAAGTTTCTACTTTCCAACTTGAGGTTCGCTGCGGAATACGGTGGCATTCCTCTTCAGCCTGACAGGCTACCTTTAGGGGGCGAACTTTCGAGGAGTCGTCCTGCTTTCTGTTGAGGCGAAAAGCGGAAACGGAGTTTATGCCCTTTTCCGCAGCATCGAACAGTAACGAAGTTAGCTGCCTCGGAAACGTTTGGTTCTCTAATATCTTTTCAGCCGAGGATTTCTTAATAGACTCAGGGGCGTTTACGATGATCAGACATCGATCCCTCTCGTGAAATCGGCTTTTTTCATTTTGATGCGGCTTTTGCAAGTAAGCCTTTGCCTTGATAGTATTCTCCAGTTGAGTCACTTTGTCGCTAACATGTTTTAGGTGTGGCTGAGAAGAATTCGAATTAGACCCAGATTTGGCAACCTTCTTCGTCTTCCGATTATTTAGTGGGGCCTCTGTGATCATAGCTACCGGAGTTACGCTGCTACCCGCTACCGCTGTACAAGTCCTTTCCTTGCGTTCTTTGAACTGCCGAACAATAGACGATGGTTCTGCGGATAACATTAAAAAACAAGAGTTTGCTTTGGAGGTGATGTGTTCGGGGCCAGAAGCAGATGACTGCAAAATGTAGAGCAGCGGTTCATCCTTTTTCTTTTTAACAGAATGGAGGCATGAAGGACATAGACTGATTGGGGGTAGACCATCCAAAACACGCCTGACATTAGCTCAGTCCGACAAGAGGCACAAATAACGATGCCGATCGAGGAAATGGTCCTTTGCAGTGGATCGTATAGATCTGGACCGATGTTACAACATGCAATATGAAGCCACCCTTCGCAGGAAGAACATTGAACGGTCTTCGAGTGAGAAGTGACAGCCTTACAACAATCCAAGCATTTTAAGGAGATTTTATCCCTTATTCAGTAAATTCAGAATGG
>OX104070.1:46460946-46488895 GCA_944474145.2 Dicrocoelium dendriticum | reverse complement strand
CCCATTAAATACCATGTTCCAATGTTACCTGAAGATATGGATGGAGGTACCAACACCTGAAGCCGCTGACCGACTGCAAGAGAAGCTAGACCTGCTTCATAGCTGGTCTTCGGAATGGCGTTTACCCACCAATCGTGAGAAGTGCTCTGTCCTGCCGATCGGCTCTTCTGACCCATTTGGCGCCTATCACATTGGTGATTTCTTGATCAGTAATGCTGCCTGTGAGAAAGACCTTGGTATACTCGTATCTCCCGATCTGCGTACCACCGAGGACACCCTGAGGAAGATAGCGGCTGCGAATAGGATGTTCTGTGCCATTAGGAGATCGTTCTCCCGAATGACTCCAGAGGTTTTCAGACTTCTTTTTTCTTCCCATGTGCGCCCTATCCTCGAGTACGGTTTGCCTGCGGCCTACCCTTTTACAAAGACTGAACGTGTTATGATTGAAAGAGTTCAGCGACGAGGCTCGAAATCCATCTCAGCGCTCCGTGACCTGCCTTACACTCAGCGTCTTCGACAGATGAACATGTTTTCCTTGGACTACCGTCGACGTCGGGGTGATCTGATTTACACCAGACGGATATTGCGAGGACAGATGGGGAGTGAACTGCAAGAGTTCTTCCAGCTCTGCGCTGATAGATCGACTCGGGGTCACTCTTGGAAACTGTTTAAGCCGAGGAGGGTCCGGATTCATTCTGATTTCATCCTATCAACTCGAGTGGTAAAGGACTGGAACAGCTTGCCTGAACTGGTCGTTAGTGCACAATGTGAGGAAAGTTTTAAGAAACTGTTAGACTCCTATCTGCTGAGTATGCAAGGATCCTGCTGTTTTCGATGCGACCGTAATGGTACCTTGCGGAATACCGCCTCGCTTATCCTCTCGTTATTGGTTGCACGCATCCGGAGACGCCGATGCGGCACTCACGGGTCAAGCTGGTGTAGGTATCATTCTCAGCTCTAAGGCTGAGCCATCGTTGATTGATTGGATTCCGGTGAACAGCCGTTTATGTGCAGCCCGTTTGACGACATCAGCTAAGGTGAATTCGCGAAGTAAAACAAAACGCTGTTTGTTTGTGATTTCTGCTTATGCTCCCACGGACTGCAGTTCTAATGCAGTCAAGGACACTTTCTATCACGAACTGAACACGCTATTACGCAGTGCTACTAGTTCAGATATTATAGTACTTGCAGGGGATATGAACGCACAAGTAGGGCGTCTGAGCTCTTCAGAAGCTCAGCTGGGTGGTAAGTATGGACTTAACGCCGAACGGACTGACAACGGCGAGCGTCTGCTGCAACTGTGTGCGGAGCACCAGTTGTTTCTTACTAGCACTGCTTTTAGACACAGTGGGCGCCGAAGTGTCACTTGGCGTCCACCTGTAGCTGGTCAGCGATGGACCCAAATTGACCACATAGCCATAAGTTACAGGTGGTATGGTTCCATTCTGGATTGCCGCTCGTACTGGAGTACCTGTGTCGACTCTGACCATGCCTTGGTGCACTGTCGTTTCTCCATGAACTTTACCGGAAGGCGCACAAAGCGTCTCCCCCGATTGGCAACGGAGAAATTGTCCCAGCCCTCTGTCAGGCAAGCCTATCAAGAAGCACTGCATAGCGAACTCTCGCTGTCTTGTCCTAATGACACTGAACTTCAGTGGAATAGGATCTCGGCCACTATGCACGACGCAGGAGCATCTGCTTGTGGCACTATCAGTCGTCATCGCACCAGTCACTGGATATCCGAGAGGTCCGTGAACCTTTTGGAAGCTAGAAGGCACCTCCCGGCTGGTTCTGAACACAATGTGACCAGACGGGCTATTAGGCGTGAACTAAAGCGGAGCCTACGTGCTGACAAGGAAGCGTAGTGGACTAGTCTGGCTCAAGAAATGGAGGAGGCAGGAGCAGTAGGCAATTACCGGAAGCTCTTCCAGCTAATACGCACCACTGGTCCGAGAAAACCAGGCGTCAGTGAGACAATCAAGGACAGCGCGGGTGCGCTGATACACAATAAGGAGCGCCGTATGGCTCGTTGGGCTGAGCACTTTGAACATCAGTTCAGCTGGCCCCCTGCTCCCGGACCTCTTCCTACTCAGGTGATGCAGGACGAGCCATGGACGGTTAGTTTAGAGCCTCCGTCGGAGGCCGAGGTCCGAAACGCGATCACAGCCCTCAATCGTTTTCGTGCCGCTGGCCCGGATTCCCTACCACCTGCACTATTTAAGGATGGAGGTGAGGTCCTCTGCAAAGCACTGACCTCCCTATTCGAACGTATCTGGAACGAAGAGAATGTGCCGGCTAATTGGAGCGAATCGATTGTAGTGGCAATATACAAGAAGGGCAGTCGCACAGACTGTGCGAACCACAGGGGTATTAGCCTAACTCCAGTTGTGACAAAATTACTGGCCTCGATTATCGTTCGTCGCCTCACTGCAGAACGGGAATCTCGGATTAGAGAAGAGCAGGCCGGTTTTCGCCCAGGACGTGGCTGTATAGACCATATATTTACTTTGCGGCAGGTGCTAGAGCAGCGCCACGCATACCGCAGACCGACAATAGCTGTGTTCCTCGATTTCAAGAATGCGTTCGATTCAGTCGATCGATCGATTCTGTTCGAAATACTTGCGCGGAAAGGTGTTCCCCCGAAATATGTGAACATCCTTCGTGCTCTATACTCGAACACTAGAGGGCGCGTCAGGGTCTATGGTGCCCTATCGGATAGCTTTTCGACTACAAGTGGCGTTCGACAGGGTTGCCCGATTTCCCCATTTTTGTTCAATTTCGTCGTGGATTCTATCATGGAGTGTTCCCTTGCGGAATCTCACGATGTAGGTGTTGAAGTGCTGCCTGGTGAACGGTTAGTTGATCTAGATTATGCGGACGATATCGTCTTGCTTTTCGACAATGTTGAGGCGGCACAATCAACCCTGAATAGCCTATCCAGAGTGGTCCCATTATTTGGTATGCACTTCGCACCTTCAAAGTGCAAAGTGTTGCTGCAGGACCACCAGCCACTTGATGACCCCTTGACGCTTGCTAACGAGGAACTCGAGGTGGTTGATCAATTCACTTATCTTGGCAGCTGCATCAGCAATGATGGGCGCATAGAAACTGACGTGAGCTCACGCATTGCAAAAGCCAGGGCTACCTTCTTGAACCTGCGTCATCTTTGGCGACAGAAGGGAGTTTCCCTACGTCTGAAAGGCCGTGTATACAAGGCCACAGTGCCTGCCGTTCTGCTCTATGGTAGTGAAACTTCGCCCCTTCGGTCTGAAGATCTGAGGCGCCTTCAAGTCTTTGATCATCGTTGTTTGCGAAGCATTGCTGGTGTCGGATGGCACCAGCGTGTCCGCAACGATGATGTGCGTAGGCGAGTACTAGGTGGTGATGATCATGCTAGCTCCCTAGAACAACAGATAGCACTGAATAAGTTACGTGGGCTCGGGCACGTGTTACGCATGCCTGGTCACCGCTTACCTAGGAGGACCTTGTTCAGTCTACCAGGTGTCGGATGGCGCAAGGCTCGAGGTGGACAGAAGTTGACTTGGCAGCGGGAAATGAAGTCACTGACGACCAAACTGGGTGCCGTTGGTCCGTCTCGCCTTCCGGGTTGGAGTCCACGTGACTCACCTTGTGCTTGGCTCGAGACTTTACAGGACATGGCTCGCAACCGACACCAGTGGCGCGTCTGCTGCCGTCTCCTAATCGGATTGTCTGTTTAAATTGTGTTTGGTGCTGAGTTATCTGCAGGGTAATGGCTGATTATGACGCGTGGCAGTGAAAGCCGCAAGGAAGCTGTCTCGCCGATGCCGCCTTATCTTTGCACGATAGCCAGCTGTTTGTGACGGTATGTTGTCTACAGAAGGTGTAGTTGCCTTGGCCCTGAATGTTTGCTTAGGGCATTAAGGTTTTCAGGTAAGTCCCCCTTCTCTCCCTCTTATTCTTTATTTCATAGGTTATCATTGTTGTATGGCAGCGAAGCATCAGTTCAAATGGCTGATGTACTGCTGTTGATGATGATGATGATGATGTCGCACAATCCTTGCTCTGAACGGGATGTGATGGAGCTGACACAGGATGTCCTATCTGCTCTCTACCACTCCAATGAAACTCCAATGAAAAGTTACTTGCTTGGATAAGGAGCATACATATCTCTTGCCTGATTATTGTATTTTTGTATTTTTAAAATCGCGATGAATGAAAGCGAAATTTACAACTAATATATCTTTCCAACTACCATATTTTGTACATACTTAAGCACAAAACGACCTATATACGTCTCTTTCAAATCCTGTCGTGCCGACTCTTTCACGGATAGTAGCGTTATATTCCGTAACGTTACTGAATCTGCGGCCGCTCTCCCAAGGGAACGCATCTTGGAAGACATCAAGTGGCTGAAACTGTGTCAGCAAGCTGCTTCCACCTGGCTTCCCTGGTGTCACTGTCAGAATGCTGACCGGATTGGGGAACGTCCCTATCGCTACGCCAAATCCACGACCCCGATTACTTCGCGTGGTCCTTTCTACCCCGGAGGAACGCAAATCATTACTACGGTTTGCGTTCAAACTTAAGGGTAGTGGTGTCAGCGTTCAGCCGGACCTACCACTGGCAGATAGACTGAAGTTAAAGGAGGCTATCAAAGACCTCAAAACTAGACGGGCGGCTGGTGAGCAAGGCCTCCGCCTGATTGGTTATTAGGTGGTCAGCCGGAAGTTACTTTTCGCCCTATCAGAACCCATCCTGGTGGCGCACGACCCAGGGATGGTCGTACCGACTTCCTTGAGGTAGTACTTAGCAACATGCGTAGCCTAAGGAACAAGGTGTACGAGTTGGGTCTACTTGTAGACAAATCTCGTCCCGGCATACTTGCTTTCACTGAAACGTGGTTGTCTCCGGATATCACGGATGGTGAGGTATATTTACCTGGCTACGCGCTGCTTAGAACTGATCGCTCCGTTGGTCGCCAAGGCGGAGGCGTTGTACTGTATGTGAGCTGTAACTTAGCGGTGTTGAGGACCTGCACATTCCAGTCGTCGGATCAGACTGTTGAAGCCCTATTGGCTGTTTTGTGCACTTCCTCTACCCAGTTTACAGTTATAGTGGTATACAGAAGTCCTGGAAGTTCTTCTATGGGGATACTTGACTTTATTCGCACTCAGGCTGCTAATAAGTGTTTAGTTCTAGGGGATTTCAACCTCCCGGAAGTCTGTTGGGCCGATCTTTCTTGCAATTCGGCATTAGGAACATTCGGTGCAGACTTCCTTGAACTGACTCTCCAAGTGCCTTTGCACCCGTTCGTTGACTTTTCCACTAGGTATATGGATAACCAAATATCATCTACTTTAGATTTGGTTTTCGCTAAGTCCCTGGACTTCGTGACTGACGTTTCACACGGTGCACCTCTAGGGTCCAGCGATCACGCATGCATATCCTTTCGATGTGCTCTTTCAAGGCACCAAGAGACCGCTGTTGAATTACTTCCGAATATTTGGCGGGCGGACTTTAGTGCAATGCGAACTAACGATTAAGTTCTGAACTGCGAGATTTCGATGGCTGATTCTGTCCAGTTAGCCTGGGATAAATTATAGGCATACGTTGCGGAGGTTTCCACTCCCTATATTCCACTCATTAGGAAAAGAGGGTTAATGGCACAGCCTCCATGGATAGATACCACAGGCAAGTACCTACTCAAGAAACGGTCTAGATGCTGGCGAACCTACCAAGCAGCTCCATCAGCCAGAACCTATGATAGTTATCGAGAGACTGGAAATAAATGTGAGCAACATCTCAGAACTGCTCGTCTCCAATACGAGCAGGGTTTAGCGGACTCGGCCGCAGCTAATCCCAAGAAGCTTTTTGTTTACGTTAAAAGACGCAGCGGGGCAAAACTGTCTATACCAGTTTTATTGCAAGCAGACGGGACCCGTGCGCAAACTGACTATGGAAAGGCTTATATGCTTAGTGTTCAGTATACTGGGGTCTTTGCTCGGGAGACCTCTTTACCGCAGATTGAATTGGTTTCAAGAGTTCCAGAGGATGCTTGCTTAGCTGAATTTAGCATAACGGAGACTCAGGTCTTCGAGTTACTGCAAGGCATTAATCCCTCTAAAGCTTCCGGTCCTGATTCAATTCATCCGAAGCTGTTGCATGAATTGGCCACTGAGCTGAGTGGTCCGCTCACATGGGTGTTTTCAATATCACTGGATAGCTGCAGCCTACCTTCGGAATGGAAGGAGGCAATCATCTGTCCGACTTTTAAGGGCGATGGCAGCGCTCTGCCCGCGAACTACCGGCCTGTAATTTTGACAAGCGTAGTAGTCAAGTTGTTTAAAATGCTGATAAGGGCTTCAGTGAGAACCACCTGACTCGATTCAACCTTCTCTGTGTTGCGCAACATAGATTCCGCAAAGGATTTTCATGTCAGACTAATCTACTTGTAGCCCATGAAAGCGGGACTGAAGCGGTAGACAGTGGCCACACTGTAGACGTGCTATTCGCAGATTATTCGAAAGCTTTTGACACTTCCACATCTTCGGATCTCAGTATAGTTGAGATCTTACGGGATAGCTGGTCGCGCCCTTCAATGGGTGTCTGCCTTCTTTGAGGGGAGGTAACAGTGCGTACGGGTGGGGCGTAGCCTTCCGCCCAGGCAAGCTCTCCTTAGTGGCGTTCCGCAGGGCTCGATATTGGGGCCATTGTTGTTCGGGATCTATGTAAATGACTTTCTGGAAGAGCTAGCGGTGTCATCGTTAATGTTTGCTGACGACCATAAGCTCTGGAATATTGTGGATATCCCGGGGGGTCCTGACGCAATTCAGCATGCCTTGCATAGGCTCTGGGAATGATCTACCTGTCTGCCCATAAATAGGGCGAAATGCTCTGTTCTCCGAATCGGAGCTGCAGATCCTCCTACCCGATATGTTGTCGGCGGTGGTGAACTCCCAGTTGTCACTCAGCAGGTTTATTTAGGAGTCGTACACGCATCAGCACTTCATTCTGGAGACAACTGGAAGAAGGCTGCTTGTCGAGGGTTTCGTATGATGTGGTTTATCCGCCACTCTTTCGGAATCTTAACGGCCAATTTGTTTGTGAAGCTATTTTCGGCATTCGTTCGATCCCTCCTGGAATATTGCATTCAGGCTTGTCCACCATGTCTTAACCGAGACAAAATGGACTTGGAGAGGGTGGCTACGAGTGGGCACTCGACTAGTGAAGGGTCTACGGGGACAGACGTATCCTGAACGCTCGCTCAGTTTGGGTATGTACTCCATGCACTACCGAAGGATAAGAGGGAACCTGATTCCCACTTATCGTATTTTGACGGGTAAGATTGGCCCGGACTTGTCAGGGCTATTTAGTCCCGCTACCTTACCTAATCTCCGCGGTCACCCACTGAAGCTGCATAAACCACGGTCTGATAGGATTAGGACGGAAACTCGTCTATCGCGCCGAGTTATAGATCGCTGGAATTCGCTTCCAGCTCACGTGGTCAGGGAACCTACGGTTAAGGGTTTTGCGCGCCAGCTCGGTGCTCTTGGGTGGCAACAGCAAACTTTTCGTTTTTCCTAGCTGACTCACCTTCACTTCTCAGTAATTTTAATGACACAAATCCCTTGGTAGTCTACTTTCTCAGCTATTTCCACTTTCTCTTTTGCCTTCTTAGTTTACTTTTTTATTAATTCACGTAACCTACCCAGCAGGGACTGCTAGGGCAGGATACGTGGGCATTAATTGGTTGTACAGGGTGTGATGCGGTCTTTGTTTTAGGTCCATCAGTATTTCAAAGTTTGCCAACTCCTGGTTCAATGACCCGCGGAAGAAGAAACACTCACTGGATCATCCTATCGTTCTAATCCCAGAATCAGAATCAATTTATTAGGAGAATAAGATGGGATTCTATGTGATCTCCATGATAAATAAAGCAAAAATGACCCATGCCGAATGTGGGTCTGTGTAAATGCACATCAATAGTCGTTTAATAATAAGCAAACAAAATACCGTTATATAAGCACAAAGAAAGCACTACGTGTCTTGGTCTTTTAGGGTTGCTAGTGTAGCCGTTACATAACCACGGCGACCAGCTCCGTTGTCGCCGGGGTGATCTCATCTACACTAGGCGCATCCTCCGAGGGGAACTTGGGAGTGAGTTACAGCAATTATTCCGGCCCAACACTGACTGTTCCACACGAGGTCACACATGGAAACTGTTTAACCAAAGAAGACAGAATTGGCATGGACGTCACCCTATCCACTAGAGTGGTGAATGATTGGAACAACCTACCAGAAGAAATTGCAGACTCTCCATCCGAGGAAAGTTTCAAGCGGCTGATAGACAAACATTCGCCGAGAATGCTGGAATCTTGCGGCTGTCACTGTAATTGCGAGGAACCCTCGAGGAACGTCGTAATGCAACGACATGCATCAAACCCAGTATGATACGGAATCGATGGGGCTGAAAAGGGATTTCCCTCCTGCTCTCTACAACTCAATGAACAATGACTAAAGCGGTTCTAGTCAAAGCGTCTTTGGCGCTTACTGGTAATTTTTCCGGTTTTTCCAGTTTTGATCCCGTTTTGCAGCGTTTTTGCCTTTTTATTGAGGTCGTTTAACTATTGTGTACGTGTTATAATTCCACTCTGTTTTCCACTATGTCGGTCTCGCAACGCATCGAGGCTGTTGTTCCTGGTGGCTTGGATTCTGAGGTTATTGCACTTTGTGACAGTCCAAGCTGCAATATACCAGTAACTGACGATTCCGGCGGTATGTAGTGCGATGTCTGCAACCGATGGTACCATCAACTTTGTACGGACTTGAATACTGAGGAGTACGCAGCGCTGGCCTCCAGCGCAAAGTTGCTTTTCAGTTGTGCCGATTGGTGCAGCCGCCGGCAAGGCCGCGCGGCCTTTCGTACGAGAGACGAATCTCTTGATACCCGGCTGCGAAATGTAGAGTGTTCGTTCTCGATGCTCTCAGATCTTCGCTTTAAGACTGATCTGCGCATGAAGACGCTTCCGGTCTCCAAAAACGCAGGTTTGATCGCCTACACTGATGATCAACTTGCGGCACCAACCATTATGTCACCGGTCCAGATGGCTACCGACCACAAAAGTGAAGCAGCTTCGGACGTCGTATCTAAAGCTACCCTGATCGACGCCCAGTTGCTAGTTCAAGGGTCCCTTCGAGTAAAGCGAAAGAGAGCCAGGAAACCCCGTAAGCTCTCTGCTAAGCAAGAAGTTGTAGTTGTCTCAGCACCGGAAACAAACCAAGTGTCATTACTTGGCAAACCGTCTGACGGTTGTGCGAAGGCGAAGGTTCCAACACGCACTACTTGTCAGCCGAAGTTGCCGGCAATCTCGGTTCTCACCGAGAAGGCATGTTCTGAAGGTTTGCTTACTTTTACTCAAAGCGAAATAGCCTCACGGGACCCTGCTCCCGTTATCAAGAAGAAAAAGCGGACCAAATCTGCCATAGAACCGTTCGGTGGAATCGATGACCCTAACAAAAGTAAGACATCGATAATGGAGCGAAAAACACGCTGCTGTTGCTACCTCATCGGAGGGGCTAAAGACAGTCCCATCACCAGTGGTGAAGCCACCTGCTCCAAGTATCGAATCAAAGACCCGTGGGGTTAATACACCCCGTCTTGGCGATTCGTTCACGGATAGTAGCGTTATATTCCGTAACGCGGCTGTCTACTGCTGTCCTTCCTGCTGGTCGCATGTTGGACGACCTTCAATGGTTTAAAATGTGCGTAATGAAGCTTCTTCCGCCTGGTTTTCCAGGCGTTACTGTCAAGAAGCTGATTAGACTGGGGAACGTCCCAGTTAACGTACCAAACCCTCGACCGCGGCTACTTCGTTTGGTACTCTCTACCCCGGAGGAACGCAGCGCTCGCATGCGGTTTGCGTTTAAGCTGAAAGGTACAAATATTGGCGTTCAGCCGGACCTTCCGCTGGCCGATAGGCTGAAGCTAAGGGAGGCCAGCAAGGACCTCAAAAGTAGACGAGCAACCGGTGAACAGGGTCTCCGGTTAGTGGGTTTTCGGATGGTCAGCCGGCGGTCTTTTTCCGTCCTACCACTACCCATTCTGGTAGCGCACGACCCAAGTCTGGATCTAACGAATACCTTCAGATAGTGTTAAGTAATGTGCGCAGCCTAAGGAATAAGGTGTACGAGTTAGGTCTGCTTGTAGATGAGTCTCATCCCGATATATTCGCATTCACTGAAACGTGGCTGTCTCAGGACATCACGGATGGTGAGGTACATCTATTTGGCTACGCACTATTTAGATGCGATCGCTCCGCTGGCCGGCAGGGAGGAGGTGTCGCTTTTTATGTGAGCTGTAAACTTGACGTTTTGAAGACTTGCTTATTTCTGTCAACAGCCAAAAATGTTGAAGCTCTATCGGCTGTTATTAGCACATCCTCGGCTCAGGTTACAGTTGTAATTGTGTATGGAAGCCCTGGGAGCGTATCCAATGAGGCACTTGACTTCATTCGCTCCCAGTCCGCAAATAAGTGTTTGGTGATGGGCGACTTCAACCTCACAGAGGTTTGCTGGGCAGATCTTTCTTGCGAATCAGCGTCAAGCACATTCAGCGCTGATTTGCTTGAGCTTACGCTCCAAGTATCTTTGCACCAGTTCATTGACCTCCCCACTAGGTACATGGATGCCAAAGTACCGTCTATCTTAGACCTTGTATTTGTTAAGTCACTCGATTTTGTTGGTGACATTACTTACGGATTTCCACTGGGTTCCAGTGATCATGTTTGTCTGCGCTTCAGTTGTACTCTGTCTAGACGCTACCAGAGTACTGTTGAGTCTCGCCCGAACATATGGCACGCAGACTATCAATCCATGAGAGCCAAGGCTTCGGGTTTACATTGTGAGATCTCAGACGACGATACTGTCGAGGTCGCCTGGGATAAATTTAAGTCCTACCTCACAGAGGTCTCTGCTCCCTTCATCCCAGTCACAAGGAGAAAGGACGCACGAGCACAGCCGCCCTGGATAGATCCCACTGGCAGACATCTGCTCACAAAGAGGTCTAGATTTTGACGGACTTACCGAGACGCTCCGTCCACTGATACTTATGACAGGTACCGTAAGGCTAGAAATAGGTGTAAGCAACACCTAAGGGATGCTCGGCTCAATTTCGAGAAAGGGTTAGCGGACGAAGCTTCAGAGAATCCAAAAAGATTCTTCGCTTATGTCAAAAGGCGCTGCGGTTCGAACATGTCAATTCCAGTATTGATGCGTGATGACGGTACTCATGCGCATACGGACTATGACATGGCCTGCGTACTTAGTGGGCAATATGCGACAGTGTTTGTAAGGGAAACCTCTTTGACAGGCGTTGAGCTGGTTTGCAGGACGCCAGAGGGTTCAGAACTATCTGACTTTATTGTAGCGGACACGGAAGTTCGTAGGCTGTTACAAGGGCTGAACCCTTCTAAGGCCTCAGGGCCTAATTTAATTCACCCGAATTTGTTGCATGCGTTGGCTGCGGAACTAAGTGGACCGCTCGCTATTGTGTTTCAGAAATCGCTTGACAGCTGTGCATTGCCCTCCAAATGGAAGGAAGCTGTCATCTGTCCTATCTTCAAAAATGGGGTCAGAAGTCTGCCTGCAAATTACAGGCCAGTTAGCCTCACTAGTGTAGTAGTCAAACTCCTCGAGAAACTGGTGAGACGTTCATTGGAGAGTCATCTGAGTAGACTTAATCTACTTAGCAATGTGCAACACGGATTCCGGAAGGGATTTTCGTGTCTGACGAATCTACTGGTGACTCCCGAAAGTTGGGCGGATGCAGTGGATAACGGCCACACGCTTTACGTACTTTTCGAAGGCATTTGACAAGGTACTCTATTTGAGGCTCGCGCAAAAGCTGTCCTCACACGAGGTATCTGGCCGCGCCCTTCATTGGGTGACTGCCTTCTTAGAGGGTAGAGAACAGTGTGTGCGCGTAGACCGGGGCCTATCGTTTAGGCAGTCTGTCCTCAGTGGCGTGCCGCAGGGCCCGGTCCTTGGACCGCCGCTGTTCTCTATCTAGTGAATGACTTACCCGCGGAGCTTGAGATACCATCGCTGCTATTTGTTGATGACCTGAAGCTGTGAAACATTGTCGATGTTCCTGGGGGTTCCGAAGCTATTCAGTGAGCATTGGATAAGCTTTGGGACTGGTCTACTTTATGGTTACTGCCCATGAATCAGGCAAAGTGCTCCGTTCTTCGAATCGGAGGAGGTTGTCCTACGAATTACGTGGTCGGTGGGGTCGAACTCCCCCGTGTATCTAGCCAAATTGACCTAGGAGTCGTACACTCTTCGGCTTTACACCGGCGACAACTGGAAGAAGGCAGCAAGCAGAGGTTTCTGCATTTTGTAGTTAATACGACGTTCCTTCGGAGTCTTGACGGGCGGCATCTTTACGAGGCTGTTCTCGGCTTTCGTTCGGCCTCATCTGGAATACTGCGTCCAGGCTTGTCCGCCCTGCCTCGTCCAGGACAAAATGGAGCTAGAGAGGGTTTTACGAGTGGGTACTAGGTTAGTCGAGGGATTACGGGGACGGACGTACGCCGAGCGTCTACTTAGTTTGGGAATGCATTCAATGCACTACCGAAGGCTTAGAGGAGACCTAATCCTAACCTACCGTATCTTAACTGGGAAGGTTGGACCAGATTTATCTTGGCTATTTAGTCCCGCTAGATTGTCTGTTCTACGCGGTCATTCCTTGAAGCTGGACAAACCGCGGTCCGATCGGATTAGGGCGGAAATCCGGCTATCACGCCGAGTTATCGACCGCTGGAACATGCTTCCGGAAAGTGTTATCAGGGAATCTACGGTTAAGGGGTTTGAGCGGCAACTTGACGCTCTTGGGTGGCAACACGAAACCTTTCCCTTTCCCTGACTAACTCGCATCTTCGTACTTCGATTTTCTTTTCTCTACTTTTCTTCACGCCTTGGTATTATTTTCTTATTTAAGTGCACTTGCTTAATCTGTACCTTCGATTTCTCTTCCTATCCTTTGCCTACTTCACGTGACTGCCACAGCAGGGACTGCTAGGGCAGGAAACGTTGGCATTAACTGGTTGGCCAGGGTGCGATACGGTGTTCCGTTTTAGATCCATCAATAACTGAGCACTTCATCAATTCCTGGCTCAACGATCCACTCAAGATGGAACACTCACGGGATTATCCTATCGTTTCAGTCCCATCTGAACTGAACTGAACACTATCGCAAACTCATTGATCGCAAGTGGCGGCTACGACGCCCCGGGGTGTCCTGAGGCAATTCATCATGCCTTGCATAGGCTCTGGGAATGGTCTACCTTATGGTTGATGCCCATAAATGGGGCCAAGTGCTCCGTTCCCCGAATCGCAGCTGCAAATCCTCCCAACCGATATGTTGTCGGCGGTGGTGAACTCCCAGTTGTCACTCAGCAGGTTTATTTAGGAGTCGTACACGCATCAGCACTTCATTCTGGAGACAACTGGAAGAAGGCTGCTTGTCGAGGGTTTCGTATGATGTGGTTTATCCGCCACTCTTTCGGAATCTTAACGGCCAATTTGTTTGTGAAGCTATTTTCGGCATTCGTTCGATCCCTCCTGGAATATTGTATTCAGGCTTGTCCACCATGTCTTAACCGAGACAAAATGGACTTGGAGAGGGTGGCTACGAGTGGGCACTCGACTAGTGAAGGGTCTACGGGGACAGACGTATCCTGAACGCTCGCTCAGTTTGGGTATGTACTCCATGCACTACCGAAGGATAAGAGGGAACCTGATTCCCACTTATCGTATTTTGACGGGTAAGATTGGCCCGGACTTGTCAGGGCTATTTAGTCCCGCTACCTTACCTAATCTCCGCGGTCACCCACTGAAGCTGCATAAACCACGGTCTGATAGGATTAGGACGGAAACTCGTCTATCGCGCCGAGTTATAGATCGCTGGAATTCGCTTCCAGCTCACGTGGTCAGGGAACCTACGGTTAAGGGTTTTGCGCGCCAGCTCGGTGCTCTTGGGTGGCAACAGCAAACTTTTCGTTTTTCCTAGCTGACTCACCTTCACTTCTCAGTAATTTTAATGACACAAATCCCTTGGTAGTCTACTTTCTCAGCTATTTCCACTTTCTCTTTTGCCTTCTTAGTTTACTTTTTTATTAATTCACGTAACCTACCCAGCAGGGACTGCTAGGGCAGGATACGTGGGCATTAATTGGTTGTACAGGGTGTGATGCGGTCTTTGTTTTAGGTCCATCAGTATTTCAAAGTTTGCCAACTCCTGGTTCAATGACCCGCGGAAGAAGAAACACTCACTGGATCATCCTATCGTTCCAGTCCCGCTTGAACTTGAGCTTGAGCGATCACAGCCACAAGCGGACGCCAGCAAGATCAATGCCGTCGCGTCCCATGGCACTTCTTTCACTGGCTTACAGTTAACTATAGAACTCCTGCAAACACAAGTTGCGACACTTTGTCGCCAGGTTCAACAGCTTGCTATGAACCGTCGTCGTTTTAGCCGCTCTAAACCGCCCTTTTAATGTTCTAAGTCTAGCAACAGCAGGCTAGATTTTAGTACCATCAACGCTTTGGTACCGCAGCTCATTAATGTGTAAAGCCTTGCAACTTCGCCGAGAAGCAGGGAAACTTCTCGGCCGGTCCGTAACGGCGACCGACGCGACCGGCCAACACCAAATTCGCCTCATCCGCGTTAGGGATTTGACTTCCGGCACCGAGTTTCTAGTCGACACTGGAGCCGAAGTTAGCGCTATACCCCGTGGCCCAGAAGAGGTCGTCTCACCATCGCACACCAATCGCAACTTTCGACGAAAAGCTGCTAACTCTCAATTAAGGCCCCCGGTGAACCTTTCGCTGGCCTTTCATAATAGCTGCCGTGCCTTTCACCATCATAGGTGTTGACTTTCTTCAACGCTTCGACCTCATCGTCGACGCTAAAAGGAAGAAGCTTATCGACTCTAGGAAACAGCTCAGTGTTATCGGGACTAGCGCCAACGTGGCTGCTATCAACCATTCGTGTCCTACCTCAAGCTTCTCAACCTTTTATAGAATTTTCAACAAGCCCTAAAGTCGTTCGCGTCCTGAACGACTTGCCTCCTGTGACGTCAAACGTCATGCATCACATTTGCACTAAGGGCCCACCTGTTTCGGCCCGCCCTCGCCGACTAGCCCCGGACAAGTTCAAAGCTGCTAAGGCGGAATTCGAGCAAATGCTCGAACTGGGAATAATCAGCCCGTCCAAAAGTTCATGGGCATCACCATTACACATGGTTCCGAAGAAATCCGGTGACTGGCGCCTCTGTGGTGACTACAGGGCACTTAACAAACTTACCGTCCCGGATAAATACCCCATTCCGCACATGCACGACTTGACCTCAGCTCTAGTTGGTAAGTCTATCTTTAGCAGTCGACCTAGTTCGGGCCTACCATCAGATACCTGTGGCGCCAGACGACATGGCTAAAACGGCAGCCATCACGCCATTCGGCCTATTTGAGTACCTCAGAATGC
Organism: Dicrocoelium dendriticum; assembly: GCA_944474145.2. NCBI lineage: Eukaryota > Metazoa > Platyhelminthes > Trematoda > Plagiorchiida > Dicrocoeliidae > Dicrocoelium > Dicrocoelium dendriticum. Next base: position 46,473,372 of record OX104070.1, on the reverse strand, counting down.
CTTTCGGCCTCAGTAACGCTGCCCAAACATTTCAGCGTTTCATTCATGAGGTAACGCGAGGACTCGTAGACGTTTATCCTTATCTAGATGATGTTCTCATCGCCAGATCTTCTGATGAGGAACATCATCACCTCGACGCTCTCTTCCAACGCTTAACACAGCATGAGGTAACCGTCTACCCCGATAAATGCGAGCTTGGCCAAAGTTTCATCGACTTTCTTGGCCACCGCATATCTGCCTCTCGTATCGAAGCTCTGCCAGACAAAATCCAGGCACTGAAGGACTATCCTGCTCCCAGTTCCTTCAAACAGTTACGCCGATTCCTTGGCCTGGTCAACTATTAAATACGCTTTATTCCTAACTGCGCGAGCATTGTTTAACCAATGACTGATTTGCTCCGCGGTACCCAACGGTCTTTTCATTTTGCAGACGACGCTAGACTGTCTTTTGAAAAGCTCAAAGACGCTAGCTCCAAGATAGCGCTTCTCGCCCATCCAGACACATCTGCATCAATCTCCATGACAACTGACACATCCGACACTGCCGTCGGTGCAGTTCTTCAACAACTCATCGACCGTCGATGGATACCCCTAGGTTTCTTCTCGAAACGTTTACAACCTGCCGAATCGCGTTACAGCACCTTCGGTAGGGAACTGTTAGCTGTTTACCTAGGTATCAGACATTTCCGTCACTATCTCGAAGGTCGACATTTTACCGTCTTCACTGACCACAAGCCATTGATCTACGCAATCAGTGGCGCAGCGGACACCTATTCTCCGCGAGAAACTAGACATCTAGACTACGTTTCTCAGTTTACGACAGACGTACGACATGTCTCAGGTGTTCTCAATCCCGTCGCGGATGCGCTTTCACGCATTCAGCAGATCAGCTTATTGCCTGGCACCAACATTGATCTAGCCGCTATGGCTGCTGCCCAACAAGCTGATCCCGACATAGACAAGCTACGACGCAACACCTCGTCGAAACTACGCGAAGTCCCACTAGCTTCATCTGAGGGAACCATTCTTTGTGACGTCTCACAAACTTCTCCCCGACCCGTAGTTCCTACTTCGATGCGTCGACTAGTTTTCAACGCTCTACACAACCTGTCTCATCCCGGCATACGTGCTTCGCAGAAGCTCGTAACCGAACGCTTCGTACAGCCCAACGTCAATCGCAATGTTCGCCTTTGGGCACGAACATGCTTAGAGTGTCAGCACGCCGAGGTATACAGACACACCAAAAGCTCACAGCGTCTTTCCGGCTCCTGACTCTCGTTTTGCACACATCCATGTCGACCTGGTCGGAACTTACCTCCAAGCAAAGGCTACGTGTACCTCCTCACTTGTGTCGACCGCTTCACCCGTTGGCCACAGGCGATTCCGATAGTCAACTGCTCATCTGAGACAGTTGCGCAAGCTTTCCCAGAACGCTGGGTAGCTCAATTCGGTTGCCCAAGCGTAGTCATCACTGACAGAGGATCGCACTTTGACGGATCCTTCAGCAAATTGCTCAACGTTCTTGGTTGCCAACATAACCGAACCACCGCATACCATCCCGCAGCTAATGGGATGGTACAAAGGTTCCACCGGCAACTCAAAGCCTCACTCTGTGCCCAATCTAGCACATCCTGGCACGAAGCACTTCCGCTCGTTCTCTTAGGCATAAGAAACACGATTAAAGCGGATTTGCACACTATTCCATCGTCGCTAGGCTTTGGATGCACACAACGCTTACCTGGTGAATTCGTCTCACCAAAAGCGTCAGCAACCTTCCACTATGGCGACTACGCAGCTCGCCTATCCCATCACATGCGGCAGCTTCAGTCTGTGCAACCCAGAGCACAGAGCTTGCGTACCAACGTGGCGAACGCTTAACTACTTGCACGCACGTGTTTGTTCACACTAACAGCGTATGCCGACCACTTCAACCTCCTTATTCTGGTCCGTACCGTGTCGTACGCAGAAGCGACAAGACGTTTACCGTTGACTACAATGGTAAGACTGTGACGATCAACATCGATCGACTCAAGCCAGCCTTCCTCGACAAGTCTGACTCTTCGGTGCAACAAGCACCTTCACAGCCTGTGCCATCAAAGCTTGCACCGCAACCTCAGACGAATCAGTCCGGTCCAGCAGAACCGACAACCTCAACTGACAGTACTCCTACTCGCCCTACTATCAATCGACGCGGTAGGAAGCTCAAACCTCTAGTTTGTTTTTCGGACTTCGTCAGCACTCACTATTTTACATAGGACGTGCCTCTGAAATTTTCTGCTCTTACCAAACTTTTACGAAAATCCTCAAAAAAGATCAAAACGTTTTGAAACTACCAAAAAAGAGCAAAACCTTTTGAAAACCCCAAAACAGCTTGGTACGTTTTTCGCTTTGCTCTTTTGTGTACGGCTATGCATTTATGCTGCTTTTTCAATTTACTTTCCATATACACCGCCATTTGGTTGCACCTCGGTTTCACTTTTCGGTGGATCTCCGCACGTCAGCTGGAAGTGGAATGAACTTCCTGCTCAACCGCCTACGTGGACTTTACTAACTGTCCCCCCACAAACAGTTTTTTACCGTTTTGACACCGTAGGGAGGACACGAGTGGGAGCCCACTAGGGTCCGATTGCATGGTTCTCCCCCAGCAGCTGCATCAGGTTTCACAACCTGGTCTCGCAGAAGGCTGGCCCGCGACGGACAGTCCTCACGTAGATCGAAGGACTGCTTGACAGTCCCTTCTGGGAGAGGGCTATGTAGCAGTCTGGAGATTCCCCGGTTTGCGTGTGTAAAATTCTAACTAAAATTTTTTAATTGTACACCCAGGCAACCGGTGTGGTTTGTTGAACTGATTGCTGAGTTCGAATGCTTGACTTGCTCATCGCCATTTTTGCTTGGCACTCGTTTCGGTTGCAACGCGCAACTGCCCTGTGTGCTGTGCATGCTCCGTTCCCATAGATAGAGCGTCCATTGTGTCGTTCCATTATAGCTAGATAACGGAATCTTTTACTGTACCAATAAGAGTTTCCCTGCAACTCGATCTGTCTTTTCGAATCACTCCGGGCTCCCGGTACAGGCGACTCACTAAACGCTCGATGACTACGTGACAGCCGGATTTCTGCCCTAATCCGATCGGACCACGGTTTGTCCAGCTTCAAGGAGTGACGGCGTAGAACAGACAATCTAGCGGGACTGAATAGCTCAGATAAATCTGGACCAACCTTCCCAGTTAAGATACGGTAGGTTAGGATTAGGTCTCCTCCAACGCCAGGTTGGATCGCACTCGATGACTTCTCGGTTTGAACAGTTTCATATTGTGGTCTCTTGTTGAACTCTGTGTTGAAATGAAAGAATTCCTGTACTTCCCTACCTAACTCTCCTATAAGAATACGTCGGGTGAAGATCAAGTCTCCGCGATGACGACGGTAATCCAGGGAAAAGAGGTTCAAGTGAAAAATATCCCAGACGTGGACATCAGAACAACAAGTTAGCGAAGAAGCTCGTTTTCGGTGGCTCTCATCAGGCTAAAACGCCACAACTGATAGGAATAAGATTAATATAAAACAGCAGATAATGGTAAAGTTCAAGGTCATTGGAATGAAAATGCTAAGTAATCAGATCAGAAGTGATCGATGACTTATCGGCTGCATGTCCCTCAACATGAGTCGTCGTGAATCTGAACGAACCGTTTTTGAGCACATATGTCTAGGTTCTGGTGGCGGATAGCAATTGCCTCAGCTGCTGCTAGTAAGCGACGTTTTACCGCTCATGAAAGGCGTCCAGGTACACGGTAAATGGGTTGGAAAGATTGGCGGGTGTCGATTTGGTGATTAGAATCCACCAAGTGCGCCAGCACGGCGCTCATCACAGTTTTTCTCCCACCATTGAGGGACATGCCGCCGATAAGTCATCGCTCACTTCTGATCTGATTACTTAGCATTTTCATTCCAATGACCTTGAACTTTACCGTTATCTGCTGTTTTATGTTAATCTTATTCCTGACGAGAGCCACCGAAAAAGAAGTTCAGTTGTTTGAGTCGGAGAGAATAGGACAGGTCCCGCAGCTCAGGAACAGATTTGGATCCACGCCATTGCACTTTTTCAATCATATCAAATTCAAATTTCGTAAGAGGGTAGGCGGCAGGTAGTCCGTACTCGATAAGCGGGCGTACTTGTGAAGTAAACAGGAGTCGGAAGATCCCCAGGGTCAGGCGAGAGAAGGCTCTGCGTATAGAGTGAAACATTCTGTATGCCGCAGCGACCTTTTTCTTGGTATCTTCATTAGATTTGAGGTCAGGTAAAAGTATCACTCCCAAATCCTTCTCCTGAGTGGCGTTTCTGAGCAAGGAACCACCAATATGGTAGATTCCAAATGGGGCTGACGCACCAACTGGAAGAACCGAATACTTCTCAAGATTCATTGGCAAGTGTCACTTAATTTACCAATCATGTTGCAGGTCGAGTGTCGCTTGTAACCTGTCAGCATCTTCCATACTGGATACCTCCACCCACAGCTTCAGGTCGTCGGCCTAGATTAGGCAATCCGCCTGGAGTGTGGACGATAAGTTATTGATGAAGATGTTGAAATGCACGTGGCCGAGGACAGATTCCTGTGGGACGGAAAATGTTTCGTTTACTTACACTTGCATCGTGCGGTTGCGAAGAAAATCAGAGAGCCAAGGGAGAACACTCCCGGCGATACCGATTCCTCGGAGTTTAAGCAAAAGTCGTTCATGCGGAACCCTGTCGGAAGCCTTGCTGAAATCCACAAACACAACGTCCAGGCGTTTACCGAAGTCTAGTGATTTCGCCCATTTCTCCTTAGCAACTAGTAAGTTCGAGGTATATGAGCGTGTCCTTCGAAAACCATGCTGTGCACGTGAGAAGAGATTCAGTTCCTCGAGGTAGAGATGAAGAGCCTGCTTCAAGCTCCGCTCCATAACTTTACACAATGTCGACGTTAAGCAGATAGGACGATAGTTGGCTGCATCTTGCCTATTCCCTCCTTTGTATATGGGTTTGACAATGCCTACTTTCCAAGCCGACGGCAGACGCCCAGCTTCAAAGGAACGACGGAAAACCTGACAGATAGGAGGGGCGATGTACTGCACCACTGTCCTAATGAATAGGAGGTGCAAGCCATCCGGGCCGGGTGAAGACTACGGATTTAAATCAAGGAAAAGTTTAACTACAGAATTGATGTTAATTTCTACTTGATCCAACAGATAAGGAATACTGGACACAGTGTTGTCGCAGCCGGGAGTTGCTTTCGCGAATACAGAGGCGTACGGCTGGTCCAAAAGACTGGCTTTATCAGCGTCTTCGTGAAGTAAATTTCATGTTCAAAGGAACACAATGTAGGGATGCCACTGCCAGCCCTGGTGCTTCTTTTTAGATAGGAGAAAAGTATTTTGCGTGTCGTTCTGGAGTGTACTGCTGATGATAATTCATACTGCTGACGTTTTTGACGCTTCAAGGGGACACAAGCATTCCTGGCAGTCTTGTAGGAAGAGTAATCGGACTCTGTTTGAGATTGCCTGAAACGGTCCCACAATTTGCGTCTTCTGTTCAGCAGATATCTCAATTCACTGTCAATCCAAGGTGGACCCCTCTTGAAGGACTTTCTACGGGAGAAAGGAACGACCTGCTCAATTAGAGAAGTCATTTTGGAGAGCACAAGGTTCCACGCATCATCTAGAGGAATGGGATCAGGAATATTCCAGTCCTTAGCGCTTGCGGCTGTTCTCAGACGGAGTGGATCCGCTTGCCAAAAGTTCCGACGACAACCACCTTGGCTATGGATGGTGAGACGACGTGTCCATTGGAATGAAACGACACAATTATCATTTTTGCCGATGGGTTGAAGAACTGTTAGATTCCTGACATCTGACTGAGCTGGGGTAAGCACAAGGTCCAGAATGTTTGGCGTTCGGTCGGCAACAATGCGGGTTGGTATGGTGACGTGCTGAAACAAATTACAATCGATAACAGTCTCAAGTAAAGTAGCATCAAAGGAATCAGGTGGATGACCACAAAGAATTAAGTCCCAATCGATATTAGGGGCATTAAAATCCCCCACGATAAGATCGTCCTTTCCCGCGGTTTCCTTACTGTTCGATGCTGGGACTTAAACTTCGTTTCCGCTTTTCGCCTCTGCAGCAAGCAGGATGACTCTTCGAAAGTTCGCCCTCTAAAGGTGGTCTGTCAAGAGGAAGAGGAATACCGCCGTATCCTCCAGCGAATCTCACGTTTGAAAGGAGAAACGTTCTATGTTTTGAGAGACCTCTCCCCAGAAGATCGAGTTAAAATGGAGCAGGCCGTTGGTGAACTACGAATCCGACGAGCAGCTGGTGAAAGCGGCCTTCACATTGTGGATTTTCGAGTAGTAAAAAGAATCCCGAGGACTCGGTGGAGACCAATCTTCGTTCTTCCGGTGCACTGAGAATCAGAAGTATATTGCGTGTGATATCGGCGAACGTGCGTAGTTTGAGAAACAAATTGGATGAGATACTGCCCATTACCTCGGAGCAAGAACCTGGTCTGATGGCTTTTACGGAGACTTGGCTATCCTCGGATATTTCAGACTCGGAGGTATTTATTTCAGTGTATCAACTGTCCCGTGCGGATCGTCTAGGAGGGAGATCCGGGGGTGGAAGTCAGACCTTAAACTCCGCACATTGGAAGCCATGTGTGATCTCGATGGAGGATCGGAAATTTTTTGGTGTAGGGTTTACAATGGGTTCAGACCGCTCAAAGTCGGCGTTATCTACAGATCCCCCTTGGGGGCAGGATCCCATCTGCTAGACTCTCTGAGGATACACGGGGGAGGCAAAGATTGCTTGATTGTGAGTGACTTCAATTCTCCGGCCGTAGACTGGGATGCGCTTCGTTGTAATTTATCTCGATTCTTTTGATATGCGTTTATTAGAAATAGTCCTCGAATGTAATCTAACGCAATACGTTTTATCACCTGCCCCTTTTTTCAAGGCCATGTGCCACACATCCTTGACCTTCTGCTCACACCTGGCTCATCAGATGTCTCTGCTCTAGCCATTAGTCAGCCTTTTGGCAAAAGTGCTCACTGTGTAGTCTCCTTTTTGTAGACACGACAGTTAGCTATTAATGTCCAAGAAGTGCAACGCCGAAATTTCTGGCGAGCTGGCCCCCTCCGTTTTAGATCCATCAATAACTGAGTACTTCATCAATTCCTGGCTCAACGATCCACTCAAGATGGAACACTCACGGGATTAACCTATCGTTCCAGTCCCATCTGAACTGAACTGAATACTATCGCAACATCATTGATCGCAAGTGGCGGCCACGACGATCCGAATGCCCCGTGTGCTGTGCCTTCTCTTTCCCTAGCTAAAGCGTCCACGGTGTCGTTTCTTTATAGCTAGATAACAGGGAATATTTACTGTACCAATAACAGATCCCCTGCAACACGACCTAGCTTCTCGAATCGCTCCGGGCTCCCGGTACAGGCGACTGACCAAATTGGTGACCCCGAATCCGGAACAATCTCAGCGCCGGATATTTCCAACTTTTGTCTGGTGAGCTAGTTCCATTTATTTTTTTATATTTTTCGGCTTATTTTGCATACGTAGCCCTTTTTTGCTTCATATTTTAAGCAATGGAATCTGTAGACCCTAAGGTAGAGTCTCTGCCAAGCGTTGTATCTATCTGTGCCACCTTTTTGGAACATGGATCCTCTTTTGTGGTTCGCTCATCTTGAGGCTGAGTTTTACAACCACAGAATAACTTCCGACTACGCGAAGTATTGCAAGCTGCTGTGCTATCTCCCCAAGGAGATATCAATGCAAGTTCGTGACGTCATCATTACTTGGACCGAAAACCGCTATGAGGCTCTCAAGAAGGCCACGATTAAGCGTGTTATGCCCTCTGAGAAAGGTCGCCTGCAGCAGTTTTTCAGGGATCTACAGCTGGGCGACAAACTGCCCTCAACCCTGCTGCGAGAGATGCAGCAATTCCTTGGTTCCTCAACCATGGACGAGACTTTACTTCGCGAACTATGGCTACAGCGGCTACCGGAAAACACGCAAGCGATTCTCGCTACAGTGAGCTTCGTTTCGCTCACTCAACTAGCAGAGTTAGCGGATCGAGTTATTGTGTTACAGATGTTCCCACACCCTATATGCTACGCATTAGGAAAAGAGGTTTAATGGCACAGCCTCCATGGATAGATACCACAGGCAAGTACCTACTCAAGAAACGGCCTAGATGCTGGCGAACCTACCAAGCAGCTCCATCAGCCAGAACCTATGATAGTTATCGAGAGACTGGAAATAAATGTGAGCAACATCTCAGAACTGCTCGTCTCCAATACGAGCAGGGTTTAGCGGACTCGGCCGCAGCTAATCCCAAGAAGCTTTTTGTTTACGTTAAAAGACGCAGCGGGGCAAAACTGTCTATACCAGTTTTATTGCAAGCAGACGGGACCCGTGCGCAAACTGACTATGGAAAGGCTTATATACTTAGTGTTCAGTATACTGGGGTCTTTGCTCGGGAGACCTATTTACAGCAGGTTGAATTGGTTTCAAGAGTTCCAGAGGATGCTTGCTTAGCTGAATTTAGCATAACGGAGACTCAGGTCTTCGAGCTACTGCAAGGCATTAATCCCTCTAAAGCTTCCGGTCCTGATTCAATTCATCCGAAGCTGTTGCATGAATTGGCCACTGAGCTGAGTGGTCCGCTCACATGGGTGTTTTCAATATCACTGGATAGCTGCAGCCTACCTTCGGAATGGAAGGAGGCAATCATCTGTCCGAATTTTAAGGACGGTGGCAGCGCTCTGCCCGCGAACTACCGGCCTGTCAGTTTGACAAGCGTAGTAGTCAAGTTGTTTAAAATGCTGATAAGGGCTTCAGTGAGAACCACCTGACTCGATTCAACCTTCTCTGTGTTGCGCAACATAGATTCCGCAAAGGATTTTCATGTCAGACTAATCTCCTTGCTATTCGGAGATTATTCGATAGATTTTCGCGCTCTTCCACGTCTTCGGCTCTCACTAAAGTTGTGATCTTACATGATACCTGGTCGCGCCCTTCCTTGAAGGGATGGAACAATGTGTACGGTAGTGCATGGAGTACATACCCAAACTGAGCGCGCGCTCAGGATACGTCTGTCCCTGTAGACCCTTCACTAGTCGGGTGCCCACTCGCAGCCACCCTCTCCAAGTCCATTTTGTCTCGGTTAAGACATGGTGGACAAGCCTGAATACAATATTCCAGGAGGGGTCGAACGAATGCCGAAAATAGCTTCACAAACAAATTGGCCGTTAAGATTCCGAAAGAGTGGCGGATAAACCACATCATACGAAACCCTCGACAAGCAGCCTTCTTCCAATTGTCTCCAGAATGAAGTGCTGATGCGTGTACGACTCCTAAATCAACCTGCTGAGTGACGACAGGGGGTTCACCAGCGCCGACAACTTATCGGTTGAGAGGATTTGCAGTTCCGATTCGGAGAACAGAGCCTTTCGCCCTATTTATGGGCATCAACCATAAGGTAGACCATTCCCAGAGCCCATCCAAGGCATGCTGAATTGCCTCAGGACCCCCCGGGATATCCACAATATTCCAGAGCTTATGGTCGTCAGCAAACATTAGTGATGGCACTGCTAACTCTCCCGGCAAGTCATTTACATAGGTCGCGAACAACAATGGCCCCAATACCGAGCCCTGCGGAACGCCACTAAGGAGAGCTTGCCTGAGCGAAAGGCTACGCCCCACTCCTACGCAGTGCTCCATTCCTACAAGGAATGGCGCGACTAGATAGCTCGTTGGATCTCAGTTATATTGAGATCCGAAGATGAGGAACAGTGTCAAAAGCTTTCGAATAATCTACGAATAGCACATTTACAGCGTGGCTACTGGCCACCGATTCGGCCCAGCATTCATGGGCTACAAGTAAATTAGTCTGACATGAAAATCCTTTGCGGAATCTATGTTGCGCAACACAGAGAATGTTGAATCGAGTCAGGTGGTTCTGCAATCAATCCCTTATCACCTTTCCAACAACTTGACTACTACGCTTGTCAAACTGACAGGCCGGTAGTTTGCGGGCAGAGCGCTGTCACCGCCCTTAAAAATCGGACAGATGATTGTCTCCTTCCATTCCGAAGGTAGGCTGCAGCTATCCAGTGATATTGAAAACACCCATGTGAGCGGACCACTCAGCTCAGTGGCCAATTCATGCAACAGCTTCGGATGAATTGAATCAGGACCGGAAGCTTTAGAGGGATTAATGCCTTGCAGTAGCTCGAAGACCTGAGTCTCCGTTATGCTAAATTCAGCTAAGCAAGCATCCTCTGGAACTCTTGAAACCAATTCAATCTGCGGTAAAGAGGTCTCCCGAGCAAAGACCCCAGTATACTGAACACTAAGTATATAAGCCTTTCCATAGTCAGTTTGCGCACGGGTCCCGTCTGCTTGCAATAAAACTGGTATAGACAGTTTTGCCCCGCTGCGTCTTTTAACGTAAACAAAAAGCTTCTTGGGATTAGCTGCGGCCGAGTCCGCTAAACCCTGCTCGTATTGGAGACGAGCAGTTCTGAGATGTTGCTCACATTTATTTCCAGTCTCTCGATAACTATCATAGGTTCTGGCTGATGGAGCTGCTTGGTAGGTTCGCCAGCATCTAGACCGTTTCTTGAGTAGGTACTTGCCTGTGGTATCTATCCATGGAGGCTGTGCCATTAACCCTCTTTTCCTAATGAGTGGAATATAGGGAGTGGAAACCTCCGCAACGTATGCCTATAATTTATCCCAGGCTAACTGGACAGAATCAGCCATCGAAATCTCGCAGTTCAGAACTTAATCGTTAGTTCGCATTGCACTAAAGTCCGCCCGCCAAATATTCGGAAGTATCTCAACAGCGGTCTCTTGGTGCCTTGAAAGAGCACATCGAAAGGATATGCATGCGTGATCGCTGGACCCTAGAGGTGCACCGTGTGAAACGTCAGTCACGAAGTCCAGGGACTTAGCGAAAACCAAATCTAAAGTAGATGGTATTTGGTTATCCATATACCTAGTGGGAAAGTCAACGAACGGGTGCAAAGGCACTTGGAGAGTCAGTTCAAGGAAGTCTGCACCGAATGTTCCTAATGCCGAATTGCAAGAAAGATCGGCCCAACAGACTTCCGGGAGGTTGAAATCCCCTAGAACTAAACACTTATTAGCAGCCTGAGTGCGAATAAAGTCAAGTATCCCCCTAGAAGAACTTCCAAGACTTCGGCATATCACTATAACTGTAAACTGGGTAGAGGAAGTGCACAAAACAGCCAATAGGGCTTCAACAGTCTGATCCGACGACTGGAATGTGCAGGTCCTCAACACCGGTAAGTTACAGCTTATATACAGTACAACGCGTCCGCTTTGGCGATCAACGGAGCGATCAGTTCTAAGCAGCGCGTAGCCAGGTAAATATACCTCACCATCCGTGATATCCGGAGACAACCACGTTTCAGTGAAAGCAAGTATGCCGGGACGAGATTTGTCTACAAGTAGACCCAACTCGTACACCTTGTTCCTTAGGCTACGCATGTTGCTAAGTACTACCTCAAGGAAGTCGGTACGACCATCCCTGGGTCGTGCGCCACCAGGATGGGTTCTGATAGGGCGGAAAGTAACTTCCGGCTGACCACCTAATAATCAATCAGGCGGAGGCCTTGCTCACCAGCCGCCCGTCTAGTTTTGAGGTCTTTGATAGCCTCCTTTAACTTCAGTCTATCTGCCAGTGGTAGGTCCGGCGGAACGCTGACACCACTACCCTTAAGTTTGAGCGTAAACCGTAGTAATGCTTTGCGTTCCTCCGGGGTAGAAAGGACCACGCGAAGTAATCGGGGTCGTGGATTTGGCGTAGCGATAGGGACGTTCCCCAATCCGGTCAGCATTCTGACAGTGACACCAGGGAAGCCAGGTGGAAGCAGCTTGCTGACACAGTTTCAGCCAGTTGATGTCTTTCAAGATGCGTTCCCTTGGGAGAGCGGCCGCAGATTCAGCAACGTTACGGAATATAACGCTATTATCCGTGAAAGAGTCGGCACGACAGGAGTGTTTGCTCCACGTGGCTGGATTTGAAATATACGTAGATCAAGTTCAAGTTCAAGTGGGACTGGAACGATAGGATGAATCCCGTGTTCCTTTTTTAGCGGGTCGTCGATCCAGGAGTTGATAGGGGTGCTCCGACTTCTTGATGGGTCTAAAAGGAAAACACCCGAAAAACACCCTGGTCCACCAATTTAATGCCCACGTTCCTAACATTAGCTGTCCCACTGTGTCAGTTACGTGAAGTAAGTAAGAGAGGAAGGAGAATCGAAGGTAAGAGAGTAGGGGAAATCAGTTAAAAGAAGAGAATAATACCAATGACGAGGAAAAGCAAAGAAAATAAAACGAAGTATGAAGATGGG
>OX104070.1:46426799-46460452 GCA_944474145.2 Dicrocoelium dendriticum | reverse complement strand
GTCTGTAGAAGCATCACGTAAAGGCACGGCAAGTGGCCAACGCGTATAACGATCGACACATGTCAATAAGTAGACAAAACCGTTGGATGGAGGCAAGGGTCCAACGATGTCAAGATGAACATGTTTGAAGCGAGCGTCGGGAAGAGCAAACGTGCCGGGGACGGTAATCGTGTGACGGTGGATCTTGGTTTGGCAAGTGATACAATGTTTGGCCCACTGCTGGCTCTCGGAGCGCATGTTGTGCCAAATGAAGCGATCAGTAATTAGCTTGACGGTGGCTCGGATGTTCGGGTGTGAGATTCCATGCAGGTGGTCAAAGACGATTCGGCGGTACTGCTGAGGGACAAAAGGCCGGGGCTTGCCAGTAGAAATATCACAGTAAATTTTGGAGTCTGAGTTAATGATTGGCAACTGTGATATTTTGATCGACGGATTTGATCTCAGTTGCACAAACTCAGGATCTCCTTTCTGGTGAGCTGCTATGTCTCCTAAGTTAATCATCTGCCGTGAAACTTCGTGAAGACATATACGTGACATGACATCGGCGAAAACGTTATTGGCAGCATCGACATGGCGAATGTCGGTGGAAAACTGTGAAATATAATCCAAATGACGAATTTCTCTGGGGGAGAAACGGTCGGCTGAACCACGGAAAGCAAAAGCAAGTGGTTTATGGTCTGTAAGAATGGTAAACGTGCGACCTTCAAGCAGGTGCCGAAAATGTTTGATAGCAAGGTAGATAGCTAAAAGTTCTCAACCGAATGTGCTGTATCGCGTCTGTGCTGGCTGGAGTTTACGAGAGAAAAAGGATAGCGGCTCAGGTTGACCGTTGATTACCTGCTGGAGAACAGCCCCAACGGCGGTCTGAGATGCATCCGTCTTGAGGATGAGAGTGGCGTCAACATCAGTCCTCAAATGACTAAGCGCGGTAGCGTTGGACAACGCGTGTTTGATCTTGTCGAATGCATCGATAGCTTCCTGAGTTGGCTCGAATTTTCGTGACCTTCCTTTAAGTAAATCGGTCAATGGCTGGAGTAGCCCAGAGATATCTGGTATGAAACGGTTGTAGTAATTCACCATGCCGAGAAAACGACGGAGACTTTTGAAAGATTGAGGCATGGGGTAGTCTGCAATCGCTTGTGCTTTCTCGGGGAGTGGACTAGTGCCATTGCAATCAATTCGGTGGCCCAAAAAATCAACAGAACTTTGGCCAAAAACATTTGTCAACATTGATCGTAACGCCGTACTGAGCAAAGCATTCGAAGATTGATCGGAGATATGACAGATGCTCATCATGATTGGAACTGGCCACAAGAATATCGTCAATGTAGGCGTAGACGAAATCCAGCCCTCTAAGGACTTGATCGATAAACCTTTGGAAAGTCTGTGCGGCATTTCGTAGACCAAATGGCATGCGAACGAATTCATAAAGACCAAATGGCGTGGTTATAGCGGTCTTCGGAATATCGTCGGGAGCAACCGGAATTTGGTGGTATGCACGCACCAAGTCAATCTTAGAGAAAACTGTTCTTCCATGTAAACCAGTTGAAAAATCATGGATGGGCGGAACCGGATATCTATCGGGGACCGTGGAATTGTTTAGTGCACGGTAATCTCCGCAAGGTCTCCAGTCGCCACTGGACTTTTTGGAAACCATATTAAGCGGGGAGGACCATGGGCTATTGGAAGGACGAACGATACCGAGACGAAGCATATGTTCAAACTCTGCCTTGGCAGTAGCGTGCTTGTCTGGAGGTAATCGTCGAGGTCGGGCGGTTACTGGCGGTCCATGTGTTAAGATGTGATGCGTAACCTCGTGCTTAGGCTCAGAAAAGTCATTAGGCGATTGACAAAGAGCAGGAAACTGCAGTAATAGTTTGGTAAACACATTGTCGGCGGGCAGTGCCAAGCGAAGACCGATCGAACTGATCGAAGTGACTGTACCCGAAACGAACAAGGATGTCGAACTATCGCATAGTTTACGGCTACGCAGGTCCACGATCAGGCCAAACTTGGTAAGGAAATCAACACCAAGGATGGGGCGTTGGACGTCAGCGATGAGGAAAACAAAGGGAAAACTTCGACGAAGGCCAAGGTTAAGAGTCAACATTTTCTGGCCGTATGTATGGATCTTGGTATTGTTCGCCGCCTGCAATGTCGGTCCGGTTGGAAATAGGTTGCGTTTTTCTGCAGAACGAGGAATAACGCTGACCTCGGCACCAGTGTCAACCAAGAAGTTCAAATTGGTTAAGGAATCGTAGACGTAAAGTAGGCGACTGTAAGATTGGCCAGACGCAGCCGTCGCCATCACTGGCTGGCGTGGAGGTTTCCCTGCTGCGGTTTGTGGAATGCCTTCGGATGGTTACAACCAGGTCGACAATTCCTTGCATCATCGCCAAAACGGTAGTGGTACCAACAGAAATGACGTTTCGAACTCCTGGCGGGACTACGTCTACTTCGAGAGGAGCGTCTAGGGCTTCTACCACGGTAGCGATTAATGCTCGAGATGGCGAGCTCCAGCTTCGATAACCTCTCAGAAATGGTTTCAATCGGGTCAGTCCTAAGATCCGCGTTAGTGGTCGACTCAACTGCGTGACATGCTGCGGGTTTATGAAAGTACTCATGAACTTTGTCTGCTGTTTCAGCCAGCTTGTCCAAAGACAAATCATCTGCGAAGACGGCGAGAAGAGCTGAGGTGTTCGATGGAAGACATTTCGTCCAGAGCTGTCGCAGAATCGTGTCATCGACCTTAGAGGAACCGACTAACGTACGCATGTGCCTGAGAAGTTGTGACGGCGTGCGATCACCCAGTTCAAGACCGGAAAGTAATTGTCGAAGTCTAGCTTCGTCGGAGGCCGTGGTGCGCTTTAATACGGCGGCTTTGGGTTTATCGTAAGGTGCATCATCCGGAATCGGATCGAGCAAGTCTATAAGGTCAGTTGCGATGTGGGCAGGAAGCTGGGCAGTGATATGTGCGAACATTAAGGACTGAGAAGTAATACGGCGTATGCGAAAAAGAGCTTCCAATTGTAAAAACCACACGTGAGGATTAGATGAATCGAAGGCAGGAAAGGACAAACCAACAAAATTTTCTGAAATGTCAGTGCGGGGATCGTGGTCCGACATAGTCAAGTCACAAAAAAAGGAGTTCTGAGCTTTCAAAAAAACACGGGGTCACCAAATATGTAGTGAAAAAGGCCACACGGGAATAGCTTAACTACATACAAGAACTCAGTCTATAAATAAGAATGCTGTAACTGACCTTAGGTAAAGCACGATCTTCGCTAGGCTGTCAGTTAGTCGCACAATCTGGTCGGAAGACGGAACTTAATCGGCACAATAAATCGACGCGTTAGATCCGATGATCGATGGACGAGGCCAGCAGACAGACGATGACAAACAGCACAACACGCGGAGCCGAAACCAGAAGGCGAATCGAAACCCGAAGAAGTGTGTTATCGGTTGTTGGTCAGTTAAAACAAAACTGTACAATAATAATGAAAATGGGAATAAGAAAGTACAATTGGGAAGAAAGATATGTACAAGCGCTACATACTCCCTGTCACCCGTCTACATTAGAGCATGTCGAAATTACCACTGAGAGTACTGGAACTGCTTCTCAACTTGAACTTGTAGGACTAGTTAATACTAGTCCGAGACGGTGCGCGAATATCAGAAGGCAATTGGAGTCGGACACAGCGGACTGTATTCGATGGGACTACAACAAGAAACGGACGGATGAAGCGAGGCAAGAGCGTACACGTGAGCGCGGGAACTTACGAGGCAGTTGTGTGTCGAGCCGGTTGTAAGATTAAAACAAGAAGGAGTAATGTACAATCGGTCAACAAGTAAATTGTACACGAAAGATAAGAGTTATCTTTTTGGGCGCTACAGCGCTCCCCCCATAGAAGGCTGAACATAGAAAGCCTTCGAAATCGAAAAGGAATGTTGAAACGAGGTTCGTAAGGCGAAATCGTGCCGAGTAAAAATGGGCGTGCGTTCGTGTAAATGGGGGTTCGTCGGAAGTCTGAGTCCGCTGTGCCGTTTATGATTTGTTATTTATTGAATGCAGGGCAGGGTGCATTTCGGCGAGCCGTTGGAGCGGGCTTGTCGGACTACAAAAAACTGGCTGGCCCAGAAAAAGGCCGACAGGACCTCAACCTCCGCTGCTGCCAAACGGTGCGCTTGGGAGTGGTCTCTCCCCCCGCCGCACCCCGCCCCGCGCCAAAACGACCCTCGTCCCACGAAGAAAACGACCATGGTCCCACGGAGAAGCGACCCTCGTCTCGCGGAGAAGCGATCCTCGTCCCGCGGAGAAGCGATCCTCGTCCCGCGGAGAAGCGACCAGTGTTCGCGTCAGGGTCCTCGAAAACATTCCTCGTGTGGGCCAGTCGATCGAAGGGGAGGGTTGGGGCATGTAAAGACGAGAAAATAGAAAAACACGCGCAGTAAACGCCAAAAGAACAGACGAATGAGCTGCGTGTTTAAATATTTTTTGGTTTTTGAATATTTTCTTCGAAAAGGGTTTTTCGGGGGTGTTTGATATTTTTGTTTGTTTTCAAAACGTTAATCGACCAAAAATGAGGCAAATATATACAATATCTACAGAGTTAAAAGTATTTACACTGTACATAGTCGGAAAAGCGAACGGGCTTACGCACCTCCCGACCACGGCGATTGGTCGTGGGAGGCGGCGGGCTAGGTTCGGGAGATGTCGGGACGGCTGAACCCTGTAGACCGAGATCGTGGTCCGGTTGGAGTTCATTACCATGCGGAAAATTGCTACGGTGAGTTGTGACGTCGCACGAGGCACTACTAGACGAAGTAGGCGAGGTAGTTTCTTCCATAAAGGCGGGTTTCAGACGGTCGATGGTGACGACTTCGTGTCGACCACCGCGGTCAATAGTGTACGCCTTACTCGCACGATGCAGCACCTTGAAGGGTCCTATGTACGGCGACTGAAGAGGCTGTCGAACACCGTCTGCGCGAAGAAGGACGTGTGAACAAGTAGACAGCTTCTCGGGCACGTACACTAGTGTCTTCTGCGATCGAGGAGCGGGTGGACGTAACTCACGCATCTGGTGAGCCAATCGATCAGTGTAACTTCCGTAGTCAAAAGTGGAAGTACATGGGGCTGGTGCTACCAGCTGTCCGGGCAACCGCAGCGTGCAACCGTAGACTAGCTGCGCTGGTGTGGCGTCGAAGTCAGTCTTAACCGTGTTTCTTAAGCCTAGGAGAACGAGGGGAAGCGTTTCAGACCATGAACGATCTTCGTGCGCACGTAGCGCTGCCTTCAACTGGCGGTGAAAACGCTCCACCATGTCGTTAGCGGCCGGATGATACGCTGTCGTCTGAACGTGGCGACAGCCTAAATCCTTAAGCAACGTGGCAAACGTTGACGAAAAATGTGACCCTCGATCGGTGGTCACGAGGGCGGGACAGCCGTATTGAGCTACCCAGCGCTCCATAAAAGCTTTCGCTACTGTTTCCGAGGAGCAATTTGGGATAGGGACGGCCTCAGGCCATCTAGTAAATCGATCGATGCAGGTCAGTAGATATACCGAGCCTTTGGAAGGCGGCAGAGGACCTACGAGATCGACGTGCACGTGATGAAAACGTGCGTCTGGCGTCGGAAAAGTGCCTAATGGGCTTCTCTTGTGCTTGTGCACCTTCGCGCGTTGACACGGAAGGCAAGCAGCTGCCCAGGTACGGACGTCCCGATTAACATTGCGCCAAACGAATCGTGCGGTTACGAGTTTAACCGATGCACGAATGCCTGGATGAGACAAGCCGTGTAAAGCGTCAAACACGGTCTGCCGAAGCTCGCGTGGGACGACTGGGCGCGGCGTGCCCAGTGATAAATCGCAGAGTATCGTTCCGTCTGCTGATGTCAGCGGAACGGGTCGTATATCCAGTGAGGGAGATCTGCGTAGTAGATCAACCTCAGGATCGTTGAGTTGTGCTGTGGCCATGGCTGCCAAGTCGATAGCAGTGCCGGCGTCAGCGGAAATAGCTTGAATGCGGGAAAGTGCATCGGCGACGTCGTTGTGCACACATGAGACATGCCGTATATCGGTCGTAAACTGAGCGATATAGTCAAGATGGCGCGACTCTCTAGGAGAGTATCGGTCGGTAGTCGAGCCGAGCACGTAAGTCAAGGGTTTGTGGTCGGTGAAGACGGCAAAGGAGCGGCCTTCTAAGACGTGTCGAAAGTGACGTATCGCTAGATACGCTGCTAGTAGTTCTCTACCGAACGTGCTGTAACGAGATTCGGTAGGTTGTAGGCGTTTGGAGAAAAACGCTAAGGGCTGCCACGTGTCGGCTACGCGTTGCTGTAAAACAGTGCCGACTGCCACTTCCGAGGCGTCAGTACTGAGGGACAGTGGGGCGGCCGGATCGTGGTGCGCTATAGAAGCTATGTTGGCGATAACTTCTTTCAGCGACTTAAAAGCATCGCGTGCCGCGGTAGGAAATTCGAATTTCTTGAGTTTCCCTCGGAGAAGGTCCGTGAGAGGTTGCATCAGCGAGGCGCAGTTGGGTATAAATCGTTGGTAAAAGTAGACAAGGCCGTCAAAACGCCTTAGCTGTTTGAAAGAATGAGGCTCGGGGTAGTCGATGATGGCTTGAATTTTATCCTGCAGTGGCACGACGCCTGCAGAAGAGATACGATGTCCTAGGAAATTGACTGCATCGTCACCAAACGAACACTTTTCTGCGTTGATCGTCACCCCATGTTGAGATAAACGATCAAAAAGTCTTCGTACGTGGCGTATGTGCTCTTCTCGTGAAGAGCTTGCGATTAATATGTCGTCAAGATACGCGTAAGCGAAGTCTAAACCGCGACAAACTTGGTCGATGAAACGCTGAAAAGTTTGCGCGGCGTTCTTTAAGCCAAATGGCATACGCAGAAACTCGAACAAACCAAATGGAGTCGTCACGGCAGTTTTAACGATGTCCGCTTCGGCTACCGGAATTTGGTTGTATGCGCGTACCAAGTCGATTTTGCTGAAGATGTTTTTACCCGCCAGACTGGCGGTGAGATCCACTATGTGTGGGATCGGATAGCGATCAGGCGTGGTTACCGTATTCAAGGATCGATAGTCGCCGCAAGGACGCCAGTCCCCCACAACGTTCTTCGGGACCATGTGCAGAGGCGACGCCCATGGGCTGTTGGACGGTCTGACGATACCAAGTTGAAGCATGTGGTCAAATTCGGCTCGTGCTGCCCATAGTTTGTCAGGAGCAAGCCGTCTTGGTCGTGCGCTAACTGGTTGACCGCGCGTAACTATGTGGTGAGCGACCTCTGTCGTGACTGGTGGAAGCTCTGCAGCCGGTCGAACCAGTCGCGGGAATTCGGAGAGGAGGCTCAAGTAGTCGGACGGTGCGTCTGCGATCCGAAATACAGGGCTGATTACCGGGGCATCTGAAAGGACACCATCAACACCTAGTTTCGTACGATCGTCTAAAAGTCTGTGGCGACCAGCATCAACAAGTAACCTAAAATGTCGGAGGAAGTCGATACCGATAATTGCGAAGGGTACAGACGCAACCATGAAGACCCACTGGAAATCTCGGCGAAGATTGAGGTCTAGGTTCATCATGCGCTGACCGAATGAAGCTATCGGAGAACCGTTGGCCGCATGCAAATTGTACCTAGGCTCCGAGTGCTTGTCGCTAGCGGTCGCTGGGATGACGCTGACTTCCGCTCCCGTGTCGATGAGGAAGGTGATGGAAGAACGTCGATCCTTAACGTAAAACAGTCGGTTTGCTTGGTTATTGAATGATACGTTTGCAGTGCTAGTATGCGGGCTATTCGTTTTCCCAGGGTCGTGCCTAATGCAGGGAGCCCGACAACGTCTAGCTCTTCCACCGTATTGGCGGTGATACCAACATACTTCTTCGACGGGTTTGACATTATCTGACTGAGAACTTGTAAGGAAAATGTGGCGCTTTCGTGCCGAACGTGACGTACTCCGTGCAGGCACAGACGAGCCGCAATGAACGGTAGTCAAAACGTGGTCAGCATTTGACCGTGGCACCCGCTGCTTCGAAGCCCTCATTGCTGCTATCCTGCTGCGAAGTAGCGCAATTTCCTCGTCTTTAGAGTCAGATCGGTCTAGCGACTGGGAAAAAACATGGGATTCGGTTTTCATCGGTAAGAATACGTCACCGGAGTTACTGGTCGTTTGCTGCGGAAAACGTTCGAACGCAGCGTCTGCCTTGGTAGCTAAGTCTTTCAAGGGTGCATCTATAAACATGGACAGCATTACCGGCAATGGCTCTGGGAGACGTGCAAACCACAGCTCCTTTATCCCTTCTTCGCTCAAGAATAAGGGACCAGCGATGCGCTGAAGTTCGCGGAGCAATGCCGACGGCTTGCGATCTCCAAGCTTGAGACCATTAAGCTGCTCAAATCGTGCTCGTGCGCTGGGTCGTAGCTCTTTCAAAATCGCTTGCTTCATCGTTTCATACTTTGCCTCATTCGATGGGCAGAGTAGAATGTCCTCAATCAGCGTCACTACCGACGGAGGAAGGCGTGGGACGAGCTGATTGTACCTTGGAGGGTCCGCCGTTATGCCCTTATTTTCTAGTTCGATCTCGAATATCGTAAACCAAACTTCTGGACTGTGTTCCATGAAACTTGGAACAGCCAAAGTAAGCATTGTTACGCTGTGACACGACTCAGGTGCCACTCTCGAAATGTGAGTCGAAAGATAAAGAACGAACAAAATACGCTAAAGGTACTAAAATTACGCAAGAAACAAATGAATATAGGTATATAATCGAGAAAAAGGAACGAACTCACCAAAAAATACATGCATGTTTACAATATCACTCGACAGCTGTGCCTTACCTTCTGAATGGACGAAGGCAATCATCTGTCCGATTTTTAAGGGCGGGGACAGAGTTCTGCCCGCGAACTACCGACCTGTCAGCTTAACAAGCGTAGTAGTTAAGTTGTTTGAAAAATTGGTCAGGGATTCAGTGGAGAATCATCTGATTAAGTTTAACCTTCTCAGTGCGGCCCAGCACGGATTACGTAAGGGATTTTCATGTCTGATAAATTTGCTTGTAGCTCGTGAAAGCTGGGCTGAGGCAGTAGACAACGGTCACGTCATCGACGTGCTTTTCGTTGACTTCTCGAAAGCCTTTGATACTGTCCCACATCAACGACTCTCATTGAAGTTGAGATCGTATGGGATATCTGGAGCCGCCCTTAAATGGGTTTCTGCTTTCCTAGCGGGCAGAGAACAGTGTGTACGCGTGGGGCGTAGCCTTTCGCTTAGACAAGCTGTTCTTAGTGGCGTTCCGCAGGGCTCGGTTCTAGAGTCGTTGCTTTTCGCAATTTATCTCAATGACCTACCCCAGGAGCTTGGAGTACCGTCGCTATTGTTTGCTGATGACCATAAGCTCTGGAATATTGTGGATATCCCTGGTGGCTCTGAGGCACTTCAGAGTGCTTTGGATAGGCTCTGGGATTGGTCAACCTTATGGTTGATGCCCATAAATCAGGCGAAACGTTCTGTCCTTCGCATTGGAGGTGCTAGTCCCCCCACGCGCTATGTAGTTGGTGGAAGTGAACTCCCTGTTGTCGTTCAGCAGGTTGATCTAGGTATCACCCATACCTCATTGCTTCACTCTGGGGAAAATTGGAGGAAGGCTGCTTGTAGAGGGTTCCGTATGATGTGGTTTATTCGCCGCTCCTTCGGTGTCCTAACGGCCAATATCTTTGTGAAGCTGTTCTCAACTTTCGTACGACCTCACTTAGAGTACTGTATCCAGGCATGTCCACCTTGTCTTGTAAGGGACAAAATGGAACTGGAGAGGGTTTTGCGAGTGGGTACAAGGTTAGTACAAGGATTACGGGGGCAAACGTATCCCGAACGTTTGCTTAGCTTGGGTATGTACTCAATGCACTACCGCAGAATTAGAGGAGACTTGATTCTCACTTACCGTATCTTAACGGGTAAGATCGGTCCAGACTTGTCCTGGCTATTTAGTCCCGCCAAGCTGCCTAGTCTCCGAGGTCACCCGTTGAAGCTGCACAAACAGCGTTCTGACCGGGTAAGGACGGAAACTCGCTTGTCGCGTCGAGTTATTGAACGTTGGAACTCGCTTCCGGCGCACGTGGTTAGGGAGTCTACGGTAGAGGGTTTCGAGCGTCAGTTAGATGCTCTAGGGTGGCAGTACCAAACCTTCCCCTTCTCCTAACCGACTTGTATCTTCAACTTTCCCTTCGTTCTTTTTTAATTTTTTCTCACCTTGGTATTATCATTATTTAGCTGACATTCCTCCTCTTCTTTTCTTAGCTTACCCTTCACTCTTTTACTTCACATAAACCGGCCCGGCAGGGACTGCTGGGCAGGAAAATGTGGGCAGTAATTGGTTGGACAGGGTGTGATGCGGTCTTTGTTTTAGGCTTTTCAACATCTCAAGCAGACCTGTCAATTCCCGATCCAACGATACGCAAAAGAAGGAACATTCACGGGATTATCCTATCGTTCCGGTCCCAACTGAACTTGAACTTGAATTCGCGCGTGCGAATCGGGGTCACCGATTTGTAGGACTAGTTAATACTAGTCCGAGACGGTGCGCGGAATTAAGCGCGGATATCAGAAAGCAATTGGAGTCGGACACAGCGGACTGTATTCGATGGGACTACAACAAGAAACGGACGGATGAAGCGAGGCAAGAGCGTACACGTGAGCGCGGGAACTTACAAGGCAGTTGTGTGTCGAGCCGGTTGTAAGATTAAAACAAGAAGGAGTAATGTACAATCGGTCAACAAGTAAATTGTACACGAAAAATAAGAGTTATCTTTTTGGGCGCTACAAACTCGAATTCTTCACCGGGTCTCGATGGCTTACATCCCTTGTTTCTCAAAGAGGTGGTGGAGTTCATTGATGCACCAATATGCCAAGTATTCCGAAGATCACTTGAAGCAGGTCGTCTCCCAACTAAATGGAAAGCAAATGTTGTGAAACCGATGTACAAAGGTAGGAAGCGCCAAGATCAAGTGAACTACCGACCGATTTGCCTGTCATCAATTCTCTGTAAAACCATGGAAAGGATTTTGAAACAGGCCTTGCATCTTCACTTTGAGAAATTAGACGTCATCTCTCCTGCTTAGCACTGATTTCGGAGGGCACGCTCTCGCATTACCAGTCTGCTTGTTGACCGATAAAAGTGGGCGCAGTCAGTGGATGCTGGTCATCGCCTTGATGTAGTTTTGTGGATTTCAACAAAGCGTTTGATAGGGTTCCACACAAGCGACTTCTTATCAAACTTCGGCAGATTGGCGTCCATTTCTGTAAAATTAAATCACTGCCACCTCCCCGCTGCCTTGCGGCCAGGCTTTTGAGCCAAAGGCTTTGGATGAGGATCCTAATCGTTCGCCTGTCTAGGTCTGGGCGCCCTGGCAGTATCTCAGCCCACATACAACCATGACATTTTCGTCAAACATAAACTTCATCTTGCATCGGCCGTCGCGCAGATTATCAAGGGTCGCGTTATCTGCTGCATATATGGAGGAACCGGTAAAGGAAAATACCAAGTCAGTCAGGTTTACCTCACATATAAAGTATCCTGATGCACCTTAGCGTCGGACGACCGTAAATCCCGAGGTATGCCGAAATGTACGTGTACGTAGAGTCCGATCGTGAACCAAGCAGGCAGCGATGCGTACAATCACAACAATCCAGCGGCAACCAAGGAAGAACCACGGAAGGCGAGCTCGTAACCAAGTGTGTGTATATGCAGTTAATTAAAACAAAGCTGTACAACTGCAGCGAAATAGGTAAACGTGAAAATGCAAAATAAACAAATTATTTACAATCGCTACACATACAGCAGGGCGGATAAGCGAAAACATGATACTGTTGACGCTTCCCTTCTTTCTTTTCCACCTTTTTCTCTTACTTCCATCCCGGCCCCCATTACTAATCTGCCTTCTATAATTCCCAGCTTAATAGACAGCAACCGAAGTGCCACTGGAGTAGAACCATCTGCAGCTACCATCCCACCACACCTATCGGACGCCTATCGGCAAAAGTCTTTTATATAGCCAGGCTATCCCGTTTCCATGGCGACATACAACGTTCACATTCTAAGACAAACAGGTCAACAGGCTGCACTCGCACGCATTTTGGATACACTGGGTATTGATGTGTGTTGTGTGTCCGAAACTAGGATCAATGACTCTAACGCGGTTATTGAATTAACTGCACCCGGCTTATCCTCTCGTTATTGCTTGCACGCATCCGGAGACGCCGATGCAGCACTCATGGGTCAAGCTGGTGTAGGTATCATTCTCAGCTCTAAGGCTGAGCCATCGTTGATTGATTGGATTCCGGTGAACAGCCGTTTATGTGCAGCCCGTTTGACGACATCAGCTAAGATTGATTCAAGAAGTAGTAAAAAACGCGGTTTGTTCGTGATTTCCACTTATGCTCCCACCGACTGCAGTTCAACTGCTGTCAAGGACACATTATCACGAATTGAACGCGCTACTACGCAGTGCTACTAGTTCAGATGTTATAGTACTTGCAGGGGATATGAACGCACAAGTAGGGCGTCTGAGCTCTTCAGAAGCTCAGCTGGATGGTAAGTATGGACTTAACTCCGAACGGACTGACAACGGTGAGCGTCTGCTACAACTGTGTGCGGAGCACCAGTTGTTTCTTAGTAGCACTGCTTTTAGACACAGTGGGCGCCGAAGTGTCACTTGGCGTCCTCCTGTAGCTGGTCAGCGATGGACCCAAATTGACCACATAGCCATAAGTTACAGGTGGTATGGTTCCATCCTGGATTGCCGCTCATACTGGAGTACCTGTGTCGACTCTGATCATGCGTTGGTACGCTGTCGTTTCTTCATGAACTTTACTGGGAGGCGCACCAAGTGTCCCCTACGATTGGCAACGGAGAAATTGTCCCAGCCCTCTGTCAGGCAAGCCTATCAAGAAGCACTGTATACCGAACTTCCGCTGTCTTGTCCTAATGACACTGAGCTTCAGTGGAATAGGATCTCGGCCAGCATGCATGACGCAGGAGCATCTGCTTGTGGCACTATCCATCGTCACCGAACCAGTCACTGGATATCCGAGAGGTCCGTGAACCTGTTGGAATCTAGAAGACACCTCCCCGATGGCTCTGAACACAATGTGACCAGACGGGCTATTAGGCGTGAACTAAAGCAGAGCCTACGTGCTGACAAGGAAGCCTGGTGGACCAGTAGGGCTCAAGAAATGGAGGAGGCAGGGGCAGTAGGCAACTACCGCAAGCTCTTCCAGCTAATCGGCACCACTGGTTCCAGGAAACCGGGCGTCAGTGAGACAATCAGAGACAACACGGGTGCGCTGATACACACTAAGGAGCGCCGTGTGGTTCGTTGTGCGGAACACTTTCAAGATCAGTTCAGCTGGCCCCCTGCTCCCGGACCTCTTCCTACTCAGGTGATGCAGGACGAGCCATGGACGGTTAGTTTAGAGCCTCCGTCGGAGGCCGAGGTCCGAAACGCGATCACAGCCCTCAATCGTTTTCGTGCCGCTGGCCCGGATTCCCTCCCGCCTGCACCATTTAAGGATGGAGGTGAGGTCTTCTGCAAAGCACTGACCTCCTTATTCGAATGTATCTGGGAGGAAGTGTCCCGGCTAATTGGAGCGAATCGATTATAGTGGCAATATACAAGAAGGGCAGTCGCACAGACTGTTCTAACCACAAGGGTATTAGCCTAACACCAGTTGTGACAAAATTACTGGCCTCGATTATCGTTCGTCGCCTCACTGCGGAACGGGAATCTCGGATTAGAGAAGAACGGGCAAATTTCCCCCCAGTACTTGGCTGTATAGACCATATATTCACTTTGCGGTAGGTGCTAGAGCAACGTCACGCATACCGCAGACCGACAATAGCTGTGTTCCTCGATTTCAAGAGTGCGTTCGATTCCGTCGATCGATCGATTCTGTTTGAAATACTTGCACGGAAAGGTGTTCCCACGACATTTATGAACATCCTTCGTGCTCTATACTCGAGCACTACAGGCCGCGTCAGGGTGACCTGTCGGATAGCTTTCCGACCACAAGTGGCGTTCGTCAGGATTGTCCGATTTCCCCATTTTTGTTCAATTTCGTCGTGGATTCTATCATGGAGTGTTCCCTTGTGGAATCTCACGATGTAGGTGTTGAAGTGCTGCCTGGTGAGAGGTTAGTTGATCTTGATTATGTGGACGGTATCGTCTGGCTTTTCGACGATGTTGGCGCGGCACAGTCAACCCTGAATAATCTGTCCAGAGTGGTCCCATTATTTGGTATGCACTTCGCACCTTCGAAGTGCACAGTGTTGCTGCAGGACCACCAGCCACTTGATGACCCCTTGACGCTTGCTAACGAGGAACTCGAGGTGGTTGATCATTTCACTTATCTTGGCAGCTGCATCAGCAGTGATGGGCGCATAGAAACTGACGTCAGCTCACGCATTGCAAAAGCCAGGGCTACCTTCTTGAACCTGCGGCATCTTTGGCGACAGAAGGGAGATTCCCTCCGTCTGAAAGGCCGTGTATACAAGGCCACAGTGAGGGCCGTTCTGCTGTATGGTAACGAAACTTGGCCCCTTCGGTCTGAAGATCTGAGGCGCCTTCAAGTCTTTGATCATCGTTGTTTGCGAAGCATTGCTGGTGTCGGATGGCACCAGCGTGTCCGCAACGATGATGTGCGTAGACGAGTACTGGGTAGTGATAATCATGCTAGTTCCTTAGAATAACAGATAGCACTGAATAAGTTGCGTTGGTTTGGGCACGTGCTACGTATGCCTGGTCACCGCTTACCTAGGAGGGCCTTGTTTAGTCTGCCAGGTGTAGGGTGGCGCAAGGCTCGAGGTGGACAGAAGTTGACTTGGCAGCGGGAAATGAAGTTAGTGACTACCAAACTGGGTGCCGTTGGTCCGTCTCGCCTTCCGGGCTGGAGTCCACGTGACTCGCCTTGTGCTTGGCTCGAGACTTTACAGGACATGGCTCGCAGGAGACACCAGTGGCGCGTCTGCTGCCGTCTCCTAATTGGATTGCCTGTTTAAAGTGTGTTTGGTGCTGAGTTACCTGCGGGTTAATGGCTGATTATGACGCGTGGCAGTGAAAGCCGCAAGGAAGCTGTCTTGCCGATGCCGCCTTATCTTTGCACGATAGCCAGCTGTTTGTGACGGTATGTTGTCTACAGAAGGTGTAGTTGCCTTGGCCCTGAATGTTTGCTTAGGGCATTAAGGTTTTCAGGTAAGTCCCCCTTCTCTCCCTCTTCTTATTCTTTATTTCATAGGTTATCATTGTTGTATGGCAGCGAAGCATCAGCTCAAATGGCTGATGTACTGCTGTTGGTGATGATGATGATGATGAGATTGGCATCGCTGGTAATTTGCCCGCCTGGATCGCTGATTTCCTAGATGACCGTAGTATGAGGGTGAAGGTTATCGAAGTTGACTCTGATCCTGTTCTTATGACCAGTGGTGTTCCACAAGGCTCCTTTCTTGGTCCCGAACGATTCAAAATTTTTAACAACGATCTCCCGGAGGTGCTCCAAATCGACTACTTGATCTATGCGGATGATCTTAGACTGTGGTCGGAAGTATCCAGGCTTGAAGTTGCTGACAGGTTGCAACTGACGCTGGATCTGCTGCACGATTGGTCTGTCAAGTGGCAAATGCCTATCAATCTTGATAAGTGCTGTGTTCTCCCGATCGGTGATCAGGAACCTTTCGGTGCTTATCACATTGGTGGTTTTCCGCTGAAGAATATGGTTGCTGAGAAGGATTTGGGTGCATTAGTTTCTCCAGACTTAAGAACAACCCAGGACACGTTGCGGAAGGTGGCCTCTGCCAACAGGATGCTCTGCCATACGAAGGTCGTTCTACAAATTGACTCCGCAGAACTTCAGGCTACTGTTTTCCTCCCATGTTCGTCCAATACTGGAATACGACCTACCTGCCATACAACCACTCAAGAAATTTGAATGTTAGTTGATTGAGAAGGTTCAGAGGCGCGGATCCAAGTCTGTGTCTGTACTACGTGTTTTACCTTATCCCCTTCGTCTCCAATGTATGAACTTATTTACTCTGGACTACCGCCGTCGCCGTGGTGATCTGATTTATACTTGACGCATTTTAAGGGGTGATTTGGGGAAGAGTGTGCTGCAGTTCTTCCAGCTCAATACGAGGCCACAGCTTGAAACTTTTTAAACCTCGGAGGAACCATATCCGGTCCGATATCACGTTATCCACACGGGTTGTGAATGAGTGGAATAATCTCCCTGAATGTATGGTAAGTGCCCAGACAGAGGAATGTTTTAAAGAACGATTGGACAAGTACATGCTGAACATGCCTGGATTCCGCTGTTTTTTGCTGCAGCTGCAACAATCCCTCGGGGAACACAGCTTAGCAACGACATGTCACGCAGCCAATGAACGGGAAGTGATGGAGCGGACACGGGTTTTCCCTTCTGCTCTCTACAGCTCCATGAACTCTATTCACTTGTGCTCTCATTAGAGACTACGATTCACACAGGGTCCGTACTCCGAACATTTGGCACGCTGACTTTCCGTCTATTAGAGCCAAGGCAGTAAGTTTCTCATGCATCATCTTGCCGGATGATGATATACAGACGGCTTGGGATACGTTTGTCTTTCCTCTTTTATATATCCAACCCCTACATCTCTTTTTCGGTGAAAATGAGTACCGAAGCGAAGCCACCATGGTTGGGCTCAGTCTCACACCAGCTAATGAATAGACGGGCGAGATGCTGGCGGATCTACCGGACAGTTCTCTCGGAATGTACTTTTCGGTGTTATCGTGAAGCTCGGAATGCTTGCAATAGTTATTTACGAACTACTAAACTTAGCTATGAGATGGAGCTGGCTAACTCAGCCTCCACAAATCCCAAAAGATTCTTCGCCTACGTCAAATGGCGTAGTAACGTTGGCTCATCTATCCCAGTGTTATTTGGCAGCGACTGCGCGACTGCCGCCACTGATCACGAAAAAGCATGTCTACTCAGTGCGCAGTATGCCGAGACTTTTGTTCAGGATGAGCAATTGCCGCATCTTGACCTAGCAGTGAGAGTCCCCCAGGACTCCTGTTTAACCCACGTCACAATTTCGTATGCAAATGTTCTCCATCTTCGGGGGCTAAATCCACTGGGATGGATGATATTCACCCAAAGCTTTTGTACGAACTCACAAGCGAGCTATGTGACCCGGTGACGCGTTTGTTTCAGTTGTGGCTTCGCAGCTGCTCCTTTCCCAACGACTGGAAGGATGCTACCGTCTGCGACAAGCATCTCCATGCCAATTATAGACCGGTAAGTTTGATAAGCGTACTGGTCAAGGTATTGGAGAAGTTGGTCAGGGATGAGCTTGAAAACCACTTGCGGGAGTTTGGTCTGCTCAGTCCACTTAAACACGGCTTTCGCAAGGGTCATTCTTACATGACTAATTTGCTAGTTGCACGTGAATTTTGGGCGGATGCTTTGAATCGGGCTCATGTAGCGTTTATTGACTTCTCCAAGGCGTTCGACACTGTATCACATTCTCAACTCTCCTTGAAACTTCGGTCCTATGGAATACCAGGGCGTGCACTAAAATGGATCACCACGTTTCTGAAAGGGAGAGAGATGTGTTCGTGTGGGGTCTAATCTGTCTTTCCGTCAGTCAGTCCTCAGTTGGGGTCCCTCAGGGTTCGGTGCTTGACCCCTTAGTTTCTTTGTATGTCAGTGAGCTGCCCGAACTGCTGGAGGTACTATCTCTCATGTTTGTGGATGACCTAAAGTTTTGGCACATAGTGTCTGACTTCGATGGACCCCAGACTCTGCAACGGGTCCTCGATAAACTTTGGGACTGGGCTGCTCTGTGGCAGTTGCCCATAAATGATGCAAAGTGTTCCATCTTATAAATAGGGCCAATTAGCCCCCAAATGCGTTATCTGCTTGGCGGTAATGAACTACACCATGTTTCTCAATTGGTAGACCTAGAAGTCACGTTGTCTTCAGAACTTAAATCCAGTGAGAACTGGAGGAAAACTACGTTCAAGGGTTTCAGAATGTTGTGGATGATCCGCAGGGCATTCGGGACCATCACGGACGCTATGTTTGTTAGATTATTCTCAGCATTTGTCAGGCCACACTTGGAATACTGCATCCAGGCATGTCCACCTTGCTTAGTCAGGGACAGGATGTCAGTGGAGAGTGTTGAAAGTTGGAACCAAACTGGTCCATGGCCTACGGGACCATTGTTACCCAGAAAGACTACTTGCGTTGGGAATGTTCTCAATGCATTATCGTCACCATCGAGGCGACCTAGTCTTGACCTATCGCATACTTACCAGTAAAATCGGACCCGATTTATCCGGGCTTTTCCAACCGCCTCTGCTTTCATCGCCCCGAGGTCACTCGATGAAGCTGCAGGAACCTCGATGGGATGGAGTCCGGGCGGACTTTCCTTTATCACGCCGAGTGGTGGATTACTGGAATGCACTGCCCGAGAACGTGGTATTAGCACCAACAGGGAAAGAGTTCGAACACTGACTCGACTCTCTTGGCCTACAATTCTGGACATTCCCCTTCACGTCCTAGCTTATTCGCCTTATTGAATTATTAAATCTATTTCCTTTTTTTTCTTGACGCCCTTATTACTTTCGTACTTCTCTTTTTTATTTCACGTGAAGGGTGCGACGGGGACTGCCAATGCAGGTCGCGTGGGTATTAATTGATTGACCGTGGTGTGATTTGAGCGCGTTGATCTGACTTCTGGATTCCAGTTATCGCTTACGAATAATACCCTGGATCAACGACGCGCCACGGAAGGAACATCCACGGGGATTAATCCTACTGTTCCAGTCCCACTTGGACTTGAACTTGCCCAAGGACAAATTTCGAGGCACGTCGCTGCATTTTTTCTCTCTTATTACTTTCATCCTTCGATAGAGGGGCTATGGCCTGAAGTCCAAATTCAAGGATAGGACGGATGTGGGAGGTGAAGAGAAGTCTAAGTATTTGCGGCGTTATTTTAGAGCATGATCTCCTTATGACGCCCCACATCCTGTTCGCCGCAACAGTTTTCTTTAATGTGTCAATGGTAGTTTTGAAATCAAAGGATACTATTGTCCCCAGGTCCTTTTCCTGTGTGAGTAGGTGCCCGACAATGTGCTAGATGCCCAGTGGTTCAGCAGCACCCATGGAAAGGACAGAGCACTTGTCTTTGTTGACCGGCAAACTCTACTTGATAGACCAAGAGTATAGTAGATCAAGCGTTTCCTGTAATCGGTCGGCGTCTTCGAGGCTGGACACTTCCGACCATAGCTTGAGGTCGTCTGTATAGATTAGACAATCCGTTTGTGGCATACTTGCTAGGTCATTGATATATATATCTTGAACCATTCCGGTCCGAGAACGGAGCCCTGTAGTATGCCACTGCACATAGGCACTGGAAATGAAAGGGTATCTTTTACTTTAACTTGCATGTTCCGGCCTTGCAAGATGTCACTGATCCCTAGTAGGAGGTTCCCTGTTATACCAATTCCACAGAGCTTAGAGAGTAGTTCCTGATGAGGAACTCTGTCAAAGCTTTGCTGAAGTCGATGAAGACCACATCTAGACGTTTTCCATCGTCTATTGATTTAGCCCACTTCTCTTTAGCGACCAGAATGTTAATGATGCAGGAATGTCCCTTTCGGAAGCCATGCTGAGGAGACGAAGTGAAGTTATGATCTTCGCAGTGTCGGTGGATGGCACATTTAATGAGCTTTTCCATTATCTTGCAGGCGACCAACGTCAAGCAAATTGGCCGATAGTTCGCAGGGTCCTGGCGGTTTCCACCATTGTATTTCGGTATAACTACACCCGTATTCCAATCGACAGGTAGTCGATCAATTTTAAGAGAGCTGAAAAATTTGACAAAGTGGGATGGCAATGAATTCTGCTACCATCTTGCAAAAATGGGGGTGTATCCCGTCTGGGCCTGGTGAGGAAGATGAGTTCAGTTCTAGTAGTAACCTCAAGGTAGCACCTGCATCGATATCGATATGTACCAGAGGTACTGTATGTGCAAGTACATGAGGGTTTGCGAGTTCGTCTCCCTTCGTGTATACTGAGGAGAACTATAGAGCCAAGAGGTCAGCTTTGGCGTCATCATTATAGCGTATTATACCTGGCTCATTAGTAGACAATGCAGGAATTCCACAGCCCGCCTTGGAAAATCTGTTAAGGTATGGAAATAGTTTCTTTGACCTAGAAAGGGATTGTTCGGCCAGGATATGCTCGTATCGTTGTCTTTTTTCACGTTTCTGCAGGGGCAAAAGTTCCTGATGGCATTGCATTTAGTGTACTCTGAGTCTAAGCGGGAAAGTTTGAATCTGTCCCATAGTTTTCGTCGTTGTTTCATGTTGGCCCTGAGTTCTCGATCGACCCAAGGGGGACCCTTAGAGAGAGGCCTGTTACTGTGGAATGGAACGACCTCCTCAATGAGTAGCTTCAACTTGTAGAATAGATCGTTCCAAGCAGCATCGAGTTCCATGCGTTGTGAAACATTCCAGTCCAGCGTACTTGCTGCCGCCTTTAACTTGAATGCGTCGGTCCGCCAGAAGTTTCGACGGTGTACGCTCCGGGCTCGGATAGCTAGACGTTTAGTCCATAAGAAGGAGATTGTACAATGGTCGCTTTTACCTATGGGCTGTAGAAGGGTCAATTCTAAGACATCTGACAGAGCCGGAGTGAGCACAACATCAAGAGTGTGCGGAGTCTGGCTGGGAAGAAGCCGAGTGGGCGATGTTATATACTGGGGGAGATTCGTTTTGAGGACAGTTTCAAGGAGGCTGGCCTCAAAGGACTCGGGTGGAAGGCGGCAGTGTAGTAAGTCCCAATTGACATTCTGGACATTGAAGTCACCCACAATAAGACAATCTCTGCGGTTTCCATGCTATTTGATAAAGTCTAGCACAGGCGCTATGACCCCACGGGACTTTGTAGACAACGCCAGCCATAAGAGATTTGAAGCCATCATTGATCCTGCACCAGAGCAGATCTGCGCCACCATCAGCCTCGCTGACAGCTTCTTCGAGCTGACGTTTATGATTCTCCCTCCAGTAGAGAACTACGCCGCCACCAGCTCTTGCTCCAGATCGGTCAGTACGGAAAAGTTGGTATCCTGAGATGTAGATCTCAGAGTCGGAGATATCTGAAGTGAGCCAGGACTCAGTGAAGGCCAACAGATCAGGAAGCAGTTTTGCGGTAAGAGCGTGTACCTCGTCCAATTTGTTTCGGAGGCTGCGAACGTTTGCAACCATCACCTGTAGTCCATTCTTCCTTCTTGTTTTTAAGTCCCTGGGAGGACCAACAGCGGTTTCCAGCGGAACCTCTGTACTTGCTGCACTACCTGAAAATCCACTATGTGCAAGTTGGTCTCGCCATTTTCTCTACGGGTTCGTAGTTCGTTAACTGCGTTCCTCATTTTGGTTCGATATTCTGAGGAGAGGTCTCTAGGAACATATAATTTTTCTCCCTTGAGACGTGAGGTTCGTCTAAGGATACGGCGGCACTCTTCTTCATCCTGACAGACAACCTAGAGAGGACGGGAGTTGGTGGGGTCTTCTCGCTTTCTCCCAAGGCGAAATGCAGAGACAAAGTTAATCCCTTTTTCCCCACTATCGAATAGAAGAGAGACCATGTGCTTTAAGAATGCTTGATCGTCCTGTATTCTTTCTGCTGGTGTCTCTCTATTAGACTCCGGAGTATTTACGATGATTAGACACCGTCCACGGGAGGGACGCTTGTTTCCATCAGGTATAGATGGTTTCGGTGGTACCATGAGACCTGTACCGATTTGAGCCCTGATCAGTACGCAATGCTTTCGACTAGCGACAGCATGCTGTTTAATTGTCTTCTATGCCGTCGCCGTCGATCTACGCGTCTTGAGGTCACTGAGGAGACATCGAGCAATGTCGGACTAGGTAACCAGCAGTTGTGGTCTTTCCCCGAATCTCTTGATCGCAAAGTGGAGTTACTGATGAGGAAAATGGGCGTCTCTGTTGATGTCCGCTCATTGGAGGAAGACACACTAACCTCAATTGCTATCGATGAAAATCCGACTGAGGTGATGGCTACCGTGTCGTGTGCCCCAGCGGTCCAGAATGCCTCTAAAGAGTCCTCTGATTTCGTGCTGGAAGCCGTCCAAAGCGAGACCGAACTTATAACCCCTGTGCCCAATAAAAGCAAGAGGAAGGGCTAAAAAGCTCCGTAAGGCTCCCTCAAAGCCTGTAGGTACTGAAACCAGAAAGGTATTAGAGGTGAAGCACAAAGCTCCAACTCCAATCACCCAGTTCCATAGGCGAAGAAACGCGCCGTGTCGATTTCGGCCACACCCGCAAAGTCTGAAAAGACTAGACTGGTGAGGAAGTTGGAGGTGGAACACAAGGCCCAAATCTCAATTACTCCAGCTCCCTTGGCGAAGAAACGCGCCGTGTCATCTGCCAAACCGGCCTAAACTGGGGTCGAGTCGAAGACTCGTGGAGTGAATACCTCTCCTCGAGGTGATTCTTTTACTGATAGTAGCGTTATCTTTCGCAACGTTGCTGAATCCGCAGCAGCTCTTCCAAAGGAACGCATGCTGGATGACCTCCAGCGGTTCAAGCTCAGCGTCAACAAGATGCTTCCACCTAGTTTCCCCGGTGTCACTATCAGGAAGCTAGCCACATTGGGGGACGTCCCTGTAGATACGCTAAATCCGCGACCCCGACTACTTCGTGTAGTCCTCTCAACCCCGGAGGAACGCAAAGCGTTAATGCGCTTTGCATTCAAACTCAAGGGTAGTAATGTGAGCGTTCAGCCGGACCTCCCACTGGCAAATCGACTGAAGTTAAAAGAAGCCATCAAAGCCTCAAGTGCAGGCGGGCAGGTGATGAGGAAAGCCTTCGTCTTATGGGTTTTCAGATGGTCAGCCGGAAGTCAAATCCTGTCCTACCGGAACCCCTCCTGGTAGCGTACGACCCAGAGCTGTTCGTGCCGAGTTCCTTCGGGTAGCGCTTAGCAATGTGCGTAGCCTAAGGAACAAGATACACGAGGTGGGTCTACTTGTAAACAACTCTCGTCGCGATATACTTGCTATCACCGAAACGTGGCTGTCCCCGGATGTCACAGACGGTAAAGTATGTTCGCCTGGCTACGCACTGCTTAGATGTGGTCGCTCTTTATGTGTGTTGTAAAGTTGATGTGTTGTGGACTTGTGTGTTCCAGTCGCCGGATCAAACTGTTGAAGCCCTATCGACTCTTGTGTGCACTTCCTCTGCTCAGTTTACGGTTGTAGTGGTCTATCGAAGTCCTGGAAGTATCCAGGGAGGTTATTGAATTTATTCGTACTCAGACTGCCAATAGGTGTCTAATACTGGGTGACTTCAACCTCCCTGAAGTCTGCTGGGCTGATCTATCTTGCAGTTCAGCGGTGGGCACTTTCGGTTCTGATCTCCTCGAGCTAACATATCAATTGCCTTTGCATCCCGACACGATATATACGCAACCAAATTCAGTCTACCTTGGATCTCATTTTTGTGAAGTCACACGATTTCCTACGTCATATCACTTATGGCTGTTCTCTAGGAGCCAGTGATCATGTCTAAATATTTGGTGGGCAGACTTTAATGCAATTCGAGACAAAGCTTCAGTTCTGGGTTGCGTGATCACCGTGGCTGACACCGTTGAGACAGCCTGGGAGAAATTTAAGACATATCTCACCTAGATCTCTGCTCCTCACATCCCACTCATTAAGCAAAGGGAGACACGAGCGCAGCCTCCTTGGATAGATCATACAGGTAAATACCTGCTCAGGCAGCGCTCTAAATGCCGGCGAACTTACCAAGCGGCTTCATCAACCAGCACCTACGAAAGCTATCCAGCGGTTAGAAATAAATGTAAGCAACATCTTAGAACTCTTCGTCTTCAGTACGCGGAGGCTTTGGCTAACGCAGCCGTAACAAATTCAAAGTTCTTTGCTTACCTAAAGAGACACAGCGGTACAAACTCGTCTATACCGGCTTTAGTTAGAGCGGACGGGACCCATGGGCATACCGACTATGATAAGGCTTGTATACTTAGCGAACAGTAAACTGGTATCTTTTCTCCTGAGGCCTCTCTACCTCAGGTTGAGCTGCTCACAAGATTCCCGGAGGACTTTTGCTAGATTGAACTCAGCATAACGTGGATAAAAGTCTTCGGGCTATTGCAAGGGCTAAATTCTTCCAAAGCTTCTGGCCCTTATTCAAATCCTCCGGAGCTGATGCATGAATTCGTCGCTGAACTAAATGGCGCTCTGGCATGCATTTTTACAATATCGCTCGACAACTGTGCCTTACCTTGGGGTTAAAAAAAGGAAATCATCTGTTCGATTTTTTAAGCGTGGTGACAGTGCTCTGCTCGCCAACTAACGGCCTGTCAGCTTGACAAGCGGTAGTTCAATTGTTTGAAAAATTGGTCAGGGATTCGGTAGAGAATCACCTGAATAACTTTAATCTTCTCAGTGATGCACAACACGGTTTCCTTAGGTGATTTTCGTGTCTGACAAATTTACTTGTAGCTCGTGATAATTGGGCTGACAGTAGACAACAGCCACGCTATTGACATGGTTTTTGTTGACTTCTCGAAAGCCTTTGATATTGTCTTACATCAACGACTTTCACTAAAGTTGAGATCCTATGGGCTATCTGGTGACGCTCTTAAATGGGTCCCTTTTTTCTAGTGGGGAGAGTACGGGGTACGCGTAGGGCGTAACCTTTCGCTTAGACAGGCTGTTCTTAGTGGCGTTCCGCAGGGCTCGGTTCTAGGGCCGTTGCTTTTCGCAACTTATATCAATTACCTACCCCAGGAGCTTGAAGTACCTTCACTATTGTTTGCTGATGACTTCAAGCTCTAGAATATTGTGGATATCCTTGGGGGCAGTGAGGCAATTCATTACGTCTTCGATTGGTCGACCTTCTGGTTGATGCCTATAAATCAGGCGAAATGTTCTGTCTTACACATTGGAGGTGCTAGTCCCCTCACGTACTATGTACTTGGTTGAAGTGAGACTCCTGTTGTCACTCAGCAGTTTCATTTAGGCGTCGTCCACACCTTAGTGCTTCACTCTGGGGACAGTTGGAGGTAGGTTGCTTGTAATGGGTTCCTTTTAATCTGGTCTATTCGCCGCTGCTCGGTGTCCTAACGGCCAATATTTTTGTGAAGCTGTTCTCAGCTTTTCTGCTACCCCACTTAAAATACTCTATCCAGGCTTGTCCACCATGTTTTGTTAAGGGCAAAAGGGAACTAGAAAGCGTTTTGCGAGTGGGTATAAGGTTAGTGCAAAATTTACAGGGGGTAAACGTGTCCCGAACGTTTGCTTAGCTTGCCTATGTACTCAATGCACTACTGCAGAATTAGAGGAGAATTGATACTCACTTGCTGTATCCTAACGAGTTAGATCGGTCCAGACTTGTCCTGGCTATTTAGTCCCGCCAAGTTGCCTAGTCTCCGAGGTCACCCGTTAAAGCTGCACAAACTGCGTTCTGACTGGGTAAGGACAGAAATTCGCTTGTTATTGAACGTTGGAACTCGCTTCCGGAGCACGTCATTAGGGAATCAATGGCTGAGAGTTTCGAGCGTCAGTTAGATGCACTTAGGTGGCAGTACGAAACCTTCCCCTAACCAACTTGTATCTTCAGCTTTTTGTTCTCTTTTTCTACTTCTCCTATCTTGGTATTGTCATTATTTATCTTACATTCCTTCTCTTGTTTTCTTAGCTTACCATTCACTCTTATTCCACATAAACCGGCCTGGCATGGACTGCTAGACAGAGGATGTGGGTAGTAATTGCTTGGATAGGGTGTGATGTGGCCTTTGTTTTAGGCTTTACAACATCTCAAGCTGACCTATCAATTCCCGATTCAACGATACGCAAAAGTAGGAACATTCATGGGGTTATCATATCGTTCCGGTCCCAGCTGAACTTGAACTTAAACGTTTTCTGAACTTACGTATGCTTATTGCTTTTAATTTCATTCACCTTTGTTCATCGATATTCTATCATACTTGTTACTCTGGCTGCATTGGACTCTTCTCCCTGTTTAGTACAGGAAAATATGAACCGGATTTCCACTTGTGTTTCCAAGCATTCACAAAAAGCGGCCATCGGTTTGGTCGGACTTGCTTTGGGTTCGGCTTATTTGCTACAGCCACATTATGAAGCATTCACCCGATGGGCTCACGTGCAGTCTGGTAGAGTGCAAGAACGCAAGCCATCTGACCGAATCCACCGGTTAACCAAAGAAGTCTGTTAGTTAATTCCTTTTTCACTCACAGGTCTGTTCTCATTTCGATCTGAATTTTGAGCAACAATCGCGACTGAGTTTGTTTATGACTGCCCTGGATCGCCCTATTGCTTTGGGTTCTTTGCGGTCAACTGGTTATGCTTTTATTGGAATCCCCTACTTTATGGCGTATTCTCACGAGTCCGAATTACCCACTGAGGATGCTGGCCTTTACACGTAAGCAGTGGCTCGTATTTTTCTACACACAATTCTAAATTATGGGACCTAAGGAAGCTGTGAGACTGGTGTAAATTATTTGTCATATTTTTCACTCGCTGTTTCGTTCTTTGCCGTTTTCGATTGTTATAGTACCCAATGCACCAATCCGACAGTTATTTACTCGGTTCTCTCGCTGCATGTATTTGTGTGCCGCCTATTCTCGTGTTTCTTGACATCAAGTTTCTTCGTCCTTGGATCACCATTCAGGAAGACGCATAGAACCATATCCAGATCAGCGATCATTGATTTTACATTCTCCCTCGAATTGGTAGGCTAACTGCCACACGGCCTATTCTAGTGTAGTTTTGTGCCATCAAACATTGCTCTGCGTGACAAACGCTCGCATGAAAGACGTTGGACGTCGCCGAGCCATATCTTCAGGGGACCTACTACTTATGCCTGGTCACCGCTTACCTAGGATGGCCTTGTTTAGTCTGCTAGATATAGGGTGGTGCAATGCTCGAGGTGGACAAAAGCTGACTTGGCAGCCAGAAATGAAGTCACTGACGACCAAACTGGGTGCCGTTGGTCGGTCTCGTCTTACGGGCTGGAGTCCACGTGGCCCGCTCTGTGCTTGGCTCGAGACTTTACAGGAAGTCTCGCAACGGACACCAGTGGCGTTTTTGCTGCCGTCTCCGAAAGTGCATTGCAAATAAAAACGGTACCTCTGGCCTCCTCAATGACCCGCTCAAAACCGATCGCACACATTCCAATACCAACAGCAAAGCTTTTCTTGCACCCCGCCCGCTCTTCAGGCTAGCTACGTTCAATGTTCGAACGCTCATGCAGATTGGTTCACAAACTGCTCTTGCGCGAACCTTGTACACCCTCTCAATCGATGTTTGCTGCCTAACGGAAATCCGTTTACAAGACTCAGCACAACGGTGTGATTGCTCTCACGCTCCCCAAGTTCCATTGGCACATTCACCTTTGCTTATCTGGAGATGCGACAGTGCCAGCCTCTGGTTGCGCCGGCGTAGGAGTTGCGTTAAGCGCGTGTGCTGAGGCAGCGCTCATTGACTGGTTCCCGGTCAACAGTCGTCTTTGTGCAGTCCGCTTGGAAAGCTCAGTGCGATCTTCCAGCTACGGGACTAGTAGATG
Source organism: Dicrocoelium dendriticum (assembly GCA_944474145.2). Lineage (NCBI taxonomy): Eukaryota > Metazoa > Platyhelminthes > Trematoda > Plagiorchiida > Dicrocoeliidae > Dicrocoelium > Dicrocoelium dendriticum. Next base: position 46,432,776 of record OX104070.1, on the reverse strand, counting down.
CTGCTTATTCATTGTGGCGGCGTACGCTCCAACTGACTGCAGCCCGGACGAAGCTAAAGACGAGTTCTACTGCCAACTCATCGACCTCCCCCGCAAGAAACGCCGCACGGATATCGTGATACTCGCCGGTGACCTAAATGCGTAGGTTAGTAGACTGGAGGTTCATGAGCGCAAACTTGGCGGTCAACACAGCCACGGTACTCACAGGACGAATAACGGCGATCGACTCCTGCAACTGTGCGCCGACCACGGCTTGTTCCTCTCCAGCACCAATTTTCTACGCTCCTGACGCCAATAAGCCACCTGGTGACCTCCGGCCCCTGGTCAGTCTTGGACGCAAATTGACCACATCGCTGTTAGTTACCGTTGGCGTGGCTGCATAACGGACTGCAAGTCAATATGGAACACTTACCTGACTTCGGATCATGCGCTCGTGTGTGCTAAGTTTGTTCTGTGCTTTGGAGGCGCCCAGCAGCGTCGCCGGAAACGGTTTGACACGGACAAGCTCGCCATTCCGCATGTTCTCGGCGCATTTCAGAACACATTAGCCTCCAACCTACGTTCTTTATCCTCCGCTGTTGAGACACACTGGGTACAGATCCAGAGCGCCTTACGAAAGTCCGCCACCCTGCTCTGTGACTTCACTAGACGAGCTGTTAGTCATTGGATCTCCGCACAATCTCTCTAATTAATGGAAAGTCGTCGAACATTTCCCTCCAGAGTTGAGTATAACGCACTACGCAGAACCACAGGTGCTGAGCTCAGACAGCTCCTCAGGAAGGATCGCGAGGTTTGGTGGACACAGCGCGTCTTTGAGATGGAGGGGGCTGCCTCATCAGGAAACTCTCGCAAACTCTTCCAACTTATTCGCTTCACAGGTGGCAGAAGACTGACAGTGAGAGGTTTTGCGTGAAAATGACGGTGAAATAATATGATAATAATAATAATAATGATACTACTAATAATAATAATGTGTCAGCTGTACGCCGTAGCGGCGCTTCGCTGCCGTGCGACCACCACCGGTCGCGCGTAGGCTGAGTATTCCGCGAGGACGCCCACCCTACACGGATTCGAACCGGTGACCTTCTGGTTGCAAACCGAAAGTGCAGACCACTCGGCCACCTGTCGACGGTGAACTAATTCACAGTCCTCACCGTCGTCTGGTACGATAGGCAGAGCACTTTAAAGATCATTTCAACTAGTCAGAAGCGCAACCGAGTCTATCTTCCGGGGTTCACAGTGCTCCATGGTGCGTGGATCTTTCTCCACCGACAGAGGCTGAGATTTCCAATAAGCTTCGCCTACTAAAGCGCCACAAGTCACCTGGCCCAGATGAACTTTCTCCTGCCCTTTTCAAATATGGAGGTCCTGCTCTCATCAGATTTGGACTACTGAAACCATTCCATCCGACTGGAATTTAGCGGATGTTGGACCTGTTTACAAAAACGAGACCGGACCATTTGTTCCAACCATCGTTGCATCAGTCTCATTTGTGTCGCATCCAAACTGCTCGCTGCCCTACTCTTACGGAGGTTCAGTTGCGTACGGGAACAGCACCTGCGTGAGCAACAAGCTGCATTTCGCCTAGGTCGCAGTTGCGTTGACCACATCTTTACGATCCGCCAGATACTTGAACATCGCCATACGTTCAGTCGACCAACTATACTCATATTCTTGGATATTTGAGCCGCCTTTGACTCTGTTGACAGTGTGGCTTTTTGCGACTGCCTACTGAAAAGGGGAGTACCTGAGAAGTACATCAGAATTCTCCGTGCTATTTACCATCAAACTTCGTGCCACGTGCGAGCATACGGAGAAATTTCGCACCCTTTCAGTATCACTGGCGGTGTTAGACAGGGTTGCCTCTCCATTCTTGTTCAACTTCGCCACGGACGAGATCCTGGATACTGCCCTGGATAACTCTGAGTCCTGTGGTGTTGAACTGCTCTCTGGTGATCGCCTTTGGGACTTAGAATACGCCGATAACATCGCTATGATTTGCGAGTCCTCCCAAGCCGCCTAGCAAGTGCCGTTCAGACTGTAGATGTCCGCTTCCCAATTTGGGTTGCGCTTTGCCCCTTCCAAATGTAAGGTCCTATTACAGGACTGGCCAAGCGCATGTCCTTCTCTCACTCTTTCGGGGCATCCGTTGGAAGTGGTCGACAAATTCATTTATCTTGGGAGTTGTTTTATTACTGGCGATTTGACAGATAAGATCTCTCTGCATGTCTGCAAGGCTAGAGTCACTTTCGATAACCTTCGTCACCTGTGGCTTCGTCGTGATCTCAGCCTCGCTCTCAAGGGACGAGTCTATAACGCTACGGTACGAGCGATTCTGCTGTACGGCTGTGAAACTTGGCCCGTTCGCAAAAATAATGTTCAGCGGCTATCTGTCTTCGACCACCGCTGCTTGCGAAGCATTGCTGATGTTCGTTGGCAGCACCACATCACTATTGAGCAAGTCCGTCGGCGAGTCTTCAGATTTAACGAATTACGTCGATCGATTGATAGCATCATCTCACTGCGGAGGCTTCACTGTCTTGGCCATGTGTTTCGCATGCCTACCCAGCGGCTACCACGACAATTCCTATTTGCGAGCACAGGTTGGCTTTCAAGCGATGAAAAGGAAAGTAATGTAAAACTTGGATCCAATGTGTTAAGGCGTAAACGTTGAAGCTGGATGTTATCGGGCATTCCCGACTCCCTGGTTGGGGATCAAAGGACCCCGAGCACACCTGGTTGCAAACGCTGGAGGATATGGCCAAGGCCCGTACGCAATGACGCACTTGCTGTGAGACTCTTCTACTCTAATTGTTTTCCCGTTCATGTTATCTTTTTCTCTTATGTGTTGTGGCACTCAGCTAATTATATTATAATTGATGTAATGTTGAACATATTGAATATGTATATATATATATTATTATATATGGATATATATATGAATATATATATACACGTTTTGGTAACTCCCAACGCCGTCGCCAACACGGTTTGACGTGGCCAAACTTTCTGTACCAAGCGTACAGCGCGTTTCAGGATGCATTGGCTTCAAATCTCAAGAGCTCCTTTTGCTCTACTCTTGAAGCACACTGGTCATACATCCGCAACGCCATGCACAACTCTGCAACCCTCATCTGTTGTTTTACCGGTAGTTCTGTCAACCACCGGATCTCTGCACGATCTCTCCAACTTCTTTGAGTTCATCGGGCAATTCCAGTTGGCGTTGAGCTTCATTCAATACGCAGGACCACTAACGCTGAACTCAGACAGCTCCTTCGTGAGGATCGCGAGGCCTAGTGGACGCAACGGGTCATTGATTTGGAGCAGGCGGCCATCTCGAGGAATCTCTGAAACCTTTCCATTTGATCCGATCCCCTGCCGGCAGAAGGCCGACTGTAAGCGAAGTCTTGTGTGAAACCAATGGCGAGCGAATTCGCCGCCAACAAGGTCGACTTGTGCGTTGGACTGAACACTTTGAGCAGCAGTTCAACTTGCTTGCACCACCGGTCATCCCCATTCGGGAATCCGTAGTGATCCCTTGTGTGTAGACGTTTCACTATATCTGGTGGTGGTGGTAGTAGTAGTAGTAGTAGCAGCAGCAGTAGTATAGTCTCAACAGACACAGAACCAACATAACATTATGGAAATCAGCGGATAAGCAAGAGTCCTCGAGTCATAATCATCGTGGTATGCTAGTTGAAGGTGAGCAACACACTTCAGCTAATGTGCCGCAGGAAGAATGAAACCTTTTGACAAATGGTAGAACAAAACATTTTTAGTTTGTTTTGCACACGCTGACTTTGCTCTTTTTTGTCATTTTTAATGCTTGTAGTATTAAAAATGTGAATCAGTACAATACGGTACACAATTCTTCCACTGATTCCGGTTTCCGGCCATGTCTTCAAGAGTACTAATCTATTGGCACTCCTCATCTTTAGGTACCCACCCTGGAAGACCACGGATCCAACAGCGGCTAGACACGACATCAGCGACCACTTTCTGAGGCTGAGGTTGCTCATGGGCTTCGCCTCCTAAAGTGCTACAAACCCCCTGACCCGGACGATCTCCCTCCGGCTCTTTTCAGTGGTAGAAGTACACATTTTCAGGAGCTTATATTTTTTCTTCAAAGGTTTTGGACCACCGCAGCCATCCTGCCTGATTGGATTCTAGCGGATATAGCGTCCGCATTCATATATATATATATATATATATATATATATATATATATATATATATATATATATATATATATATATATATATATATATGAGGCTGATGTTGCATTCATGAGGCTTCTTCACCGCAGTTGGGCTAAACCAACTTACACTTGAACTAGGTCTTTTCAATGTGGATAAAATTCATTCTACTATTTGGTTTGTTCTGCGTACCTAATAATCCTCTCCTAACTTGCACACGTCACTCATGCTAATTGTGGTAACCTTGCGTAACTTTACCCCGTCATCATCATCATACACGTTAGCTAGAGGTGGGGAACACCTCAGCTACTGTGCCGCAATAAACAGAAAAAAGGAGAAAAAACAACTGGGGCAAGCCGGCTGAGCGACCGGTAACGGATGGGCATCGTTCCGGTAACCTACCAGCCGGCTACTATGCATCAGAAAATACTATGCAAAATTATATAAAGCTAACTAATGAGATCGTGGCTGAAAGGGATGGGGTGGGACAAAGAAACTCACAGCACGAACGCTACTGAGGTCGGCTCCTTGCCATATCAGCAGGTGTGTCCAACCAAACGTGTTCATCTTTCGGACCCCAACCAGGGAGCCGAGACGTTCCAACCGAGGCCAGCTCAGAATTGAGGGTCTTCATTCCTCTGGACCAAGTCATCGCTTGGCCACCCCTCCTCTCCTTCCATCCACACCCCGGCGCACAAACAACGCACGTCGCGGGAGTCGGTGGGCTGGCTGCGTAACACGTCGCTGAACCATCGGAGCCTGATGCGTGAAATGACGGTGCTGAGCGGTTCATTTTTTTCCTGTGCCATAAACAAGGCGTCGAACACGCTCGTTGCTCACGCGGTGTTCCCACCAGATGTGAGCTAAATTACAAAGGCACCGGTGGTCGAACGTAACTAGCGTCTTCAGGTCCGCTGCTTTAAGCGGCCAGGTTTTGCAACCGTACAGTTGGGTCAAACGTACCGCTGCATTGTACACTCTACCCTTCAGGGCAAGAGTGATGTCGCGCCGGCGCCATAAGTGACGAAGGTTAGCAAAAGCGCCCCGAGCTTTTGCTATACGGTTCGTGATCTCACCTTCAATCCCACGGGCGCTGATACAACTTCCCAGGTAGTTGAATTTTCGCACGACTTCTAGCTGATCCCTACCAAGGGTCAGCGTAGGAAGCGGTCCAGACCAATCGTGGAGGAACGCTTTGCACTTCGAGGGTGCGAAGCAAAGCCCGAAGTGACGGACAGCTAGTGCTAATCTGTCCAGTTCCGCTTGGCGCATGCGTGAGCTGTCACAGATTAGGGCAATATCATCAGCATACTCTGAGCCAAGAAGTCGTTCTCCTGGGAGCAGATCCACACCTTCTAAGTCGTGTCCTGTGAACGCAATTTCCATGACTTCGTCAGCAGCGAAGTTAAAGAGGAAAGGTGACAGCGGGCATCCTTGTCTCACACCGCTGGAGATATTAAAGGGCGACGACAGCTTGCCGTAAGCCCTCACTCTGCTCGGATAATATTTACATATTTCTCAGGTACACCTTTCCTGAGTAGACAGTCCCAGAGTGCATGTCTATCCACCGAATCGAATGCACCTTTGATATCGAGAAACACGACAATGGTGGGCCGCCAATATATGTGGCGGTGCTCCAACAATTGACACAAGGTGAAAATGTGGTCAATGCAGCCACGACCTCGACGAAATCCAGCTTGCTGTTCACGAATCTGGCTTTCACGAGTGCCAGTCAGTCTGTGAAGGATGACAGGCAAGCAATTTGGAGGCGATGGAGATCA
>OX104070.1:46336626-46426709 GCA_944474145.2 Dicrocoelium dendriticum | reverse complement strand
CGAAGTGACGGACAGCTAGTGCTAATCTGTCCAGTTCCGCTTGGCGCATGCGTGAGCTGTCACAGATTAGGGCAATATCATCAGCATACTCTGAGCCAAGAAGTCGTTCTCCTGGGAGTAGCTCCACACCTTCTAAGTCGTGTCCTGTGAACGCAATTTCCATGACTTCGTCAGCAGCGAGGTTAAAGAGGAAAGGTGACAGCGGGCATCCTTGTCTCACACCGCTGGAGATATTAAAGGGCGACGACAGCTTGCCGTAAGCCCTCACTCTGCTCGGATAATATTTACATATTTCTCAGGTACACCTTTCCTGAGTAGACAGTCCCAGAGTGCATGTCTATCCACCGAATCGAATGCACCTTTGATATCGAGAAACACGACAATGGTGGGCCGCCAATATATGTGGCGGTGCTCCAACAATTGACACAAGGTGAAAATGTGGTCAATGCAGCCACGACCTCGACGAAATCCAGCTTGCTGTTCACGAATCTGGCTTTAACGAGTGCCAGTCAGTCTGTGAAGGATGACAGGCAAGCAATTTGGAGGCGATGGAGATCAGACTGATTCCTCTATGGCTGCCGCATTTTGATCGTGCGCCTCCCTTGAAAATTGGGACTATGACGGAGCGGCTCCAATCGGTTGGGACAGTTTCCTGCTCCCATAGTTTAACTAGTAACTCGTGTAAATCATGCACAAGAGCAGGTCCCCCGAATTTGAAGAGGGCTGGAGGAAGGTCATCAAGTCGCGCGGCTTTACTTAACTTCAACAGTTTGATCTCATGTTCGACTTCTGAGCGAGAGGGTGGATCCAAAGGGACAGCCCAGGGAGTGGGACGATCAGTGGCCGGCGAGAAATCTAACCATTCCGACCGATTAAATTGCCTTTCAAAGTGCTCAGCCCAACGCTCTAAGCGTTTTGATAAGTGGTGGATAGGCTGTCCACTCTGGTCACGTATAGTTTCACTAACACCAGGTCTCCTGCTGCCCGTTTCCCGTATCAGACGGAATAACTTACGATGGTTACCAAGGGCAGCGGCCATTTCCATTTCTGATGCACGATGAGACCATCAGGATTCGCGGTCTCTCTTCAGGCTAGCACGGAGTTTTGCCCGAAGCTCTTTGCGAGTTTAATTGTGTTCGCTTCCAGCCGGAATATGCCGGCGAGCATCGATAAGTTCCAGAGACTGTGAAGAGACCCAATGTCCATGTTGTTGATTAGACACACCACATGAGGATTTTCCTGCTGCTAGTAAGGTCTGGTGAATACGAGACCAGTGAGCTTCAATTGCATCCAGTGAGCGTTTATCCAACTCGCATGACAGCGTACTTTGATAGGCATTCAGAACAGCTGGCTTCGCCAGTTGGCTGGTGTCAATACGCTCGCAACGTCGTCTTGGGCGTCCGCCAAAGCGCATCCGCAGGTCAGCACATACAAGTGCATGGTCGGTGTCCACACCTGTGCTCCAAATCGAGCGACAGTTCTGGACGCAGTCTTTCCCTCGGTAACTGATAGCAATGTGATCGATTTGCGTCCAAGGCCGGTTCGAGGCTGGTGGGCGCCAAGTCACCCTCCAGCGGGTGCTGTGCCGGAAATTAGTGCTCGCGAGAAATAAGCGAGCATCCTCACACAAATGAAGTAACCGCTCACCGTTATCATTATGGGAGCCTACACCATGTTGGCTGCCCAGATGCAGCTCATCAGTGGATAATTTTCCAACTTGAGTGTTCAGATCTCCGACCAGCACAACAGTGTCCGAGCTTCTTCTGTGGCGAAGGAGCTCGTTCAGTTGACGATGGAAGTCGTCTTTTACCGAGTCATCGCTACAGTTTGTCGGTGCATAGGCAGCGATAACGAATAGACACCTGTTAGTGTCATGGGACTTCGAAGCTTTGAACGAGCCAGCCAATCGGACCGCACACATCCGGCTACTGATTGGAATCCAATCAACCAGAGTAGCTTCAGCCCGGGGACTCAGGGCAATACCAACACCGGCTTGGCCGGTGCTCGAAGCTGCATCATCACCGGATAGGCGCAATGAGAAAGTGCTGCTAGTGTCACCTGAAGGGGATCGCAAAGTGAGTACAGAGCTCGAGTCTTGCAGGCGGATCTCTGATAAGCAGCAGATATCGATCGAGAGGGTCTCCAATGTTTGGACAAGTGCTGCCTGTTGACCGATCTGAAGCAATGTGCGAACATTGAGGCATGCCAGACTGAAGGAGGATCGATGGCTCCAAATGGAAGCCGATGAACTGGAATGGGCCGGTTGCTTGGACATAGGCCTGTTGACAGGGAAGGAATGACGCTCCGCGTTCGTACTTGAGTTGAAACTAAAAGACAAGCGACTACTGAAGCAAGGTGGACGAATGCCGAGCATTGGGGGTTGAAAACATGGGGATAAAAGTGAAGTTGGAACGGGACGATAAGGGTGAAAAAGCGCAAGAGAGGGTATAAGAAAACGGGAAGGCTTGAGCAGTAGCATCCCAGCCTCTATTTACCCTGCCGGATGCAGCAGATAGGGCACCGTTGATTATCCTCTGCGGTGGCCGGAGCATCATAAATTTGTTTGAAGTGAAATTCATTGTATTGCGTGGGCATAATACTGTCAGGTTGCCCAGGCCTAGACAGGAAAACGATTAGGGTTCTCAACCAAAGCCTTTGGTTCAAAAACCTTTCCGCAAGGCAGCGGGTTTAGCACTGGGCTACAATGAGTCCGTTTTAAGGAATAAGAAGACACCCTCATTCCAACCCCCAACCTGGAGAACCAGGAGGCTGAGTTTGTCTGGTCTCTAACCGTTGACCAATCTGGTATGAGTGACTTTTGAAGTGCAAAAAGTGCACCGCCAAGTATAGCTCAATGGATCACTGAGGCACACAAACCATCACACCACGGTAAGGTCCAGCCTCATTGCGATGGAACTTTGTCCCGTGGTAATTTTTAAATAACTTTCGTACATTTTGTACTTATTGCGGGCTCGCTTATAACCAAATTACTCCATATGCTCATTTAGCGAGTATTTATATAGGTTCACTTTATTCGATATCTTTTATTTGATATCGGTATTTCAAATGATTGGCTGTTCACTGACATGCCACTTGTTAATGCGCTTGATGTGTATGTTGACAGAGTGTTTACCTGTTTACTAACCAATGCCTCATCCATACTGGCTCCAGGAGACAGTAGGTCGTTGCTGGAGGGGAAGGGGTGCACGGTCCCTGTGGTTATGCTAGGCGCGAAGAGTGGTTCCATGCACTCAGTGTGGAGCGGACTACGGTCCAGTCACCGCCTTGTGTGCGGTTGATTCCCCAAATACAGCGTGATTGTGTTTGCCTGTGAATGAGTGTGGGCCGGCTCCGTTGATGAAACGTGGTTCCCATCCACATGCCTCCCGGTCTTATTCCTTCGGGTTTACACAGGATATGTGGTGTGTGGATGGACTTGTGGGTGGTGTAGCGCAAGCCACCCATGGTCTCTCTGTAGGCGCAGGCGTCCTGTGGCTGGCCACAGTGATAGGCAAATCCGAAACCGGATGCCAGCAACCATGTCTACGGTGTAATGGATGATTATAACGCTTGGCAGTGGAAGCCGCAAGGTAGCTGTCTCGTTGATGCCGCTTTATCTTTGCACGATAGCCAGCTGTTTGTGACGGTATGTTGTTAACACAAGATATAGGCGCCTTGACCCTGAATGTTTGCTTAGGGCATTAGGGTTTTCAGGCAAGTTCTGCTCTCAGTCTTATTATTCATTATTCCATAGGTCATCATTGTTGTATGACAGTGGGGCATCAGTTCAAATGGCTGATGTACTGCTGTTGTTGTTGTGTTTGCCGCCACAAAGTCGATGATATGTGAGGACCCACTTTTGAAGGCCGAAATATGTGTGTCATCCAACTGAACTAACGATAATTTGTTTCCTAAACCACGCAAATCGAATAGGGGCGTTATTTACCATTCTCCTAAGCAAACGTAACGTCTCGACGAACCGACAAATGAACAGCTTGTTAAACGCTGACGTAGTTTCGGTATACGAGGGGTTGCATTATCCATTAGCGCTGCCGACAGCTACTGCTGTTTTTTGGGCCGATAAGTTTACCCACCTATTCGTATAGTATGTTTTCAAAAGTGAACCAAGAATAGGTGGGGATGGTTTCTGAGTCAACACCTTGCATTTGGAGGGAGCAAGGAGCTTACCATTATTGTATATTTATTCGCCAGACGATCTTGACGTGGTTGCGCAAGTCGGAAGTCGTCCCTGAACAAGTTGATCTCATCTGTATACTTTCAGTCTGTCTCTCTGTTGCCTGGAAAACCCATGATGGATCTCTGCTGTTGAGTGTCAGAAAGCCTTCATAAGGGGGTCGTTAGTCGCGGAGTTGAAGAGGAAGAAAGACATAAAGCACTTCTGTCGTACATCGCCGGCGGAATTTACCCTCCTTTGGTCCCCGCTTTGCTTTAGTTAAAAATGACAGCAGTGCATCAACAAGCCGCACCGATATTTCGCTTCCACGCGGCCACCGGTAGTCGCGTACGGGCTACAATCACTACGAAGTTGCACCTGCGCAGGTGTAGGGCACGGTCGACACCACTGACGCGCAGGTCAGATAAGACTAGTTGATTTGACAGCACTCCCTATTTACCTCCCAGAACTCCGTTCTTGTTTGGCTGTGGAAAATGGGTCGGCCGGTGGCCGAGTGGTCTGCACGTTTGCTTTGCAACCATAAGGTCACCGGTTCAACTCCGCGTAGGGGTGGGCGTCCTCGCGGTATACTCAGCCCGCGCGCGACTGGTGGTGGTCGCGCGGCAGCGAAGCGCCGTTACGGCGTATAAGCTGACACATTTTTTTTCATCATTTTTTGTGGAAAATGGACAAGAGGCCAAGAACTGTAACGCTCTTTTCGCTCTCGTTAAAATTATAATTTTTCCATTTTTATAGCGAATGTGTTCCTGATCCATCTTCGGAGTTCTCACTGCCTTGTATGCTATAACTTGGCGATCCTATTTAAGTCAGTTAATAAATCTAATGAGATTGGTGCAGCCTGTAGAAAATGTTGGCTGGGATCTTTTTGTTTTGAATTTACTGTAACATGCTGTTGAACGGCTATCTACTTTATAAGTTCCCAACACCCACTCGTGGAAAAATGATACAGCCGTATATTTAACCTTTCTTCCCAGTTCCTCGGGAATCTTTATTAAGTTGTCTGATAAAGCATCCAATAATGTGGTTAACAGCAAGATGTTGGATGAGGGGATGATATGACGTTTAACCCAATGCCGTTTATTGAATCATCTACTGTTTCCAGTGCAACTCCATCAGTCGTTCCATACTCGGTATCAACCCCCTTGCAAAGACATCTTGGTTTTTGTGCGCGATTTACAGCAGATGACAGAATGGAGCCACGAAGAGGAAACCATGGGCAAGTTTAAACAACATATTTGGAGCTTCTTTTCGAGGACGTGCTGGCACTGTGCGTCAAGCGCGAGTTCCTGCTGCACCCGCAGTAGCGTCTGGATGTTGCATTTTGTATGTGTGTGTGTGTTTGGGAGAGAGAGAGAGAGACCTTAGCACGTGTACCCTGAAAAATGGGGAGCGCTTTCACCACCTCCACTGTTGTCATTAGTTCAATGTTAAAGACTTGCGGGGGGTCAGCCTGTTGCATACTGTCACCGAAACCGAATGCAGAGTGGAAAGGTCCAGGCTGTCCATCGAGACGGGGGCCCAACTGAGAGTTTGATCCTTGTCGTTTCCGTCACTGGCTACTCGGAACACGTCAATTTTAGCCAAAACGTATTCCTCGCTTAAGAATGCTCTAGTAGTATCGTCATGCACTTGTGACCATCAGAACGCTCTTCACTGACTGGCGTTTTACTTGTTGTGTTGCCTGACGATGGATCCTTTAAGAGGCTTCTGAAGATCATTGTACTTAACAGTCTAACGGGGTACACGTCTGAACAGTGCGCGTTTCACCTGACGAGCTCCAATGGCGCAACCTCGGTTGCACGTGCATTTGTCCTTGTTACTAATCGGAGGTTACACCCATTTTATCGTGACTGACCGCATCCATTTCGCTATTATCATCTGGTTGAACTTGCGGAGCAAGCTGATGTGTCAGTTAGATTTGGCGAGCTCACGGTTAATCCTCGACTTCCACACATTGGTGTGGAACTTCGATGGGCTCTCTGGATTTAGAGAGTATGCGATCTACAAAGTCACAAAAAGCACGCCTTCGTTTGATATGTTGACACAGCCCCTTAGACCACTCAATACCGAGCGTATCCCGAGGCATCTTACAGAGGCATTCAGAAGCTGTAGCCGCGCTATTCTTGTGCAGCATATCACTTATACTGCTGTCACTAAATCAGTGAGAAGCACACTGAGGCGAATTGCGAGATACTGGCAGGTAGAGGTGGAAAGGTAATCATAAACATGCTAGAGGAAAACGCCGTTCAACCCTCCATTCTTATTATGCAAAGGAAGGATGGCAGTCTCCAGCTGTGTGCTGACTCCAAACTCCTGGAGTATTTGCTCGGCTGGGGCTTTTCTTCTTCCGTGAATCACGACTCTTTCGACGCGTTCGTTCTTAGGTTGGTTGCTTGCTGGTAGAGATTATAGACAGTGATCAGGCTAAAACGGCTTTCGTAATACTACTTGCAATTCGGTACCTTCTGGTTACAACGGCCCCTATACCTTTTCAGTGCTTTATGCAGATATTGTGTGATATTATCCCTCCCAAGTGCGTCGTCTATCTGGATGAGGTTATAGTGTATAGGGAAACGAAGAACGAATACCTGAATAGTCCCGTCGAAGTTTTGGACCGTTTGGTAAGGGTGGTACTCGTGCTCGAACCGTCGATATGCCACATCTTACGAGAAGAATTAACATATCTCGGACGTATTATCTCCGGGTTTGGCATTCGGACGAACCAATCTAAGACTGAACAGACAAGATATCGATCGACGTCTGCAAGCGTCGATTTGTGAAAGACTTCTGTGCGATTGCCGCATCACCGCTGCCCAAAGGCCAAACGTTTGATTGTCTACAGAATGTCAGGAGGTCCTGGAATTTCCTTAACAAAGTTCTTGGGATGGTATTTTTCTAAGTTGTCGCTCTCAGTAGGCAAATTCATTGAGGTATCAAAAACATGGGATCAGAGATGAACGAATGTTTCCCGTGATACCTCGTCAGACCTGTATCCTCACATAAGGAAAAAAGCAGTGGGGGTACAAGTGATCAGATTAATCTAACTGAAACAAATCACCGTCCGCCAGCTTCTGAGCTAGGACAATTGCGTTTTTGGTCCAACACAAATGGCTTCGGCGTCTTCCACTTTCGCTGGTTAAGGCAACATAAAGGAGGTTAAGTCATTCGATTGCATCGGCTGTCGCAAGCATACGGAGGTGTACGCCTTTCAATTGCGGCAACCAGCGACCATCCTATTAGAGCAGTTTTATCTTAAAATAGTCCGATGGCATCGAGAGAGTAATGCCCAATAGCAGCGGAAACCTTAGTTTAAGAGAAAGAGACCACTGCTGGTGTTAGCAGAACCTTCACTATATGCCTGAAAGGAAATCTTCGGTGCAGACCGACTATTAGTCCTTTTGATGGCTTCAAAATTTCAGAGATCCGGAAGACTAATGGTGCGCTGGCATGAACAGCTTCGAGAGCATGTTTTGCGACGCAAGCAACGCGCTCTACCAGAATCCATCTCGTGATCATGAAGTGTATACCGACACTGTTAGTTTTCAAGGTGCCAAGTACATTCGATGGCAGAAAGTATAGGTGTCGGATCTTCATGTGTTACTTAGTTACGAAAAACAGCGAAAATATTGGCATTTAGAGTTACGAGGTTTGGCGCTTGTGGGTAATGTGGGACATGCTCGCCATTGAGGAAGCCATATTGGTGCTTGACGTTGACCCAACTTACACAAGGAGGGTCCACCCCATAGACGTTTGTTCGAGAATTATTATATTTCCACAATCCGTGGGGCATACCGGGACCAACAAACTAGAGACGACCGCACGCTAACAATTCTGCTGATCTCATCAAAGCCGAGTTCCATCAGAGGTGTTAAGTTTGCGCCACCTTCGAATGCCCAGGTATCACGCACGCTATTGGACAATTGGTCTACCTTTTCACTGGGTGGAATGCGACGTGAACATGACAGCACAGCCAAGTAATCAATGTACAAACTCGTTTATTTTACTAAGCCTTAGGATAAATGCATGATTTAATAGTATTTTATGGATTTCCAGACCTTTTATACTTGCTTTTATCAACTTATCAATTTTTGCTTGGGCACATATAGACCAATTGTCAACAAACTAACATGTACTGCCTCACTATAGCCCATCACAGCAGACTATATGATTGCAATAGTAGGCGCGGCCCTAGTCGGTGTCATCATTGCATTTCACTAATGGTTGGTTATTCTAATATATATATATATATATGCATATATATATATATGTATATATATATATATGTATATATATATATATATATATATATATATATATATATATATATAGTCGGGGGAGGGAGAGCCTATGTTGCGCTGAGGCTGGTGGTGGCTAGATCATGACAGATGGTCTACCCACTGCTGCTACTGCTGTGCCATTTGTTCATGTCCTGGGCGCCTCCTCCTGGCGACCGCTGGGTGGGAGTTGGGTTTCGCCCTTCTCTCTGCTAAGATCAAGGACACCAATCCGCATGAGTCAATAAACTGACCATATAGTCAGGCCCGCTGCCTTTCGGGTGTTCATTTAATCGAAGGCTTTGGCTGAGGACCCGAGTCGTTCTCCTGTTAGGAGTGGGCACCCTGGCAGTATCCTAGTCCATCCTCTTCGGAGGTTAGGAAGTGGTCGATGCCCTTTTTCCGTAATACCTAGCCATGGGAGACAACAGGTCTACGGGTTATAAGCTCACAGCTCGATTGGCATAGAGCACGAGCGCCACGCATTGTCTCTGACGGTAGGAGGGCACCTCCGGGTGTTCAATGGTTTGCTACTGCCCGCCTCAAGCCAGGCAGCCCCTGGTCAAATTGGTGCAAACCCGCCAAAACCCACCTGCGTCTGGCCGTGGTCGCAGGTGTATCCTATCACGGTCGCGAAACCTATATAAACCGTTCCAGTACATCCAAAGCTGCGTGTGACGACCGTCAAGCAGATCCCAATCTGTCTCTGCAATCACATTCCCGAGCTGGACCTGCTCCCCACTGCATTGTGGGTCAGGCTATTGAGCCAAAGGCTCCGGGTGGAGTCCCTCAAGCAAACCTCCAAACCACCCACTGCCTTGTGGGTCAGGCTACTGAGCCAAAGGCTCCGGGTGGAGTCCCTCAAGCAAACCTCCGAAGCACAACGACCACCTCGCGTGCGATTGCCCACCAATGCAATCCTATGCCTGCGCGCAAAGCACTCAACATCAGGCGCTGGAACGTGCGCACACTACTGGACCGGAACTCGAGCGAGCGCCCGGAGCGACGCACTGCACTGGTCGCAGTGGAGCTGACGCGCTACCACATCGATATTGCGGCGCTCAGTGAAACTCGGCTCGCTGAGCAAGGTAAGTTACATGAAGCAGGTGCTGGCTACACATTCTACTGGGTGGGGAACGCCGCCTCAGCACCAGGTGAACATGGGGTCGGATTTGCAATATCCGATCGCCTGAATGGCCAGCTGGTGGGTGAACCAACGGGCATCAGCGCGCGACTGATGACTGTTTGCCTACGACTCTGGAGAGGTAAGTTTGCTACTTTTATAAGCACGTATGGTCCGACCATGTGTTATCCTGATGACACGCGTGATCAGTTCTACACTGAGCTATCCTCCGTGATACGGTCTGTGCCGAGGAGCGACCAACTATTTCTGCTGGGTGATTTCAACGCGCGCGTTGGGCGTGATGCATCAGCGTGGACAGATGTTATCGGTTCGCATGACATTGGTTCAGCGAATGTGAACGGTGACAGGCTGCTCTCACTGTGTGCCACTCACGGCCTGACGATGACGAACACTCGGTTTGCACTGAGTGCTAGTGATATAGCAACTTGGACGCACCCACGGAGTGGTCACGCTCACCTGCTCGACTATGTCATCGTAGGTCAGTGGAATATGCGTGAAGTGCGCATGACACGTGTACTGCGTGGAGCTGAGTGTGGCACTGATCACAAATTGGTTCGGACCAAACTGTGCATATAATTTCGTAAATCTATGTATTGCACTCCCGCCATGAATCAGCGTAAATTTAACATTCTCTCCCTCGGTACTGTGACGAAACGTACTGAGCTAGAGAAGGCGATGGCTGCACGCCTGTGTGGTGATGTGGACTGTATAGCCACAGTGGGCGACCTGTGGCACCACATTCGCGACCAGGTGACAGCTGCTGCGGAGGAGACCATCGGGCGCGCAAACTGTAAGCGGCCTGATTGGTTTGATGACAACTATGTGAGATTGACGCATTGGTGTCAGAGAAGAATGCAGCATTTGCTGCACATGTTGCAGACCCCAGTGACTTGGGGAAGAAGAGTCAGTTTCGCAAACTTCGACGGCGACTGACCCGAGAGCTCCGTCGCATTAAAAATGCATGGTGGACGGAGAAGGCGAAGCAGATGGAATGCTGCGCCGAACGCCGTCAACACAAGGAATTCTTTGACTCCTTGAAGGCGGTGTATGGACCGAGATTGGAGCCGCTGAGGACACTGATCTATGGTAGTTCAGGCGCTACCTGCACCCAGACTGCAGACATAATGCAGGTCTGGCGAAAACACTTTGACTGTCTCTTGAACAACCGTTCAGGGATCGACTGGTCTACACTGAACGGCCTGAAGCAGCACGATGTGAAGGCGGATCAGGCGGATACGCCGAGACTGGATGAGACGCAGAGAGCACTTGCTCAGCTGCGAAACGGCAAATGTGCCGGAGGTGACGGGATCCCACCTGAAGTATTGAAACACGGTGGACCCGCGTTGTTGACTGCGCTGCACCACTTGGTGCAACGCGTGTGGATTGAGGAGGAGGCGCCTCCTGAGCTGAAGGATGCCCTTGTGCTACCATTGTACAAGGGCAAAGGTAGCAAGCAATGTTGCACGAATTATCGTGGCATCAACTTGCTGAGTTGTGTGGGCAAGGTGATGGCCCGAATCCTGCTTAATCGCCTCGTGAGTCAGATTGTGGAACCGAACGTGGCGGAAGAGCAATGTGGATTCCGTTCGGGTCGCAGCACTATAGATATGGTGTTTGCGGCTCGTCAGTTGCAAGAGAAGTGCAGATAATGACACCAGCCGTTGTACTCGCTTTTTGTTGATTTCACCAAAGCATTTGATACGGTGAACCGCGAGGCACTGTGGCTGGTATTGGGTAAGTTTGGTTGCCCGCGTAAGTTTGTAAGTTTAATGGAATGTCTGCACAGTGGTATGCGAGCGAGGGTGCAGCTGAGTGGAGAGACCTCGGATGACTTTGCAGTTGTCCCTGGTGTGAAGCAAGGCTGTCTTAGCTCCTGCCCTGTTTAATATATATCTTCATGCAATGTTGTCTTGTGCTTTTGATGCGGCTTGTGCTTACGGTGTTCGTGTGGAGCACCGTATTGATGGTGGGTTGCTGAACATCCGTCGTTTCGGTGCGAGAACTCTAGTCGGTGAGACAACTATCCGTATGTTGCTGTTTGCTGACGACTGTGCGTTGTTTTCACACAGCGCGGATGAGTTGCAGCACATGACTAGTGCTCTGGCTTCGACAGCGGCCAAATTCGGGCTCACCATCAACACAAGCAAAACTGTCTTTCTCTTTCAGCCTTCACCGGAGGTGCAATCTTCAATATTGCCGCAAATCAGCATTGGTGCTGAAGTATTGGAAACCACCTCCCGCTTTTGCTACCTATGGAGTGTGATGGCGACTGATCAGCAGCTACACGTTGAGTTGCGTAATCGCGTGTCGACGGCGGCAGCGGCACCTGGGAAGCTTGAGTACCGAGTGTGGAACAACCATCAGCTTAGCGTTGGCACGAAGCTGATGGTGTACAAATCCATGGTACTGTCCGTTCTTCTATACGGCAGTGAAACGTGGACGATGTACCGTCGGGATGTGCGATATCTCGAGCGGTTCCATCTGCAGTGTCTGCGACGAATTTTGCGGATCGGCTGGGGCGCCAGAGTTGCAGACACGGAAGTTTTGCGCCGAAGTGGGATGTATGCAGTGGACTGCATACTTTTATTGAGACACCTGAGATGGCTAGGTCATGTGAGCCGTATGGATTCGACGCGGATACCGAAACAACTCTTATACGGTCAGCTGAGTATTGGGAACCGGCACGTGGGGAAACCAAAGTTACGTTACAAGGACATGATTAAAGTGAGCCTCACACGTTCTAATCTTGATTGCAGATCATGGGAATCGAAGGCGGTTGATCGGCGTGCATGGTGCGATCTAATCACGAAGGCAGTTGCTGAAGTGCGGGAGAAATCCCTCATGCATGCAGAGAAGAAGCGGCAGTTGCGGAAGCGGCAAGCACCGAGGGATTGTACTCCATCGACATCAAGCGCATTGTGCTGTAGAACATGCGGTCGCGAGTGCCTTAGTCCGGCAGGCCTAGTGAGCCATGAGAGAGGTCACTCGGGACCACTGCCGAAGCGACGACGGGTCCCGCAGTGAACGTAGGCAGCACCGGCGCAGCGTTTGTAGGCACGCTGAATTCGATTTACTAACCGCGTGCTTGCATGCTAAGTCACTGTATTTCAGGTGGTGGGTTTTCGGTTCTCTCCTAATGCCTTTCTTTCTCATATAAATGTCTAGCGCGCCATGAGCTGTGCCATTTGGGGCCACTACAAAAGCGACGACGGGTCCTGCAGAGAATTACGGCGAGCCGGCGCAGCGTTTGTAGGCACGCTGAATTCGATTTACTAACCGCGTGCTTGCATGCTAAGTCTCTTTATTTCAGGTGGTGGGTTTACAGTTTTTACCTTAATACTTTTCTTTCTCATATAAATATCTCCCTGTACTCCATTCCATTAACTTGCACACATCGCTTCAGCCAATTGTATTCGATTTCCATAACATTTTTGTGTTCGTGGCATCCCGTGAACTATACTTTCTGACCTCGTGCACTCAGCTAGGATCTGTTTGTAAACAACTTATTACATATGCTCATTAAATTAAGGTTTATATCACCGTTTCCTTATGCATTAATCGAGTTTTTCTCTTTTTCTTTCTCTCTCAAGTGTTTGGCTGTTGTTTGACATCCCGGTGTGGCTGCGCTTGATGTGCATGTTGACAAGCTGCCTACCTGTCTATTACCCACTACCTCGTCCATACTGGCTCCAGAAGACAGTTGGTCGTTGCTAGAGGGGACAGGATGCACGGTCCTTGTGGCCGTGTTAGGCTCGAAGAGTGGTTCCATGCAGTCAGTGTGGAGCGGACTACAGTCCAGCCACCGCCTTGTGTGCGCTTGATTCCCAAATACAGTGTGCTTGTGTTTGCCTGTGAAGGAGTGTGGGCCGGCTCCGTTGATGTAACGTGGTTCCCATCCGCATGCCTCCCGGTCTTATTCCTTCGGGTTTACCCTAGATATGGGGTATGTGGTTGGAGCTGTGGGTGGTGCAGCGCAAGCCATCCATTTGCCTGTCACTGTGGCCAGCCACAGGACGCCTGCGCCTACAGAGAGACCATGGGTGGCTTGCGCTACACCACCCACAAGTCCATCCACACACCACATATCCTGTGTAAACCCGAAGGAATAAGACCGGGAGGCATGTGGATGGGAACCACGTTTCATCAATGGAGCCGGCCCACACTCATTCACAGGCAAACACAATCACGCTGTATTTGGGGAATCAACCGCACACAAGGCGGTGACTGGACCGTAGTCCGCTCCACACTGAGTGCATGGAACCACTCTTCGCGCCTAGCATAACCACAAGGACCGTGCACCCCTTCCCCTCCAGCAACGACCAATTGTCTCCTGGAGCCACTATGGACGAGGTAGCGGGTAATAGACAGGTAGGCGCCTTGTCAACATGCACATCAAGCGCAGCCACACCGGGGATATCAAACAACAGTCAATCATTTGAGAGAGAAAGAAAGTAACTCGATTAATGCATAAGGAAACGGTGACATAAACCTTAAGTTAGTGAGCATATGAAATAAGTTGTTTTCAGACGAATCCTAGATAAGTTCACGAAATCAGAAAGTATACTTTACGGAATGCCACGAACACAAAAATGCTACGGAAATGGAATACAATTGGCTTAAGCGAGGTGTGCAAGTTAATGGAATAGAGTACATGTAGACATTTGCATGAGAAGGAAAAGCATTTAGACAAAATTGAAAACCCACCACCTGAGATAGAGAGACATAGCATGCAACCACGCGGTTAGTAAATCGAATGCGGCGTGCTTGCAAACGCTACGCTGGTTCTGAATACTTCTCTGAATGACCTGTCGTCGCTTCTGTAGTGGTCCCGAGTGGCCTCGCTCATGCTTCACTAGACATTTATATGAGAAAGAAAGGCATTAGGACAAAACTGAAAACCCACCACCTGAAGTAAAGAGCTTTAGCATGCAAGCACGCGGTTAGTAAATCGAATGCAGCGTACCTACAAACGCTGCGCCGGTTCTGCCTACGTTCTCTGCAGGACTTGTCGTCGCTTCGGTAGTAGTCCCGAATGGCCTCACTCATGGCTCACTAGGCCTGCCTGACTCAGGCACTCGCGACCGCATGTTCTGCAGCACCATGCGCTTGATGTCGATGGTGAACAACCCATCGGTGTTTGCCGCTTCTTCTCTGCATGCATGAGGGCTTTTTCCTACACCTCGGCAACTGCCTTCGTGACCAGATCGCACCATGCACGCCGATCAACCGTCTTCAATTTCCATGATCTACAATCAAGATTAGAACGTGAGAGGCTCACTCTAATCATGTCCTGGTATCGTCGCTTTGGTTTCCCCACGTGCCGCTTCCCAATACTCAGCTGACCATATAATAGCTGCTTCGGTATCCGCGTCGAATCCATACGGCTCACATGACCGATCCACCCCAGGTGTCTCAATAAAAGTATGCAGTCCACTGCATACATCCCACTTCGGCGCAAAACTTCCGTGTCTGCAAATCTGTAACACCAACGGATGCGCAAAATTCGTCGCAGACACTGCAGATGGAACCGCTCGAGATATCGCACATCCCGCCGGTACGTTGTCCACGTTTCACTGCCGTATAAACAGCACCATAGACAGCACCACGGATTTGTACACCATCAGCTTCGTGCCAACGGTAAGCTGATGGTTGTTCCACACTCGGTACTCAAGCTTTCCGAATGCCGCCGCTGCCTTCGACACACGGATACGCAGCTCACTGTGTAGCTGCTGATCAGTCGCCATCACACTCCATAGGTAGCAAAAGCGGGAGGTGGTTTCCAATACTTCAGCACCAATGCTGATTTGCGGCAATATTGAAGATTGCACCTCCGGTGAAGGCTGAAAGAGAAAGACAGTTTTGCTTGTGTTGATGGTGAGCCCGAATTTGGCCGCTGTCGAAGTCAGAGCACTAGTCACGTGCTGTAACTTACCCGCGCTGTATGAAAACAACACATAGTCGTCAGCAAACGGCAACATATGGATAGTTTTCTCACCGACTAGAGTTTTCGCACCGAAACGACGGATGTTCAGCAACCCACCATCAATACGGTGCTCCACACGAACAACGTAAGCACAAGGCGATTCAAACGCACAAGATATCATTCCATGAAGATATATTTAACAGAGCAGGAGTTTAGACACAGCCTTGCTTCACACCAGGGACAACTGCAAAGTCATCCGAGGTCTCTCCACTCAGCTGCACCCTCGCTCGCATACCACTGTGCAGACATTCCATTAAACTTGCAAACTTACTCGGGCAACCAAACTTACCCAACACCAGCCACAGTGCCTCGCGGTTCACCGTATCAAATGCTTTGGTGAAATCAACAAAAAGCGAGTACAACGGCTGGTGTCATTCTCTGCCTTTCTCCTGCAACTGACGAACCGCAAACACCATATCTATAGTGCTGCGACCCGAACGGAATCCACATTGCTCTTCCGCCACGTTCGGTTCCACAACCTGACTGACGAGGCGGTTGAGCAGGATTCGTGGCATCACCTTGCCCACACAACTCAGCAAGTTGATGCCACGATAATTCGTGCAACATTGCTTGCTACCTTTACCCTTGTACAATGGTAGCACAAGGGCATCCTTCAGCTCAGGAGGCACCTCCTCCTCCATCCATGCACGTTGCCCCAAGTCGTGCAGCGCAGTCAACAACGCGGGTCCACCGTGTTTCAATACTTCAGGTAGGATCCCTTCGGCTCCGACACTTTTGCCGTTTCGCAGCTGAGCAAGTGCTCTCTGCGTCTCATCCAGCGTAGTCGTGTCCGCCAGCTTCGCCTTCACATCGTGCTGCTTCAGGCCATTCAATGTAGACCAGTCGATCTCTGACCGGTTGTTCAAGAGACAGTCAAAGTGTTTTCGCCAGACCTGCATTATGTCTGCATTCTGGGTGCAGGTAGCGCCTGAACTACCATAGATCAGTGTCCTCAGCGGCTCCAATCTCGGTCCATACACCGCCTTCAAGGAGTCAAAGAATTCCTTGTGTTGGCGGCTTTCGGCGTAGCATTCCATCTGCTTCGCCTTCTCCGTCCACCATGCATTTTTAATGCGACGGAGCTCTCGGGTCAGTCGCCGTCGAAGTTTGCGAAACTGACTCCTCTTCACCAAGTCACTGGGGTCTGCCACATGTGCAGCAAATGCAGCATTCTTCTCTGACACCAATGCGTTAATCGTCACATTGTTGTCATCAAACCAATCAGGCCGTTTGGAGTTGGCGCGCCCGACGGTCTTCTCGGCAGCAGCTGTCACCTGGTCGCGAATATGGTGCCACAGGTCGCCCACTGTGGCTATGCAGTCCACATCACCACACAGGCGTGCAGCCATCGCCTTCTCCAGCTCAGTACGTTTCGTCACAGTACCGAGGGAGAGAATGTTAAATTTACGCTGATTCATGGCGGGAGTGCAATACATAGATTTACGAAATTATATGCACAGTTTGGTCCGCGCCAACTTGTGATCATACCACACTCAGCTCCACGCAGTACACGTGTCATGCGCACTTCACGCATATTCCACTGACCTACGATGACATAGTCGAGCAGGTGAGCGTGACCACTCCGTGGGTGCGTCCAAGTTGCTATATCACTCGCACTCAGTGCAAACCGAGTGTTCGTCATCGTCAGGCCGTGAGTGGCACACAGTGAGAGCAGCCTGTCACCGTTCGCATTCGCTGAACCAATGTCATGCGAACCGATAACATCTGTCCACGCTGATGCATTACGCCCAACGCGCGCGTTGAAATCACCCAGCAGAAATAGTCGGTCGCTCCTCGACACAGACCGTATCACGGTGTAGAATTCGTCACGCGCTTCATCAGGATAACACATGGTCGGACCATACGTGCTTATAAAAGTAGCAAACACCTCTCCAGAGTCGTAGGCAAACAGTCATCAGTCGCGCGCTGATGCCTGTTGGTTCACCCACCAGCTGGCCATTCAGGCGATCGGATATTGCAAATCCGACCCCATGTTCACGTGTTGCTGATGCGGCGTTGTCCACCCAGTAGAATGTGTAGCTAGCACATGCTTCATGCAACTTACCTTGCTCAGCGAGCCGAGTTTCACTGAGCGCCGCAATATCGATGTGGTAATGCGCCAGCTGCATCGCGACCAGTGCAGTGCGTCGCTCGGGGCGCACACTGGAGTTTCGGTCCAATAGTGTGCGCACGTTCCAGCACCCGATGCTGAGTGCCTTGCGCGCAGGCATAGGATTGCATTGGTGGGCAATCGCACGCGAGGTGGTCGTTGTGCTTCGGAGGTTTGCTTGAGGGACTCCACCCGGAGCCTTCGGCTCAATAGCCTGACCCACAAGGCAGTGGGTGGCTTGGAGGTTTGCTTGAGGGACTCCGCCCGGAGCCTTTGGCTCAGTAGCCTGACCCACAAGGCAGTGGGTGATTCGGAGATTTTCTTGAGGGACTCCAACCGGAGCCTTTGGCTCAATAGCCTGACCCACAAGGTAGTGGGGAGCAGGTCCAGCTCGGGAATGTGATTGCAGAGACAGATTGGGATCTGCTTGACGGCCGTCACACGCAGCCTTTGAGGTACTGGAATAATTATCATATGTTTTGCGACCGTAATTGGATACGCACCTGCGACCACGGCCAGACGCAGGTGGGTTTCGGCAGGTTTGCACCAATTTGACCAGGGTCTGCCTGGCTTGAGGCGGGCAGTAGCAAACCATTGAACACCCGGAGGTGCCCTCCCACCGTCTGAGACAATGCGTGGCGCTCGTGCTCTATGCCAATCGAGCTGTGAGCTTATAACCCGTAGACCTGTTGTCTCCCATGGCTAGGTATTACGGAAAAAGGGCATCGACCACTTCCTAACCTCCGAAGAGGATGGACTAGGATACTACCAGGGCGCCCAAACCTGAGAGGAGAACGACTCGGGTCCTCAGCCAAAGCCTTCGATTAAATGAACACCCGAAAGGCAGCGGGCCTGACTATATGGTCAGTTTATTGACTCATGCGGATTGGTGTCCTTGATCTTAGCAGAGAGAAGGGCGAAACCCAACTCCCACCCAGCGGTCGCCACGAGGAGGCGCCCAGGACATGAGCTCCAACCACACACCCCATATCCAGTGTAAACTCGAAAGAATAAGACCGGGAGGCATGTGGATGGGAGCCACGTTTCGTCAAGGGAGCTGGCCCACACTCCTTCAAATGTAAACAAAAGCTTCCTGTGTTTGGGGAATCAGCTGCACACAGGGAGATCTCTGGACCGTAGTGCGCTCCACACTGAGTGCATGGAACCACTCTTCGCGCCTTAGAAAACCACAAGGACCGTGCACCCCTTCCCCTCCAGCAACGACCATCTGTCTCCTGGGGCCAGTATGGACGAGGTAGTGGGTAATAGACAGGTAGGCACCTTGTCAACATGCACATCAAGCGCAGCCACACCGGGGATATCTAGCAACAACCAATCACATGAAACGACATGATAAATTAAATTGAATCCAATAATGCATGGAGGTACGGTGGCAGGACTTCGCTAAATTAGCATATGAATTAGGTTGGTTTGCAACGAATCCGCGATAAGGAAAACGTGTCCACAAATTTCTTAAAAATGCTACAAGCACATCCAAGTTATGGAAGATAAGCGCGATTAGCGTAATTGACGTGGCCAGTTAATAGAAGGTTATTTAGGCAGGCAGAACAAACCAAATAAACTGGAATGAAATTTATCCAACTTGAAAAGACCGCGTTTAAGTGTAGGTTGGTTTGGCCGAACTGCGATGAAGAAGCATCAAGAATACAACATCAGCCTCAGCATAGGGCACACACATACATGATTGGCGGCATCCGGTTTCGGATTTGCCTGTCACTGTGGCCAGCCACAGGACGCCTGCGCCTACAGAGAGACCATGGATGGCTTGCGGTTCATCACCCACAGCTCCAACCACACATCCCATATGCATTGTAAACCGAATGAATAAACCGGGAGGCATGTGGATGGGAGCCGCGTTTCATCAACAGAACCGGCCCACACTCATTCACAGGCAAACACAAGCACACTGTATTTGGGGATTCAACCGCACACATGGCGGTGGCTGGACCATAGTCCGCTCTATACTGGGTGCATGGAATCACTCTTCGCGCCTAGCATAACCACAAGGACCCTGCACCCCTTCCCCTCCAGCAACGACCTATTGTCTACTGGAGCCAGTATGGACGAGGTAGTGGGTAATAGACAGGTAGGCACCTTGTCAACATGCACATCAAGTGCAGCCACACCAGGGATTTCAAACAACAGCCAATCATTCAAAATGCCCATATCGATTAAAGTGAACGCATATGACGACATAAGTACTCGTAAAATGAGCATATGGACGGAATTGGTTAATGGTGAATACGCGATAAGTACAAAATGTCCGAAGCTTATTTGAAAAATACCTCACCATAAAATTACGCAAGTTTAGCACAATTTGCATTAGCGAAGTGTGCTAATTGCGAGAAGATTATCAAGTAAGCAGGACAAACCAGATAAAATGTGATGAATTTTATCCACAATTAGTAGACCTAGTTTATGCGTAAGTTGGTTTAGCGCAACTGTGTTGAGGAAGCATCATGAATGCAACGTCAGGCTCAACATGGCGTGTACATATATACCTGTATATATATATATATATATATATATATATATATATGTTACTTTTTTGACAGTGACGAGACAATACGAAATGTTAACGTCTTCCATCGTTCGTCTTCTCACAGCGTTTTTTAACTGTTATGGAGAACTGAAAAGTAGCCTCAGCAGTTCGCCGGTATGCATTACTTACGCCTTGCTGCCGCGCAACCACCACCGGTCGCACGTGAGTTACGGATACTGCAAGCGTCGCCCTGGCCCTACACAGCCTCATACTCGCATTGCAATATTACGAGGCAAGCTTGTTACCTCTATTCTGCGGGCTGGCCTGTGCAGAACAAACCGTTTCGTCTTGCCACTGTGTTTCTTGCAATGCAAAACCATTTTCAGGAAGACAAGACGCAAATGATCTGCATGAGTTTGCTTCCTCTGTGTCCCCATTTTTGAGACATCGTTTTTTTTACGGTCAGGATGTCACCCGGAACGAGCTACTTTACTTATCCCTACCAGGGGGCCTTTGCCACTGAAATATGCCGCTTGTCGATGAACTTCCATATAAACAATTGCTTCTGCTCTAAGCTGCAGCACAGCTTACCAGCTTTTTGCTATTCGTCACATGCCCATGTTGGATCGATCGCATTGTTCTAGCTTGTGTTGCAATGAGCTCAGTTAGTAACCCTCAGTTGGTTTCCACTTTTGCTAACGCAGTGTGAGATTTCTTTTTATTGTCTACTACCAGGCATCGTTAATCCTTTTTTATGCTGCTTAAGATTTACGCAGACGGTTGATTTGTCTTATTCACGAGTCTTTTGTTACTACTGTACCCTAGCCGTGAGTTATTACACTGTATATGTCGCTGTTGCTTTTGATATCCGTCTGAGTAATTAACTGGTTCTTCTTTAAACAGGTAGTTAGTATTTATTTAATGGTGTTCGCATTTTTTGTTGGACTGCCACTCAACCTTACTGCTTTTGAATGCTGGTCGCACTCTACGACGAGTGTTGCGATGTATCTGTACTATGTGTAAAAATCCACCACACCGTTGCGACCACTTACAACAAAAGAACATTCTTCTTTTGACATGTTGCACCTGGTTTTATCTACTTGCTCATCTGGTTTGAGCGGTATTCCTTGCTAACCAGGCTGCTTCGTTTCCTCGAAACTTATCAGTGGCATGAGCTCTTTTGTCCTAGTGATCATTCAAAAGTTTATCTACCTCTTATAAAACGCCAGCCCTTAGCCTTAAAGATCACAAGCCTGCCTTGTAATCCGAGGGCAAGAGTTCGAGCCTGCGTAGTGGACCTGGCGACGCTCGCATTACTCTTAGCTCATATGTGACTGGTGGTAGTTGCGCGGTATCGAAGTGTCGGTACTGCGTACCGGCGTACTGCTGATGCCTTTTTGTGTGAGATGGAACTTGTGACCTCCACTTAACGTAGTTTATCAACCTTATAGGATAGTTAGTTCCTTGTTTCTTACCCTACCGAGAGTGTACATCTGAGCTAAAATATTCCGAACGTCAAGCGTGATCTATTGATTGGTTGCACTACATGTTACAGGTTCTTATATTGCAAATAGTTGAATGAAGCGTTGCTTTGAATCTCGATAGCATTTATTTCATTTGCAAAACAAAACTGGTGTTCTTAAATGGTAAAATCAGTGCAGTTGTTTCACAACCTTACCAGTCCTGGCTAGTGGCTAGATTCGTTTATATCTATATCCCCATCTTCACTGATGCCATTACTAAGATTTCCACACCTGTGCTAAATGCTACCTTTTGGAGATCAGCCTTGTACACCTCTCGCCCTGCGATATCACCATCGAAACGACTAAGATGTCCTAGTTAAAATCTGAACAAGCAACTGTTAACCATTGTTTCAATGTTTTTCTCACATTGTATCCTTAACTCGCTTAATTTTGCCGGATGGTCGGTGCCGTCATTCACTCCCTTTTATTGCTTTTTAAAAGTCCGTCGTTGGGCATTTGTCAGAAACTATTTCCCTAATGCATCAGCTTCAGTGGCTTCCATTCTTTATTCCTTCCCTTAAACCTCTACGTTGTAGGGTGGAATTCCCGTATGGTCCCTACTCCCCGGTTGGACGTCAGCGTTTGGAATTAATGGTTTTACCTGAGGAAGCGTTGAAATTTCTCCTTGCTCGTGAACTATTTCGTCTGGGAGCTAGATGCCTTGATGGCTCTGAACTGTTCTGTTCCTCGAGAGCACGTGCCATGATGACAGTTGGGGGAATGGTTGGCGGCTTGTACGGTGCTTATCAGGTGGGGGTCAAATAGCCATTACCTGAAGAGTACTGAACGTCGATCGTTCACACTATCCTGTTTTGTACCGATCTCTGTTTATTGCTTTTCCGATTGGCCAGGATGCCAACTTTGTTCCTATTCGTTGTTGGATCCTATCGATAGTGAAAAACCGTTGAGTATATTACAATATCTGTGCAATCAGAATAAGTTAAATTGGCTGTTGTATGGTATTTGGTGTTGCTCACTCCTAGTACCCGTCCTTAAACTGACTGTCGTTTTCTTGGCCGTATTCTTCACTATTCTTGTATCACTTATTCTCCCCTTTACCATTATCCCTCTATCTATTACCATCCCTGAGGCAATAGCTTGACAGTCTACCTTGATGTGCCTACCATCTTGGTTTCGGTCACCGAAATGAGCCTCTACTACGTCATCATGCGTGCACGTTTCGCTCCCTGGAATAAATCGGCAACCAGAGATTGTGACCCACCAAGGCTGTTGTTCGCTCAGCTTTATAAGCCTTGAACGTGTTGAAATCCTTAGTCTATGCTACGCTGTACCAATTCAACTAGCTTCTGCTGTTTGTTCATATTTTTCACTATTACTACATTTGATCTCTGTTCGCCTGTTCATGCGAAACTCTACATCGCGAAGAGTCTGGACTTTTGTGTTACCTGGTGGTCTTTGTAGAGCAGCAGTCCTTTGAGCTACGCTGGGTGGCACCCTACAATGTCCCTTCAGGGCTGCTCATATCATACAGGTCAGTGGTTAGAGATCATACAAACCTAGCCTCTCATTAGTCGGCCGGTGGTCGAGTGGTCTGCACGTTTGGTTTGCAACCATAAGGTCACCGGTTCGAATCCGTGTAGGGGTGGGCGTCCTCGCGATATACTTAGCCCGCACGCGACTGGTGGTGATCGCGCGGCAGCGAAGCGCCGTTACGGCGTATAGCTGACACATTATTATTATTATTATTATTATTATTATTATTATTATTTATTACTTATTATTATTAGATGTTTGCCATTTTCCGTCGAAATACGCTATGTTGATCACTGCGTCAACTGAAGATTTCCCACTCTTCTGAACAACTGTGGACCGAAGAGATGTAGTTCGAGCGGGATTCTCTGCGAATCGGAATCGTGCAGTTTCGAGTTGCTACTGGTGTTTTGGTCAATGGTTCAATTCTTTCTATGGTGCTAGTATCTTGGTTAGTTTTGCTCTCACTGCCAATCATCACCATCATCATTAAACATTAGCTGAAGGTGAGAAACACACTCCAACCATTGAGCCGCAATAGCTAACGATGAAACCTACGAAAAAAGCTGCACACCTAGCATTATAGGATTCAAAAAAACAAGCAACACACTACTTAGTAGCCTATTATGCTTCGAGTGTGAGCGTGGTTGGAGAGGGAAGGTAAACGGGTTGGGAGGGACAAAGAAACTCAGAACGCAAACGCCATTGAGATCGGCTCCTGGCCATGTCAGCTAGTGTATCCAACCAAACCTTTTTCTCGTACTTCGGACCCCAGCCCGGCATCGGGATACACAAACCGACGCCGACTTCGAAGTGAGGTATTTCTTAACCAAGTCATTGCTTGGCCTCCCCCCTCTCCTATCCACAGCCCCTGCACACAAGCAACACACGCCGTGGGAGTCTGTGTGCTGGCATGTGCAACACGTGACCCAGTCCTATGATCCTGCTGCGTGATCTAACAGTGTTGAGCGGATCACTCGCTCTTCCTGCACCAAATACGCGACGCCGAACGCATTCATTGCTCACGCGGCGCTCCCACCAGACATGAGCTAAGCTGCGAAAGCAGCGATGGTCGAACGTGGCTAGCCTATTTATATCTGTCGACATGAGGGGCTAGGTTTAATGACCGTATAGGAGGGTTGAATGGTCGGTTGCATTATAAACTATCTTTCAGGGCGAGAGTATTATCGCGTCGACGCCACAGATTTGGGGATGGGCAAAAGCACTTCGAGCTTTTGCTATGCAGTTCATGACCTCATCATCATTTCCACGGCCAGGAGTGATGTTAAGATGTGATCAATACAGTCGTGACTTTGACAAAACCCGGCTTGCTCCTCATGAATCTGGCTTTCACGTGTGCCAGCAAGTCTATGAAGAACGAAAGACGCGAATATCTTGGAGGCAATTGTGACCAGACTGATTCCTCTATGATTACCGCACTCCAAAGGTGAGCCTTCAATATTAGTGCTATTATGGAGCAGGTCCAGTCTGCTTGCATAGTTTTCTACTCCCACTGCTTCACCAGTATGTTGTGCATATCATCTTTAGGAGCAGATCCCACGAATTTGAAGACAACTGGGGGATTCTGTTCGACTTATGCGTTCGAAAGCGGGTTCAGGGGGACGGCCCCGGGAAAAGGACGATCAATGGCCAAAGGAGAAGCTCGTAACTCTAGTTGATCAAACGTTTTGACAAGCTGAGGATAGGCCGCCCACTCTCGTTACCTATGGCCTTGTTCACACCAGGTCTCCCTCTGCTAACTTCGCATGTCAAACGGTATAACTTCCGATGGTTACCAAAAGCAGCGTCATTACCATCTCCGATGCACGACGAGACCACTATATTTCTTAGTCTCTCTTCAGGCTAGCTTGCAGTTTCGCCCTGTGGTCTTTGCGAGTCTTGTTATGCTCGCTCCCAGCCGGAATGTGTCCTTGGGCACACAAGTTTCAGTGACTATATAGTGACCCAATATTCGGGTTAGCAACTTGATTTGTCACATGAAGACTTGCCTGTTGTTGATAACGTCTGATGCATATGCGACCACTGGCCCCTAATGTGTTCAGCGAGCGCTTAGCCCGGATGTCAGCGTACTTTGATACGCATTCAGGACATCCGGCTTCGCTAGCTGGCATGTATCTGTGCGCTCACAGCGACGCCGTATGCGCCCACCGAAGAGGACTGTAAGATCGGCACAAAGGAGTGGGTGATCGACGTTTACAATTGTGCTCCAAGTTTGGCGATAGTTTTGGACTCAGCCTTCAGCGCTAATTGATCGCGTTGTGCTCACTCTGCGTCAATGGCTAGTTTGGGTGGGTGGGCACCATGTCACCCTACTGCAGGTGCTGTGTCGGAAGTTAGTGCTCGTGAGAAATAGACGAGCATCTTCACGCAGATGTAGCTATCGCACACCATTATCATTACGGGAGTCTGCACCGTGTTGGTCGTCCAAAAGCGGCACATCAGTGAACAGTTTTTCAGCTTGGGCGTTCAGATGACCAACCAGCACCACAATACCCGCACTCTTTCTGTAACGAAGGAGCCCGTTCGGTTGGTGATAGAATTCATTTTTCACCAAATCAGCGCTGCGATTTGTGGGCGCGTAGGCCGCAATGACAAACAGGCACCATTTATATACTCGCGACTTCGAAGTTCTGTACGAGCCAGCCAATCAGACGACGCATATTCGGCTGTTCATTGGGATCCAATCGATCAGGGCAGCTTCAGTCCGCGGGCTAAAAGCAATGCCCACACTGGCTTACCCAGCATTTGAATAAATAAATAATGCTTTTATTCTCGACAAGGCGAGACACACCTTTACAGGCATGATCGTTTTGACATAACAGTGCGTACTCAAGAATGTGCAAAAATCCGATATGTTTGCCATAACAGTGTTTGTGTAGGAAGGTATGCAATTGTGTGTGTATGTAGCTGTGTGTGCCCTATGCTGAGGCTGATGTTACATTCATGATGCTTCTTCACCACAGTTGGGCTAAACCAACTTAAACGAGGTCTTTTTAAGCTGGACAAATTTCATTCCACTTTAATTGGTTCGTTCTGCCTACCTGAATAATCTTCTATTAACTTGCGCACGTTGCTTAAGCTAATTGCGCTTATCTATGTTAACTTTATTGCGTTTGTGGAATATTTCGGGTAACTTGTAGACATTTTGTACTTGTCGCTTCTTCGTTGATAACCAAGTTACTTCATATGCTAATTCAACGAAGTTATGTCGGCATAGCCGTATTCTTTAACTGATCTACTCTTTAATAATGTTATTTCAAGTGATTGGCTGATTTTTGACATCCCCGGTGTGGCTGCACCTCATGTGCATGTTGACAAGGTGGCTGCATGTCTGTTACCCACTACCTTGTTCATACTGGCTCCAGGAGACAGCTGGTCGTTGCTGGAGAGGACGGGGTGCACGGTTCTTGTGGCCCTGCTAGGCTCGAAGAGTGGTTCCTTTCACTCAGTGGGAAGCGGACCACGGTCCAGCCACCGCCTTGTGTGCGATTGATTCCCCAAATACAGTGTGCTTGTGTTTGCCTGTGAAGGAGGGTGGGCCGGCTCCGTTGATGAAACGTGACTCCCATCCACATGCCTCCCGATCTTATTCCTTCGGGTTTACACTGGATATGGGGTGTGTGCGTGGTGCAACGCAAGCCACCCATGGTCTCTCTGTAGGCGCAGGCGTCCTGTGGCTGTCCCTGTGGAGGCCACAGTGACAAGCATATTCGAAACCGGATGCCGCCAACTATGTAGCTGTGTGGTTTGTGTTTGTAATTGTTGCTGCTCCATTCTTGAATGTTGGATATCCTCAAAGCTTGGAAAGGATTATCCGGATATCTCCCGACGAAGGCAATGAGAGCGTGCCGCCAGTGTCGCACGTTGAGCATCGCAGGGTAATCACAGAACTCGCACCTTGGAGACGAGTTTCTGATAGGCAGCAGATGTTGATCGAGAGTGTCTCTAGTGTTCGGCCAAGTGCTGCATGTTGGCCAGTCTGCAGAGTGTGCACGTTATGGCATGTTAGTCTTAGCGTGGATCGGGGATGAACTGATATCGTCCGCTTGGTTGAACAGGGGCTTGTCGACCGGACTAGAGCGACGTCCTGCGATTACGCCTGAATCGAAACTAGAAGACAAGCGATCATTGAAACAAGCTGGGGGAAGCCAAGAATTGGGAAGTTGAAAACAAGGATGATAAAAGTGAAGTTGGAGCGGAACGATAAGGATGAAAAAGGGCATGGGGGATAAGAAGATGGAAAACTTTGAGCAGTAGAATCCACCCTGACCGATGCAGCAGGTAGGACGCCGTATATTATCTGCGACGGCCAGGGCATCCTGAAATTATGTGGAGGATATTCATAGAGTTGTATTTCACAGGAAGGATACTGTCAGTTGGTCCATGCCTAGGCAGGAGAACGATTAACGTCCTCAATCAAAACCTTTAGTTCAGAAACGTCATCGTAAGGCAGCGGGGTTTCGGCGCTGGGCTGCAGAGAGCCTGCTTTGTAGGGTAAGGAGTAACCCCCAACCTGGAAGACCAGGAGGCTGAGTTTGTCTGGCCTCTAAATACTGAACAATCTGGTATGAGTGGATCTGAAGTTGCAAAAAGTGCCTCCCATCATAGCTCAGTTGATCGCTGAGGCACGCAAAGGATCGCATTTTCTTAAGGTCCAGTCTCGTCGTAATACAGTCTAGTCTCGTCGCCACAATCTGATATGGTCCTGTTGACAATACAAGCCGCAGGAAGTCCATACTGGCCATCCCAGAAGAAATACTTCGTGGTAACAGTCTTTAATAACTCCGATAGTACAGCGTTATATTCCAGAAGTTTGGTTGATTACATTACTGAGCTTGTAGCTCTACCGAATGCTGCTTTGCTTTCAGAGGTTTCTAGAGCTTCTGCCTTGCTCTCATTAGGTAGCCTCGAAGGTCACGCGATATCATTGGTTGTCTTCTGATTAACTTGCTTAGAGCGTCGCTAGTTCAGACTTGAAGTGAACTCAAACGATTCCTGTGAAGTTGTCATGGCGAGCGCACGTTCCCACAGGATCGCACAAGTCGAGTCCAAATAAGCCACCACACCGCTCAACCACATTTAGTACAGACACCTATGCCCATGTGTAATCACATGTTCTGACACGCCTCCGCATGCTCACTCGCAATCATGTGACCCCACATGTTTTGCTACGCCCCCGCTTCCTCACGTCAGTGCGCAAACTGTTCACACATGTCACCACTCTCGGCATATTATCCAAGCTGTGCGACTTTGTGTTCATCTTTTGCCGGGTCGTACAGGTGCCGAAGCCCCGTCTCTCCTTTCTTGGGTTGGGATTTATCGGTGGTGAGCGTCCAAGTCGCGCGTGTGGCAAACAGTTCAGACACGACCGTTCCGTTCAGTTCGTTTCTGGGATGGAATTCACCGGGGCCGCGTCCTTCGTTATTACTAAACCGTCATAACAGTAGTGTTCCGAATTTTCCATGACTGCGTGTCACCTGTCTCAGGCACATCTCAGTGGAACTTTGCGGTCACACTCCCGAGGTGAATTTACCATTGCCTTGTTAGACGGTTTGGCATGTTAAATCCTCCCAGTGGGACCAAATAAGCAAACTTCAATTTAACACGATGTCTTGGGAGTTAGACTGTTGAATCAAAAACCCGACTTGGGGTACTTCGAGCATCATCCACCTAAACCCTAATTATAAGTCAAATCAAGTCGTCAGGAATCTGCTTTATGCACCCATGATGGGTGAATATTCAGCTTTAACACACGCCACGGATATGGATAAATACTGGAAACGAGTAGTGCACTAGGATAGATATAAAACCTCAATCGTTACAAAAACTTGGCAGATCCAATATCACTGGAGTAATATTCTAACCGGTTCTTGAATGACTGTTTTCTTGTTCAAAAATGTGACAAGAAGGAACTACTGATGTCCCATAGACTCTCGTACGAGCGTATATAGTTTTGTACCTCTGCCTGGTCGCGAAGGTTGATACACATTCGGACA
Organism: Dicrocoelium dendriticum; assembly: GCA_944474145.2. Classification (NCBI taxonomy): domain Eukaryota; kingdom Metazoa; phylum Platyhelminthes; class Trematoda; order Plagiorchiida; family Dicrocoeliidae; genus Dicrocoelium; species Dicrocoelium dendriticum. The sequence continues at coordinate 46,397,469 of OX104070.1, read as the reverse complement.
ACGCTCTGTGAAAGGGATGGCTAACGTCAGTATTTTAGATGCAAGTTTGTTGCATGAGTTGACATGGCTGGCTACATTGATGGTAATAAATTCCAGCCCTGAAATGCCACTATGCCGGGATAGATGCTTCACTTAGCTGGCAATTTTTTGAGGTCCTCACACTGGAGACCAGGAAAGATCACGGGAGAGCAATAGTTCCACTATAATAATACACATGCAGTGACAAAACGCTGGATCAAAAACGGGGTACGGAAGAAGACCTGAGACGTGAAGGGACCACGTAAGCGTTACTGCTGGTACGGATTTCCCTTGAACAGTCAAAAAAGACACACTTGCATTTTGAAGTGCTTAACGGTAGGTAACGGGATTTAGACCATTCTTCGAGGTTATCCAGGACGGATTATAGTTGGGCCGATGACTCAGCTTGGATGATGGACGCCAAGGATTACGTCTTCCGCATACTTCAACAAGACTCCTTCTTCAGTGGTGGGATTGGAGTAACATAAGTGGAAAATAGGAGTGGGGACAAAATGACTCCCTGAAGAAGAATTTTTCCCATTAACCCGATAAACTGGGTGTGCCTGGTGAAATAATCTTTCAACAGAAGAACAACAATTTTGAACTTCAGAACCTAATAGATCGCTCAGTAGTACTTCACGATTCACATAATTGAAAGCGTTGCTAGAATCCAGGAAGCAGATGCGGATGGCGTTTTTTTATTATCTAGTGCCGAGAGCACAATATGTACCAGACTTGCTACGGCATCTAAGGTAGACCTTGAGCTGCGATATGCAAAATGATGAGGCTCATCCAAGTGGGTCTGGGCAGAGATCATTTTAAGAATCAACCTCTCAAATCTCTTCAGAGCAACTGGGCAATCCATCGGCCGATATTTGCAGGTTCCTTTCTTTGGCACTAGTGTAATACTTGTGCTTCGTCAACTGTCAGCTATTTTATGCTGCTCAAAGCACAGTGTGTACAATTCGGCGAGAGGCTGTTGGTAGTCTACGCACTCCTTGAGAACTACAGGAGACAACTTATTCGGACCGAGTGCTTTGTTCAGTTGCAATCCGATTGATTCCTGTGTACTTCTAGGCTGTTCACAGAAGGAGAGTTATCTGAGGTTAGCTGTAACTCAGCAGAGGATATATCAAAGAATGAAGTACTATCCTGGTCACAAAATATGTGGTTTGGTTTTTCCACAACCAGAGTTAAATGCGTGATCTTGTGGGTGACTCAACTTAACTGTTTCAACAGTTTCGATATTTCACGATAGTCATTGTTTACAAATGTTATGTACTCCTCTTGGTTACGACATTGACAATCTGGTATCAACTCTCTTAGTCGAACGAATGTGTCTTGGAGCTATTTCACGCACGACACGGTAACCGGCAAAATTCGAAGCTGTACGACTCGTGGACTTAGCCGCAACACGATTTCTGCACGCGAGTTAAATGGGCTCCTAGACCGAACACAATTTCACATGCAGCTACCCACGCCGAAAGAACAAGACAAAGACAGGCGTTTCGCGTTTTCACTTTTACTGCCCAGGTTTAAGGCGATTACAGCGCAGCCCAGCCTTTTTTATACCTCGATTGTAACATATGTGAATTGTCGCATAAAATGGTTTGCGAAAGCAGGCCCTGGGAAAAGAACATAAGCAACTGAATTGACGTTATGTCGAAACGTAAATTTTGGTAGATGCGGAGGCTGGGCTGGGAAAATGAATGTTTCTTAGGTAAAAATGGTTGAATGTTTCATGATTCTGGGGATTGGCCAGAAACAGGAATGTTTTCTGAGGTACAAAGACTAATCGACATGTGACTGTCATACGAGTTCAAAGGCTGATTGAAAACATGTGCACTTGACTGAATCGAGTACATGTGCACTTGCTTGAATCAAGTATGGGAACGTGGGGTCCCCATAACAACAGCTATGGCTTGAACATAGATATGTTGAGGCGATGCAATTCGATGTTCATATCAATCGACAGAGACGTCTTTGTCTTTCAAAGCTTTTTCCTTAAGCCTTCACAGTCGTTTGTGGGGTTAGGACGAAAATCTGTCGGCACGGACAAAAATTGTTTCAATTGGACAACAAGTATAGGAACAGAACTTTAAGTAACTTGTTATCTGGTTACAATACTTCGACACGCTCGCATCATAAAATAGCTTGAAATCTGTGGTGGCAATGGTTTCACGCAGTCGCTGATTGTTCTGGGGAGGGCATTGTCTCAGCATGAACTTCCTATCTTTCCAACGCGTGAGACCTTTATGGCTCGTCTTGCTATAGATAACGGGAAATAACTTCACAGTGGCATTATCAGGGCTCCCAAGCGGCGCTCAATCACTAACAGAAAACACTTTCAGGTTGTTAACAAATACCATATCAAGGGATGCATCTAACCTGGTTGAAGACCGCACTATATTCTTTAGCCCAAGGCTGGCAATGAAGCTGGTGTCGGATCTGTTAAAATCGCCGGCAACTGTACACAGGGAGAGTTCCAGGTATTTGAGGACCGCAGCTATAAATCCGTCATAAAATTCTTCAACTTTGTGGGTTGGACAGCTGTTTGAGATATAAACATTAGCCAATAAAATCGAACGGTAACCGTTCAACAATCTTGGGTTGCATTTTGCGATTAAATAGCTGATGTGTTGCGCGCTGTATCGAAAAATGCTTTTAATCGATGTGCACCATGAAGAATTAATGTAAGTGATAACGCCATCACTGCGGTTCCTCTGTGTACATTGTCGGTCAACAAGGAAAAAGCGAAATCCATCGAGTTCCACTACTGCATCTTCAGCGTGAGGCCAGCATATTCATGCAAAGTGAGAATATTCAAGACATTTATAACACTTTTAAGGTCTGCTTTTCCACGTAACGATCAAATATTAACCCTGAAGTGCAACTTGCCATCCCGCACGGTGTTTTGCCTAGAATTCTTTTGCTTCTTTTTGATCATTTTTATTTCGTATGACTTGACCAGGAAAAGTGCCCATTTCATTTTCATGAAATCACGCAAATATTTCAAAGTATCGCGAGTGTAAATGACCATAACCCTGGTTACAGAACAAAATATTGAAAACTTAAAACAAGATAGTTTTTATACAGTGCCGAAAAGTGTGTGTTTGTAAGTCCGTTGGATAGCAGTTACAGAGCACGGCCAAATTTGAAGGCCTTGCAGTTCTTGTTTTTTTCCTCTTTCGGTTGACGACATCACCGCTTGCTTTTCTTCCGATACATCCCTCGGATCAGGGATCGAATTGCGCGTTGTTTTTCTACATTCTGTGTCAGTTCGAGCAACTGATAGTGGCAACACTCACTCTTCATCCTCTTGGAGTTTATGCATGCGGTCTTTGAAACCTGCGTACAAAATATCATTGTAACCAGTCTTTGACTACCTAATTAAATAAATACATCTGTATATTTCCCGACAAACGATATACGATCCCTAGATGGGAGTGATCATTCGTGCACAGATGTAGTGTACTGGTTTTCCTGTCACGCAAAATTTTCAGATTGTCCATTTTCCCAACCCTCCTCATTCATCTAGGACATTTGTGCCACTGACTCCTAAATTATTAAGTAGGGACACCCGGGAGCAGCCAATGGTGCGGGGGCGGGGGTAGCTGAAACAGACCCAGTGGTAATGGTGAAGGAGAAACAAGCTGCATGCAGACCACTAGCAGTTTTTGCTGTCTAGGCTGGATCTCGTTATGTATAGGGAGATTACTGGGAGCCAAATATTTTTAATCTATTCGGTACAGTGCGAAAGTGATATAGAGTTGTTCGGAATGTGGCAACGTTCACATTTATGCATACTTTTCACGGTAGTTTGTTCCATATATTGGCGTATCTTACTAAGAACGATTGGATTTAATGACAGACAGAGTAACCTATTGTCCTTCTTAAAAGTGAGATACAGATCGGTTTTCAGGACCATGCTCACTTTGATGTAAAGTTGATTATTCTTCAGTCCTCGTAGCCAAAGAAGTTCCATTTGGAGATGACGACAGCCAGTATGGCATATCAGAGTTTAGTAGCGCCCATGACAAGTTTAGTGAATGATGGACTTTAATCGAGCTACTTTGGCCTAGCTGTTTGGTTGTGAATGTTGGTACGGCACTCCATATTAAATAAATAAATAAATACATGTTTTATTCTTGGCAGTGCGAGGCACGCCTGCAAAGGCATAATCATGATGATACAAACGTATGTGGTCGGTACTTACACAAAAATGTCGCAAGTTGACCAGTAACATACTGGATCTGTGTTTGCCGAAGTGCGGGAGAAAGACCTCATACATGCAGAGAAGAAGCGGCAAGCACCGATGGGTTGTACTCCATCGACATCGAGCGCATGGTGCTGTAGCACATGTAGTCGCGAGTGCCTGGGTCAGGCAGGCCTAGTGAGCCATGAGCGAGGCCACTCGGGACCACCACCGAAGCGACGACAAGTCCTGCAGAGAACGTAGGCAGAACCGGAGCAGCGTTTGTAGGTACGCTGCATTCAATTTACTAACCGCGTGCTTGCATGCTAAGTCTCTTTATTTCAGATGGTAGGTTTGCTTTTTTGTCCTAATGCTTTACTTTCTCATATAAATGTCCACCAGTACTCTCTTCTATACACTTGCACACGTCTCTTAGGTCGATTGTAGTTAATTCTGGTAACATTTTCGTGTTTGTGGTACTTCCGTAAACTATACTTTCTGACATCGTGAACTTATCTCGGATTCTTTTGTAAAAAGCTTATTTCATATGTCCATTAATTTGAGATTTGTCACCGTTTCCTTATGCATTAGTCGATTTATTTTATTTGTTATCGTTCTCTCAAGTGATTGGCTGTTGCTTGATAACCCCGGTGTGGCTGCGCTTGATGTGCATGTTGACAATGTCCTACCTGTCTATTACCCACTACCTCGTTCATACTGGCTCTAGGAGACACTTAGTGGAGGGGACGGAGTGCACGGTCCTTGTGGCCGTGCTAGGCTCGAAGAGCTGTTCCATGCACTCGATGTGGAGCGGACTACGGTCCAGCCACCGCCTTGTGTGTGGTTGATTTCCCAAACACAACGTGCTTGTGTTTGCCTGTGAAGGAGTGTGGGCCGGCTCCGTTGATGAAACGTGGCTCTCATCCACATACCTCCCAGTCTTATTCCTTCGGGTCTACGCTGGATATGGGATGTGTGGTGCAGCGCAAGCCACCCATGGTCCCTCTGTAGGCGCAGACGTCCTGTGGCTGGCCACAGTGGCAGGCGAATCCGAAACCGGATGCCGCCAACCATGTCGCGTTTGTAGCATTTTTAAGTAACTTGTGGACACGTTTTCCTTATCGCGGATTCGTTGCAAACCAACTTACTTCATATGCTAATTTAGCGAAGAGTTATGCCACCGTATCTCCATGCATTATTGGATTTATTTTATTTCATCTTGTCAGTTTTTGGGAACTCCTGAACCTTTGCATGACCACTTATTTCCGCTTTGATGGACAAGTATATCAGCAATTGAGAGGAACTCCCATGGGATCTACAATTTCGGGACTCATTGCAGAAGCCGTAATGCGGAAATTAGAGTGCATCGCACTGCCATCTATCAGCCCAAAACTCTGGATACGATACGTGGACGACACGTTTGCCATCGTAAAACGGAACCGAGTACAAGCCACGCATGAGTTGCTCAACATCACATTCGAGGATATCAAATTTACGATTGAATTAGAGGAGGATAACAAGTTGCCATTTTTGGATGTACTGGTCACTAGGAATCCCAACGGATCTCTGCAAACGTGCGTTTATCGGAAGAAAACGCATACGGACCAGATAATAAACTACCACAGCAACCACCCGATGAATCACAAGAAGAGCTGCATTCAAACTCTATTCAAAAGAGCGGAAACGCACTGCAGCACAGCCGAATTGCGGAAACAGGAAGAAAAGCATCTATATCAAGTGTTTGAAAACAACGGTTATCCGGGAAACTTCATCAGAAGAAGCCTACAGAAACGAACGTCTCATCATCATCAACAGCAACAGCAATCACCTGAGCAAGCAAACAAAGGAATAGTGCTCCCCTACATAAAGAACGTCTTCGAACTAACAGGAAGATTGCTACAGTCACATGGGATCTCTGTGGCTCACAAACCAAGTGCTACCCTAGGGAAATTGCTCTCAAGACCCAAAGGAAAAATCAATCAAGCCGACCAATCCACTGTCATCTATCAGCTAAAATGCAGCGACTGCGATAAAAACTACGTCGGACAAACTGGAAGGAAGCTTTGTACACGAATCACCGAACACAAGACGGCCGTCAGAAGACATGATCCGCACTCATTGGTTTCTGCGCACGAAGATCAAGAAAGCCACCAATTCGATCTGGAGCATGTTAAGGTCCTGGCACATGGAAGTACAAAACACGCCAGGGAGTTTTTGGAAGCCTGGTACTCTACAACAAATTCAATCAATCGACACATCGAACTGGACGCAGTATACACAACACTACTGGCGAAAGACCGCCAACTCAATCGATTGAATCCGGAGGAACATGTGGCTGACCAACCAGAACTGACGGCAGACTCGCCCACAAGCGCAAGCAGACAAAGGCCACGAAACACAAGGAGTCAAGGTCAAAGGTCATCTGGAACTGGGTGCCGCCAAACATCTGTGGCTGTATGTGTAAGCCACGCTGACGTATGTGTAACTAGACATGGTGAGTGAATTTGTTAATGTAACTGAATTCGTGCTTTTGTCCACTGTGTTCGCTATCGTATGAAGGCATCAAAGGGTCACTTCGAACTTAGTGAATTTAGTGAAGTGGGAAAGATGCTCCGAAAGAGGAAGAGTCAGCGACTGTGATGCACTAATACTCATTAGTATGTTGGAATGAGCAGGCGCAATAAACTCAGCGAACACTGAATCACCGCGGAGAACGGGCGCATGATGCATAGTCCAACTAGCCATGGAAACGGATGACGCTGGAGTTTTCGGCCTATACTACGCAGTCACGGCAAGCTGAATCGACAACACATAGCGGAGCATAGAATCAAATGGCACCACGAATGAAGTGCGTAAATAAGTCAGACTGTTCTAGGTTCGAAATGTCGCACCAATACACAACTCGTTCGCACCGCACCGCCTTCTCCACATTTGGTGGTGTGACCAGCCGGAGGTGGAAGATGAAGATCCCGTGGCCGTAGCCATTTGTGTGTGGGAATGTACGGGATCCTTGGAGAACTTCGAAGATTTTAAACAGTTAGTTCCCTTTAGTAACTTGAAAAGCACAATTAGAAGACGAAGTTCGACAGATGCATGCATTTCGTATCGTCTCATCAGTGCCGATAACCATAACCTTTAATTTTATATAACAGTTTGTGAGTACAGACATACATACAAACAAACGCGAGAAAGAAAGGGTGTCTTTCTTCTACAATCAGGGCAACCTGAGGCTGACCAATAATTGTTTTTGGACACAAAGCACTGGCTTAATCCGATTAATGGCAATAACCTCGGCAAACCGGAGAAGCCGGGAATTAGTATGGCGAAGCAGGATTCTAAACACCTTTTTTACCTCAATTCGGTGACCGATGTCAATAAGTGCCTGCCGATCGAAGATGCTGGCGGCCTACGTACACACGTAGTCTGATTTGGGCTTGCTTGCTGAATAAGCCCGCATTGAACCCATTTTGGTACATGCTCCTTTATTCCGGAACTCAGTGTTCTATTGGTTCTGCCTATGTAACTATCCCCGCAGTTACATACGAATTGATATACACAGTGGGAGTTGGCGCCAATAGGCTGCGTTTCCTTTAGTGGAGGCAACGGTAGCTTATAAGTTCGGTCAGTGATTACAACTTCGACAGCACAGAAGGTGCTCTGTGTGGCGGAAATCAGACGTCTTCTGGTCCTCACAGAAGCAATGTCACCTTTAACAGGCAGCTCTAAGAATAGCTTTTTCTTAGGCACAGTAGGTGCAGCAACTTTCATTTCACGCATTTCGCTGTGTTTCTGGATAAATTTTCGTGGGTAGCCATTAGTTCGCTGGTTGGTTAATGTGCTTTCTTTACTAAAAGCTCAGTTTAATCTATATGGCCTCAAAGATTCCTTCGAGCTTGTCGAGGATCTCGATAAAATGAACTTGTCCGATAAGGTGATGTGTTCCTTAGATGTGGAATCTTTGTTTACTAACGTGTCGCTACAACAGCCCGTTGACTACATCTGCGAATTAGCAGAAAGTTCCGAATGTCCGTTGCCGATTCCATTTGAATTCTTAAGAGAATCATTACGTCTATGCACAGAGAATGTCGATTTACACTTCCAAAACATACCGTATCGCCAAATTGATGGATAGCCATGGGCAGCTCACTGGGTCCCATACTAGCGGATTTCTTCATGCTGATGGTAAAACGAAGCCTACCCGAAGAAATAGCGCAGTTGCTCTCTTACAAACGTTACGTAGACGATATCTTGTTGTTCAGTTCAACAGAAATGCAGACCACACAGCTAGTTGCGCGTTTTAACTCCTCGCATGTCAATTTGAGGGTTTCTTGCGAAGTCGAACAGCAGAACTGTCTTCCATATTTGGATGTCCTTATCAGCCGCAGGGAGAACGGACTGGTAAAAAGGTCTGTCTATCGAAAAACAACGTGTTCAGGACAGTATCTGGATTTTAGTAGCTTTACGCCAATGCGGCGTAAACGAACGCTTGTGAACACTCTGTTTAGTCGCGCCAGACGAATATGTTCAACCGATTGTCTAGCTGATGAACTGGAACTAATTACCAGCACGTTAATTGCTAATGGCTACCCTCGAAAATTTATTCAGAAGCACAGCGAAATCCGTGAAATGAAAGTTGCTGTACGGTGAATGTTTTGCAAAGTTAGTCTTATCAGATGCATATCTTCAAATCGAAGTTGATGAAGCCTCTAGTGAGTTGCTTGCAATAAACACGTATAGAGGTCTGTATCAATATCATCGGCTCCCATTCGGTGTCAAAACCGCGCCAGCCATATTTCAACGAGTCTTGGACACCATGTTAACCGATATCGATGGCGCTGCCGCATACTTGAGCGATATTATTGTTGTTGGCATAAGCGTAGATGATCCTTTCAAAAAGTTGGATCGAGTCCTTGGTCGTACTCAAAAGCATGGTTTTAGACTCCATCCTGCGAAGTGCACATTTTTCATGGACTCAGTTACGTTCCCCGGGTTCATTGTTGACAGACACGGTAGACGTCCTGATCCAGCAAACATCGAAGTCATTAAGAACGTGACTCCTTAGAAACGTTTCAACACTGAGATCATTTTTAGGTTTTATCAGTCATTATAGTCAATTTCTTCCGCAGATGTACCGTGTGCGTGGTCCACTTAACGACCTTCTAGGCGAAGATAAACGTTGGTACTAGTCTGAAGAATGCCAGAAATCATTTGAAGAGGTAAAAAAGAGGTTATATTCTGACCTATAACTAACACACTACGACCCAACCCAAGAAATTGTGCTTGCTTCAGATGCTTCGAACTATGGTGTTAGAGCAGTTATTTCTCAAGTTCTCAGATGGCTCAGAGAAGACTATTGCACACGCAGCCAGGTAGTTAACCTCAGTAGAACGAAATTACGGTCAGATAGGAAAAGAGGCTGGCGATAGTCTTTGCGGTAAAGAAATTCCATAAAATGCTGTACGGCAGGAAGTTCACTCTTCTTACTGACCATAAATCACTACTGGCAATTTTTGGATCAATATCAGGCATACCCTTCTACACAGCAAACTGGCTACAACGTTGGACTACCACGTTACTCGGTTATGATTTTAAGATCAAGCACATATCCACAAAGAACATAGGTCAGGCTGATACACTTTCTCGGTTATTGGAGAATCAGCAACTTCAAACGGAGGACTCCATCATCGCAGCGATATCCATAGAATTAGAAGAGAACCAAGCGCTGTTGGAAACCCTTAGAAAGCTTCCGATTACTTTCGACACAATAAGTGCTGCATCATTTCATGATCCAATAATTCAACAAGCGATAAAATACCACACTACACGGTGGCCGAAAGATAATCTTACAGGCGAGCTACACAAGTTGTTCCTAAGGAAAGATGAAAACTATCATTTGTTACTTGATGTTTGCTCCCAGCCAATCGAGTTGTGATTCCAGTGGTACTTCGCCCGCGAATTCTACCACAATTCCATCGAGGTCATCCCGGAATGAGTAGAATGAAAATGATTGCTCGAAGTTTTGTTTATTGGCCAAACATCGACGTCGAGCTCGAGCACTTGGTGAAAACATGTTCAAGATGCGCGCTTGTCAGTAAGTCACCGCGGAAAACAGACTTATCTTCTTGGCCATCAGCGACCAAACCCTGGGAACGCATACATGCCGATTTCTTTGGTCCTGTCATTGGATAGCAATTCCTCATCGTTGTTGATTCTTACAATACGTGGCCTGAGGTTTTCCGAATGGAGCATGAAACCAGTGGTGCAACAATCAAAGTACTGCGAACACAATCAGCAGGGAATACCAGACACTGGTCACCGACAATTGTTCACAATTTACTTCCTACCAGTTTGCCGACTACTGCTCGCAGGTTGGTATTACACATTTACGCATTCCCCCGTTCCACCCTCAATCCAATGGACAAGCAGAACGGTTTGTTGACACGTTCAAACCTACGCTACTAAAAATGCGGGGAGAGGGAACCACGCAGGAGATATTGGATATTTTTCGGCTTACCTACAAATCAACCCCAAGCCCTCAAGTGCCAAACAACGTGTCCCCTGCAGATGCTCTTATGGGAAGGAAAATTCGCACGATTAACTCATTGCTACTTCCAAGAAGCACTGTCCCATAGAGCGGAAATGTGAACACGGAGAGGTATTATAATCAACGAAATAGGACCCAAGAACGTCAATTTTACGCAGAGCAGAACGGCTTGGTCAGAGATTATCGCACGGTTAAGCCGTTACGGACAACGGGCTTGATTCAGAACCGAATAGGAAGAGTGATTTACAAAATGAAGGTAGGTGATTTAATCTGGACTAGACACGTAAATCAGTTGAGACCTACTAGTGTTCGAGAGAGCACAGATAACCGATCCCTACCACTTGATCTTCTCTTAAACAATTTCGATTTACACCCTAGAGCTGCACGCGCAACCGCGTCGGCAGAAACGAACTTGCAGCCAAGGTGTTATACTGGTCGGATCCGGAGGCCAAGTACGCGTCTACGGGTAAACCCTCACAAACGTTCGTATGGCTAACACTTCTTTCCGCGGGAGGAAGGGAACCCAGAGTGACGAAATGTCCAGGAAGTGTAACTTGGTTGGTGCCAGGAGAACTGCTTGGCTTTTTTGTAACTGCACCAAAATGGAACATGGAGTTGTTTGAAAGCAAGTGTGTTATTTTACAAGACAAAACCATGTTTTGTGTCGGAACAATTCGTGCCCCCCATCCGAACACTATGTTTTTGTTTTACGGTACATTTGTTGCCGTCACATGTCCCACACAAAACGCACACCACTTGTGCCTCCGGGGTCCTATTTAACCAACTGTGCATTCGATTGTAACTGACTGGTTCTGGTGTGTTTCCTCCTGTTTTCGCCCGGTCTTTGTATCTATACACGTCGCGCTGTGACCTTCGCTTCCTCTTTTCTCAAGCGGGTGCACAGTCCTTCTCGGTAGTCGTAACAGTCAGTCGACGTGATTTGGCCGTTTCCATTAACGAGACTGGGCAATCAATACATAATCATCATGACAGAGCACTTGACCCGCTGGATTGTAGCCGCGGCAATTCCGGATCAGCGGGCTAGCACCACAACACATGCGGTGATGAGGCACGTGATAGCGGGCCACGGTATTCCGAAGGCCATAGTGACGGACCAGGGCTCATGCTTTGAAAGTTACGAGTTCCAAACATGTCTCGAGAAACTGGGCATCAAGAAGATACGAACCACTCCTTACCGTCTCCAGACATAGGGATTGACAGCGAGGAATAATAGGACGGTTAAAAATAGCTGACGACGAATAGGGGAGATTGGGAAGGAACTCTATCACTACTCTTACTAGCGTACCGAGCGTCCAAGCAATCAAGCACGAGACAATCTCCATTTCAGTTAATGTACAACCGCGCGCCCCGAATTCCTATCGATTTAGTAGTGGGAGTGTGACTGATCTGCCAATTACCGCTGAGGAAGCAAGGAACAACAGGAGGGTAACGTACCGCAACCTGCAGGCAACCCAGGTAGGGATGATGGAGAAATCCCGGGTCAACATGAAAAAACCTTCCGGCGGTTTTCCAATCGGTTCGAAAGTAAAGCACAGAGATCACCAACGCGGGACTGCATGTGGCCCAGGCGAGAAAAAACCCCGTCGAAGTTTAGGACCATATGACGTAATCTATCGACATGGCCCAGCATGCACCATCGCTTGACGGGGAGATATGCGGCGAGTTCAGGCCAGCGAATTGAGGAAGTGGTACGATCGAGGAGAGGAAACTACGGTATACATGCGGCAGCCCAGAAGATCGGAGAGACTGCATGCGAGGTCGACGGCCGCTGAGACTTAGAAGGGGAGGAGTGTGATGCACTACTAATGAGTAGTATGATGGAACGGGCAGGCACAATAAACCCAGCGAACAATGAATCACCGCGGACTACGGGCGCATGATGTATAATTCAACCAGTCTTGGAAACGGATGACGCTGGAGTTTTCGGCCTATACTACGCCGTCACGGCAAGCTGAGTCGATAGCACATCGCGGAGCTCAAAATCGAATGGCACCACGAATGAAATGCGCAAATAAGTCAGACTGTTCTATGTTCGAAATGTTACACCATGTAAACGTTCGTTCTCTAATGCACAGTTTGTTGCACCGCCCCGCCTTCTCCAGGTCTATTTAGTGGTGAATCATATTCGTCACGTCGCTGTTGTTAATCCGACCGTTATGGTTTATGGGGTTTGTCGGACGAAAACTCGCTACGTCCTATAACACAGGCGCTGGAACGGGATTGACCCGAACCACCCAGCTGACACCACGGGGAGGTTGTTCGGCTATGCAGCATTGTAGAGAAAAAGTACTAGTTCTGGTTATCTTTCAACAGTGACTACTTGTCTTATCCCCCTTCGACACTGAGTCGACGGATGGAATTATTTGCGGAATCAGTGTTACTCTCAGCAGAAATGGTGAAGACAATTTATTTAAGCGTATCCTCGTTAGCTGTCGACTTGCAATCCGCGGAATAATGGTGTTGCCTTTAAGAGAAAACAACATTCGAGATCATTCAGTTCAAATGTGACTCCATTTAAGAATCTTTCCAAGGCAATGTTTGGCTGGTCATAAACAGTGTTTGCACACATGTTTTCGCCGCCGAATTGGTGATGCTTCTGCAAACGGGCAGGCGAGCATTGCCCTGTCGGTTAATTATCCCGGACGATTCACGGGGATTCTGACAAATCGAGCAGTCTAGAATATTGGTGTGTGCCGACAGTTTGCGATCATATTACGTGGAGTGTGCTCGGAAATCGTAGTCAACAGGATTCTGTCCGTTTGCTACCGCAACTACAATAAAAGAGGTAAACACGTGGAGCGGTAACTAGAGCCTGCCTTTTCCAGATTGGATCTACAAAGCAGCTTTCTTGCTTGCTGCAATGACACAAGTTCGGCCGCGTACTAACACTATCATCTGGCGTAGACGGTGCTGGAATCTGTCACTTCGGTCCCCTTTAAACGGTAACGTAATCAACACCTTCTTCTTAGAGACATTAGTCAATCGTTTTTCTGCTTTTTATTTTTGCGCATCTGGATAGACTTCGTCTTTACCTCTTTCGTTTAACTTGTGACAGCAAACACGTGGGCTGAACTGTGTGAAGCATGTTGACTACAAGTACAAAACCCATTCTACTTAACGCTGTCGGGGATGGTCCCAAGCTGCCGGTACGCTCTATTGCTTAGCACATTCTTGACTGCTTCATATCTCAAATACCCCGTAAATCGCTCCAAATACTTAACCGACAGGGCAATTCACACCTGCCTCAGGTTTGCTCAAGCTTCAGTAATTCGGCTACTGAAACCCAATTTGTGTCATCGCAGCGAGACTGGAGTCTAACGTGGTTCCACGATTTGCTTACCTCTTCGACCCATTCTGCCATACTGGGTGTTTTCTCCGGTCCCTTTGAAATTTCTCACTGAAAGGTTCATAAATGGTTAATGGTCAGACAAGCTCAGTCTCCTGGTCCTCCATGTTGGGGGTTTGAAATAGGATGGCGTCTATTTCTGTAAAACTAAAGCAATCCACCTCCCATTGCCTTGCGGAAAGGCTTCTGGACCGAAAACCTTGATTGAGGACCCTACTAGTTCTCCTATGTCTGGGCTATCTGGCAGTATCTCAGCCCAAGTACACCCATGACTATTTCTACGAACTTCAACCACATTCTTTATCGGCTGTAGCGCAGCTTATCAAGGGTCGTCTTATCTGCTTGCGCATAAACGAAACCACGCTACTGCTGGCGCCTCTCTCCTTTCCTTTCTAATTGTTTCTCTTACTTCCCTCCAAACCCCCATTACTAGCATTCCTTCTGACTCCCAGTTTAATTGACAGCAACCGCAATGCCACTGGATTCGCACCATCTGCAGCTATCTTCCCACACCACCCGCTTGACGCCCATTCGCAACATTCCCTTATAAGGCCACGCTGTCCTGTTTCCCTGTCGGCGTTCAATGTTCGCACTCTAAAACAAATAGTTCAACAATCTGCATTCGCACGCACGTTGGACACACGGGGTAGTGACGTGTGGTGTTTGACCGAAACTACGTTGTTGAATTAACCGCGCCTGATTTACCCTAACGCTATTGATTACAGGCATCCGGAGGCGCTGATACGGCAACCACTGGTCAAGCTGGTGTGAGCATCGTTCTCAGCTCCAGAGCTAAGCCATCGTCAGTTGGTTGGATTCCCGTGAACAGCTGTTTGTGTGCAGCCCGTTTAATGACATCAACTAAGCTTGATTCACGAAGTCGCACTAGAAGCCTTCCGCTTGTGGTTACCGCTTATGCCCTCACCGACTGCGGCTCTAATGCTGCCAAGGACGCCTTCCACCAGGAACTGAACACGATGCCACGCAAGTCTGCCAGTTCAAACATCATGGTTCTTGCAGGGGATATGAATGCGCAAGTAGGTCATCTGACCACTTCAGAAGCTCAGCTAGTTGGTAAGTATGGGCTTAACTCCGAACCGTTAGACAACGGCGAGCGTCTGTTACAGCTGTGTGCTGAGCACCGGTTGTTTATTAGTAGCACCCCTCTCGGACACTGTGAACGCCGATGTGCCACTTGGCGTCTACCTATAACTGACCGGTGATGGACTCAAATAGATCACGTTGCTATAAGTTACAGGTGACATGGTTCCCTACTAGACTGTCGCTCGTTCTGGGGTACTTGCGTCGACTCGGATCATGTCTTGGCATGTTATCGCTTTTCCGTGAATTTTGCCGGGGAGGGGGGCACCAAGCGCCTCCATCGATTAGCACTTGGGAAGATACCTCCGTTTTCAACCACGCAAGCTTTTCAGGATCTCATGCGTACAGAACTTGCACTCTTGTCCTAATGACACTGAGCCTCAGTGGAATAGGATTCAGGCTACCATGCAGGAGCATCTGCTTGTGGTAATATCAATCGTCATCGCACCAGTCACTGGATATCCGAGGCAATGAATCTGTTGGAATCCAGGAGAAAACTCCCGGCTATCTCTGATCACATTGTAACTAGATGGGCTGTTAGGCGCGAACTAAACCAGAGCCTGCGCGCTGACCAGGAAGCTTGGTGGACCAGTCGCGCACTAGAATTGAAGGAGGTGGGAACAGTAGTCAAGTATCGCAAGCTCTTCCAGCCGATCCGCAGCACTGGTCCCAGAATACCAGGCCTCAGTGAGACAATCTCAGTCAGTGCGGGTGTCCTGATACGCAATAAGAAGCACCGTACGGCTCGTTGGGCGGAACACTTTTAAGATAAATTCAGTCGGCCCCCTGCTACTGAACCTCTTCCTACTCAGACGGTGCAGGGTAACCCATTGCCGGTTAGTTTAGCGGCTCGGGTCCGAAACGCAACCACAACCCACCATCGTTTTCGTGCTGCTGGCCGGGGTTTCCTCGCGCCTGCAATAGTTAGGGATGGTGATGAGGTCCACTGCAAAACACCGACCCCCTGTTCGAACAGGTCTGGAAGGAAGAGGCCATCCCAGCTTACTGGAGTGAATAGACTACAGTGGCGATATACAAGATTAGTCGTACCGACTGTGTTAACCATAGGAGTACAATCGTAACGCCGGTGGTGAGAAATTTACTGGCCTCCATTCTCGTTCCTCGCCCCATTGCGGAACGAAAATCCCAGATTAGTGAATTGCTATCAGGCTTCCGCTCAGGACAAGGCTGTATAGACCATATACTCACTTTGCGGCAGATGCTAGAACAACACCACACGTGCCGCAATCCGACAATAACTGTGTTTCTGGACTTCGAGTGCGTCCGAGTTAGCCGATCGATGCATGCTTTTCGAAGTACTTGCGTGGAAAGGCGTTCCCACGAAATATGTGAACGCTTTACTTAACGTGTGCGCGAACCCCACAGGTTGCATCTGGGTCTACTGGGACCTAGCAGATATCTTTCCAAACACAAGTGACGATCGTCAGGGTTGTCCAGATTTCCATTTTTGCTCAATTTCATCGTGGACTCCATCATGGAGTGCTCCATGGCGGAGTCTCACGATGCAGACGTTGTAGTGCTTCCTGGTGAAAAGCTAGTTGCTCTTGATTAGGCGGACGATATTGTCTTGCTGTTTAAGGATTTCGGGGCGGCCCAGTCCACTCTGAATAAACTCACCGGAGCGATCCACCATTTGGTGTGTGCTTCGCACCTTCAAAGTGTGTGTCGTTGCAGGACCACTAACCACTTGATGATCCCTTAACAAATGATAGCAAAGAGCTCGAGGTAGTTGGTCAATTCACTCACTTTGGTAGCTGCATCAGCAACGAGAGACTCATAACCACCGAAGTCCGTTCACGTATTGCAAAAGCCATAACTGCCTTCTTGAATCTGCGACATCGTTGGCGTCAGAAAGGTGTTTTCCTTCATCTAAAAGGCCGTGTTTACAAAGTCACAGCGAGAGCGTTCCTTTTTATGGAATCGAGACTTGGATCTTTCGGTCTGAGTATCTGTGGCACCCTCAAGAATTGATCATTACTGCCCGCATAGCATTGGTGATGTCGGATGACGTCAACTTGTCCGCAATGATGATGTGTATATGCGAGTACTAAGTGTAAGCAACAAAATTTGCTTGGAAGGTTCGAGTGACGCGTTTCCACCGGGATCAAAGAAACATCAAATCCGGAACTGGATAACGGTAGTGTGTACAAATGAATAAATGAGCATATACAATAAATACCTTGACAATTATGCTTCCAAATTCATGACAGTTAAAATGACAATCGTTTGGTCCGAGTTGACAAGTCCAGCTTCAGTGCGCACACTACTAAGATACACGACGTGTTTATAAGATGGGTAGAGCGGTGGGATTGGTTGATCACCGGTCCAAAAAGGGATGCGGGTTGGGTAAGCCTCAAGGAAGTGTGAAGTTGGCCTTTGCAGCGCGTTCACCAACTGACTCACAGATGCACATAAACAAAGAAGGAAATGGTCAGACAGGCTCGTCCGGTGAGGACAAAGGTTCAACGGACAGGTATAATCGATGAAGGTCACCTAACGACCCTACTCGGTGCAGTGCAAAGTTGAAGCGGGATAGGCTGGTGAAGCGCGACAAAGATTAGCGAATCAGAGAGGCAGAAAGTGAGCTGTCCTAATCGATAAATTGGTCGACCCACTCAAGCGGCGGCTACCACAGTATACGTAGCCAGATATACCTAAGGCGCTTTTTACTGCGAACTCAGCTCGTTGCTCCTGAACTGTCATTTCTCGTATCATTCTAGTTGTAGGTGATATGATTGCTCAACTACATCGTCTGAGCACCTCAGATGTTCTGGTATGTGGTAAGTTTGCGCTCCGGTTTAAATCCATAGACAATGGCGAGCGTTTGCCGCAACTGTACATGGAGCACCGGCAGCTTAGAAGGACAGACTTCAGACACAGCGGGCGCCGATCTCACTTCAGTCTTCCGATAGCTGTCTAACGATGGACTCAATTAAATCACATTGCCATATGTTTCCGATGGCACAGTTCCATCTTGGGCTATCACTCTTTACGGAAAACGTTCATAAACTCTGATCATGCTTTTGTTCAATGCCGATTTTCCATAAACAATGCCGTGTAGAGAGTCAAACGTTTTCTTCGACTGGCAACTGATAAGCTATGTCAACCCTCGGTTAAGCAAAACTGCCAACCACATTAAACACCAAAACTGCAAGCAGGAACAACATAACAATAGAATAATATGTTTAGATTTTTCACGTCTTCTCATCTGCAGTTTACGGACAATCTGTGGGATAAGCGTTTTACTTACAGTGGTATGATAAGTCGTGCAATCTTTCAGTTCAGTTAAAGCTAATCGTTAACCTCACCAGTGCAAGTCGCACGGACTTTTTTAGCTACATGTGACACGATCGTTGTCTTCAATCCTCTTCCGTAGGCTTGCTGCGAACCGGGAGACCCACACAAAACGAACATGAAATTTTAAGCCGACAGCATTCCTCCATACTTACTGCAAGGTGATGGTCGCACATTTGTTGTTAGCCTAGCCGCTCTGTCTAGCACTATTTGAGCAACTGAAAACCTACCCTTAGATTGGTGGTAATTGTTATACTTATTTTTGTGAAGTGTCACGATGCTTTACGCAAATATTACCGATGCGTTGTGCTTATTACCACTTCATCGATGCTTCCTAACAGCGTCGTTCTTCTTCGGCACACTGGTATTTGCATATTTGAATCAATGAAAACTGGGTAGGCTTCTGCCTGAATTTTCATTGATCTCCCCCCTGCTCTTCGTCAAGATGTGAGACAGACACTAATAGCGATGCCCCACTATGATGTTTTTGCTTAGCCTGTAACCTGTCTATCGGAGGTTATGCGGCGTTAACTCCCTTTTCTTCTCATAGCTCTCCTTCAAGGCATAGACTTGCTGTCCCCTGAACCCCACCCAACAAGCATGGTGCGCCAGGGTTGTCCCTTATCACCTTTTCTCTTCATCTTTGTCATCTCAACACGAATCACGGCGACTAAATCCCACATATTTTGGTGCCATTGATACCAGTTAGTTAACTGAACTTTGCACGGGTTCTTTTTTATCTGGATCTCACTTTGTCCAAATGTGCCGCGATATTCTACCGGGTTATTTCAATATGTGCTTGTCAAATCTAACTCATGATCTATCTATGTAATGTGTTCTCTCAATTGTACTTTTGAGCCTTTTTCTTCCTGCATTCACTTACTATAATCGTTGTCCGTGTCGAATCGTTCGTCACTATCATTCATTCGTACGCTTCTTGGTTTACGTTTTAATCTTCCCAGACTGCGTACATTTTAAATAGAGCGTTCAAGCTGCCTGTCCGTTGGCGACCACCGTCGCGTCTTCTTCTGTACACCGGTTTGGCATTTCTCGGACTTCTGTGTCAATGGCAGTTTGCTCTGGCCGTTCGCCGGCACATCTGTTTCGCTGTGGACCGATTAGCGGGGAGTTTGAACTCCTCGTTTTTGCATGGTGGATTGATTTATTATGATTGGCGCATTAGATGGAACACTTTTTGGTTCGATCGCTCTGTGGGGTTTCATGAAAATAATCACAAGAATTACCCTGCTACCGGTTTCTTCAATGTGCACCAAGACGGCATAGAAGGCATGCACCAATCAAATCAACGACAGTTAGGGTTCGGTGGTCCCAAACCATCCAGCGCTCATGACTTGGAAACAGGTAATTCTGCACTTCATTTCTGCTCCATCGTTTGAAACTTCAGCTTGTTTTCCTTAGCGTCATCTGCATTTGTTTTTAGCGTGTGAGCATTTTAGACCGATCAACTTTGCATTTTTCTCATCAAACTCTTCTCCGTTTCTCATTAGTAGCTACGCATCGGACAACGCACTCAGCTATTATGTGCCTTCTCACCGCTCATTATGCTGCATACTCCAATTATGCTCTCATTTGTCAATACAGGAGTTAATTCACATAATGTGCGAAGATTGCATTGTTCTTTTATCACTGGAAGAAGCTGCTACGCGACGCTATCATCTCCAAGGCGGATTAGCGGCAACATATTTCATTGTTTTAGTACCTCTCTGCGGGTATTCTGGCTATCGCCGGATATCAGCGCCAGATGCCCTCTTTTTGCCTGCATCCCTTCGCGTTCACACTATGTTAGATCGGTCAGTAAGCCACGCTCACTGGACAGCAGTGTCTAACCTATCGGTATAATGGTTTGTGCATCTCAGTGGTCCTTTGTGTAGCACTTTCTGGGGTGTGGGTGTCATAACAGAGAAGACGGATGGACCAACCGAGGGAGCCAGACAGCCAAAGAGAGACAGGCGTAACGGATTCGATTACTGGACACGGATTGGCCGACATGCTTGTGGGTTACTCGCCGTTTGTTTAACTGAGTCAGAAGGGGAACCTTATAGACTCAGAATTGTCGTTAGTTATGGACGTGAACGTGCAGCTTATATCGAGGAGTTTGGCTTGCCAAACATACTGTAATTTTCACCGAGTTGATCTTGCCGGTTAAACACTTGTCCCTGAAGGACTGAATCCTGCAACACGATGTCATAAAAGACCAAGGCTAACCCCATCGGCGGCGCTCGGATGTGTTTGGATCAGCAGCCACTATTCAAATGCCTGTCCCATTGAACATGGATGAACGAAACTTGGCAAGTAATTGGCTTCTATGGAGGAGCAAGTGTATGGGTTTCTACACCTTAGTTCGTTCGGACGAGCAACCGATGGCGTATCGCTTGGCTTTGTTTCGACACAAAGCCGGGGATGACGCGCGCCGTGTGATAGACATTGCACTACGACAAAGATCCCAATGATTTTGAGACGTTCATTGAAATGTTCAGTGAATTTTGCGAAGGCCAAACGTACGAGACCTGCCAGCGCTACCTTTTCTTTTCGCAAAGCACCGGCCCAAATGAATCCGTTAAAGATTTTAGTCCGGTCCTACAATTTCTGTAGATCCATGGGCGACAGTCTCATACGCGATCGGATCGTTCTAGAAATCAATGATGAAGTTACAACAAAGCGGCTTTTGTGACAACACAGCCTGTAGCTCCGGTAGTGCATGGATAGCTCCAACAATGAGTCCTCGACCACCTATCAATACCACCAAATGAGCCTCGCAACTGATGCAGCATTGTGTGCCGTTTCTGGAGGCAAAACAACGAAAGCTGCCAACTTGAGACAGATCTGAATTTTGCGATACGCGACACCCGGGCACTCGAGGACAATGTCCGGGTTTGGGACGGAAATGTGTCAAATGTGGAAAAAGGAACCACTTTGCTCGCTGCTGCGCTCGTTCGTAACAAGTCAACCACAGACGTAACACATTAAATTGGCAACCTGTCTCGGAGGGTACCACTAAAATGTGTCTACACAAGTCTTTTGTTGGAAGGCAGAGCTGTACGATTTCAGTTATACACGGGTAATACTGTCAACATTGTACCCAGGAAGCACTGTCTCGTCGCGTGCATCCGATTCGATCAAGATCGTCTGCGCATGTGAAATGGTTCGACTTCATCCGTAGGGCTTAGCTACAATCGAAGTGGTTAACGCAAGAGACGGAGCCTCACATCGGCTAGAGTTTGTGGTTGTGAAGGAGGAGCTCACGCTCACTCTCGGCATCGATTCGATTGTCTTTCTGTTTTGTCGTTCGTAATCATGATCTCACTGTGCGCCCTTGCTACGGAGAGACCCATATTAGTGAGCAGTATCCGTCTGTGTTTACCCCAGGTTTGGAAACATTTGAGGGAACCACTCACTTGTCATTATATCCTTTGATACGACCGACTGCGCTACCGGCTAGGAGAATACCATTTGCGCTGTGTGACAGGCTCTCCACTGAATTGAGCAAATTAGTGAGGGAGGGTTTGATTGCTAAAGTCGTCGAGCTAACCGACTGCGTTAATCAGGGCGTAATCATTACGAAGACTGGCGAACTTCGCGTGTGTATTGACCCGAATATATATATATATATATATATATATATATATATATATATTTTGCAACAGTCTATGAATAGACATTGCACCATCGGATACCATGGAACTCAAAACAAGGTACAGAAATAGTAAAAGAAAACACAACACAACAATGTCCACGGTTTCGTCAGAGGGCGAAATACTACCCGGTTGCCCAAGCCGAAGTAGGGTGTTGACTTAGGGGACACCACCCCGAGCCTTTGGCTGAATAGCCTGTCCGCAAGGCAGCGGAGCGAATTCAGGGAATCGCGCCCATTGGGAGCCGGTGACTGATTGATCAGTTCATACGCCTTTCGTTTGTTCCTTTGCCAAACAGGGGCCCAATGCTCCCCGAAATTACAGCACCAACTTGCTGGAATACAATGCTTCGCCAGGATGAAGCAAGGGGCAGTGACTTTATTTAGTGGCGAGTCACGTCCGCCACGTCACAGTGTTGTTAAACGGACATATGTGGCTTTTTATAGGGAGAACGCTTGCCAGGCGAAAACCCACTACGTCCTGGAACACTGCCGTCGAACCATTTGCTGGAACGGGAAAATCCCGAACCACCCAGCTGGCACCACGAGGAGGTTGTTCGGCAAGCCAGCCGTATTGACCCGAAACCATTAAATAAGGTCCTGCATGAAAAGCATTATGCGCAAACTACCCTAGAAGATATTTGGCGGCTGAAGCTAAGTAGTTCACAAAGGTAGACTTGTCTTCCGTATTCTGGCACGTGGTTCTTGATGAAGAATTTAGTTTCCTTTCTACTTTTGCTCACCTTTCGGGCGTTATCCCTAGCCGCCTTTGCGATTTGGTTTGACGGCTTCGAGTGGAATTTTTTTCAAAAACGATAGGGGTAAGCGGCGAATGATTTAGATCAGTGGTTCTCAACTTTTTAAGATCGCCACCCACAAATCAGCTTCAATATAAACAAGTACCCCCGCAAAACATTAGTTTAAAACGATAATTAACTATTGCATTTCCCTGTAAGCTACTATACTTTTTACTATTACTATTTTACTAATACTATATTATTTTTATTTACTTTTGATCATTCGATTGAAGAAACCCTTCATTTTTATACATTGTCTTATTAAATCAAGTGGTGATATACAGTAAAGCGATTGGCTGATATTGCTTAGTTCTAACAATGTCCGTTTGTTTGTTGCGGTTTCGACTACTGCATCGTGCTCCACGTTCATTCGGTTCTTTGCTTCTTTCATTATCACCATTGTCGAAGAACCACTTTTACACCTATAAGTTGTGCCGATTGGGATCAGTATTCTCAAGGTATTTCCCAATAACTGGATACTCGCCACCAGTCTATGCCCAAAATGTTGCTGGTTTTGTGTTTTGGCAATCTATTTTCAATATTTTGTCTTCACGCAGTCCAAGGAATTGTGCTTTGGCTTCACTTTCATTATCTGGCAATATTCCTTCCTGCACTGATAAGGGTCTTTGCACACGAGCATTTACTTGGATATTTTCCAGAGCAGGAAAATATTTGATGATATAATGTGCCACGGATCACAAGCGGAAAGCTGTTTCATCTGTGAACGTGCTATGTGCATTTCTTCCAACGTGCACCATTCTTAGTTCTGGGAACATCGAAACGTCGTCAACACCAGCTGTACGTTGCCATAGCTTCCATTAGCGAAGAAAACTGACAACCTACCCTGAGCCATTAAAATATTCGTCATATTTCCTTGTAAGCTGAGGTTTATCTTATTTATTTCTCTGAAGAAATTCGCAAAATATACTAGTTTGGAAATAAATACAGTCTGTTATTCTGGCGTGTAACCCGTTCTCTTTATCCTTATGCGGTTCTTTCTGTTATATACTAGGATTGGCGAACTGAGCGCAGGTAACTATCACTTGTGAACAGAAGTCAAAGAATTGATTAATATCGATGTAGTGTATACACAGGACGCAAGCAGAGGCGAAGGATGGAATACACAGTGAAATGGAGGCATCTTATCATACGGGTTCTACAGATATATAACGAATTGGGCTTGCCGTGGCCTGGGGTTAATTAAGGTCATGTAATGGGCACACAATTTGACACATACAGAAAAAGGTGATTAGGCCATGAGGGTTCGGGTACAGTTGTCATGCATTTGTTGGATTCAGATGCAACATATCACTGGGTGAATTCGGGTCACAGTCACCCACTGCACAAGTGGTCACTATGGATGAATTCAGGCCGCGTGTCACATCTCACAAATGAGCTACCGTTTCAGGTGCAATGATCGACGCAAACCAACCGGGTTTTTTGGTCCGCGTTAACTTCCGCCAAGCGTTGCAGATTGTCCTTCGTTACTTTGCGTGATAAGTATGAAAATCACAGAAACTAAACATGTTTTTTCCTACACCGTTTCTTCCTTTTTCGTCGATTCAAAGGTTGCGATGTTGCTTAGTAGCATCGAGCCATACATTCTCATCTATCCTTCAGTGAGCCCGATTCCGCACCATGTCCTCAGGTGTCTTCATACTTGGCTTCCCAGCTCGAAAGACGTACGTCAACAGCTAGACTGGAAGTCGGGGTTTTGGTGTCTTGCTGCCATATGGTTGGTTGGCCACCACGCGGCATCTCCCAATGCAACGCTGTGCGAAACGATGAAGCTCGCCATTGTAGTCGCTTACACGGCATGTGTAGGATGTGACCCAGCCACTTCTCGAAAGGCAGAACTCGACTTCTAACATCCTTGTTTGCAAACATGATATTCCCACCACACACGAGCTATCCTTCGCACAAATCGGCAAGAGCCACTTGCGTACGACAGTACCACGCGAACATAAGCTCTGTAGACCCTGCCCTTTACCGAAAGGAAAACGCCACAACGACGCCACAGATGCCTCGGATTAACGAAAGCTGATCGGACTTTGACGATATGAAGAGAAATCTGTTTTAATGATGCATCAGAAGAGACGCAACTCCCCAAGTAGATAAGGCTATCTACTTATGCAACATGTTCGTCTTCAAGAATCCGCACGGGGGCAGGTGGATGCTAATCTTGGAGTAGAACCTTGCATTTCGATAAGGTGTAGGTCATGTCATACTTGGTAGCTTCAATCACAAGTGGTTTAGAACGACCCACATGATCTGTTGGTCGTCGCCGAGCAAGGCCATACCATCAGCATTGTCCAAGTCATTCGCGCGGTTGCCTGGAAGGGGCTCTACGCCAGAACGCTTTAGGGCTGAAGAGAAACGGGGATATTAGCACGCTTATCGTACGGCGCTAGTGACGGCAAAAGATGAAGAGAGCTTACCGTAAACCCTCACTCGGCCCGAGACATTACTGTATGGTGCTCGAAGAATGGCGGTATACTTCTTGGGTACCCCATTATTTTAAAGCCAACACCATAAAGCAGGCCGATGCACAAGGTGTCGATGGTAGGCTGCCAGTAAAGATGACGCTGCTCGAGGGGTTTGAAGAGCGTGAACAAGTGGTGCACACAAATGCTCGACCAGTGCGGACACCAGGCTGCTCTTCCTAGGGGTGTATATTTGGAATCGTGGTAGAGTGGATGCCAACAAGTTGGAAGTGGCGGATATTAGACTGCTTTCCCTGTGCTTGACACGTAAGGAACGGACACCTTACTTGTATATCGGGTCGATAATCGGCCTGCCCCAGGAAAATGGAACACTTCTTTCACACCAAATTTTGGAAGGCCGAGCAGTTAACTTGTTGGCAACCACCTCGCCACTGTACTTGAACTACTTCTGAGGAATTCCTTCCGAGCCAGTAACCTCTGCTCGCTTCAAGTAACGAAGCACAAGGTAAACCTCCACTTCGGGGTGTAGCTCCTGTATAAGGTGATAAGTAGGGGCAAATCAGTCCTCTTATTCTGTTAATATCATAGCTTATACCCATTGTAACACAATGCTCATGTTTCATCACCTGTATACGTATTATTTATCTGCGAGGTGACGATGGGATCAAAATGCTTTCTTCACTGAATAGCAAGCCGTCATTTACCATATGATCACCGCAACTACCTATTGAATCTTCTGATAAATAAATAAATAAATTTGTATATTTACCGACGGACGGTACACGGCCCCATAAGTGGGAGCGATCATGTGTATAGTGAACACGTTTCATAACATTAAATAAAAGTTTACTAATAGCATTTCGGATCATGATTACTTTTCCTTGAGTCCTAGACCCGCGCAACTCATATGTAAAATTTACTGATGTTTGTATCGTCAGGAGTAGATAATAAACGAAGGGACTATTAGGCTGCAAAGACACAGGATTTGGTATGGTATGTAATGACATGTAGTGGGTAAGCTAGCTGTAAGCTATTATCAAATGTTTTTTATACCAACTTCTGTCAATGTTTCTAGTGTTTGCTGTGAGTCAAATATCTTCAGAGCATTTGGTATAGTGAGGAAAGTCTGAAGGAGATTTCGAAAGGTGACATGGCTTGTACACATGCGTATCTGTAGGGGTAGTTTGTTCCACAAATAAGTGTATCTCACTAAGAAGAAATTCGATCGAATTTTATGACTTGAAAGGTTTGCACGTATCAAGTAGCCGCCATTACGTGTGGGGTAGACTGCAGTCTTCCGCAGTTCAAGTGCGGTGCTGTCTGCGTAAATTCGTTGGTTTATAATGTTGTAGAAGAGAACGAGGTTGTTCTTTAAGCGTCTCAGCCAAAGTGGATCCAGCTGGAGTTTTCGACAGCGATCATAATAAGTCAGGTTTAAGCAGCGCTCCATGACCAACTTGGTAAATGATCGTTGGACATTCTCCAGAGCCGTTCTGTCTTTCTTTCTCAATTGGCTGTGAAGGATAGTACAATATTCCAGAGTCGGTCGTACGATTGTCCTGAATGACTCAAGTCGTGCTTCAGGTAGGAAGGAAGTTCTGGTGATATATCCGCATAGCTGCCTTGCTTTCGCAACCTGATAAAGAACATGTTCGGAGAAATTGAAAGAGTTAGAGTACCTAATTCCTAAGTCCCGAACTGACTCAGACGTTGGGATCACGTTTCCGGCAAGTCTGATAGAGCCTTCTGGGATGCGGCATCTGTACCCAAGTACTTGGGATTTCACTGCAGAGAACTTCATTAATAAGCGCTCACTAGCTATGTTTAGTGCGGATAGGTCTTCACAGATGTTTCCCAAACACATATGTAGTTGGTCTGGATGAAATGAGTAAACCAGTTTGACATCATCTGCAAACAGAAATGGATGCCCATGTTTGATCGGGTCACATATACTGCTTACATAGATTAAGAAAAGTAGCGGTCCGAGCACACTTCCCTGGAAGACACCGCTGGTTATTGGCTTCGGTGTAGAATGTTGCTGACCGATTTTAACGACCTGAGTTCGACCGTTTAGGTATGAGTCGAACCAGTTAAGCAGCGGATTTCCAATTCCATATGACTCTAGAGCAGACAGCAGTGGCTGGTGTGGCACGCGGTCGAAGGCCTTTTTCATGTCCAACAGAATTATACTAATTGCCATTCCTCTGTCAATCATAGTCGTGATGTGATCGAGAAATTGTAGCTGGCGTGTAACGCAGGAGCGTTTTGAGAGAAAGCCGTGCTGTGAAGGGTTGATCAGATCCAGTCTTGTAAGATATTGGACGATGTTCTTCTTGACTATTCGCTCTAGGGCTTTGGAAGCAGCAGAGGTGTGATTTATTGGGCGGTAGCTTGACATTTGATTTCTCGGTCCACCCTTGTGCTTAGGCATTATAATGGATTGCTTCCATTGAGCTGGAGCACATTGTTTCTTCAAACGTTCTTCCGTCGCTGCTACATACTTTACAAACTTCAGGGCATCTGTCGCTTTCCAATGTTGCTCCGACATCGTTCGATGAGCGATAGAGGAAGTCTACAGTGTTTTTGATATGTATACATTATTCACGTCATACTTTTGAGGCCGTATATGTCTTCTTTACGAACATCGCGGCACGTTCGTTACTATCTTTCTGATGACAGACAAGCTGCATTTGACTCACAAACATAAGAGTGCAATCATTTAGGCATCTCGCGACTGTTCCCATTGAAAGTCGTGGAATATGCTGGTATGCATACCGCAAGCGAAGCTGCTGACTCCAGTTTTGCCACCTTGCATAAGGATAGCATCCATTTCGCCTTGCCGATATATATATATATATATATACATATATATATATATATATATATATATATATATATATATATATAGTGCCTCATGCTGAGGTTCTTTTTGCATTCATGATACTTCTTCACCACAGCTGGGCTAAACCAACTTACACTAAGCCTTTTTAATCTCGATAAAACTCATTCAATTTGTAACGCCGCCCTCGCCTTTGCTCTCTGCACTGCCAACCCAACCGGGGACAAAACACAACACCGAAGTATATTAGACGCAGAACCTGGTTCATTTTATAGGTCACATTCTATCATCTCCGCTTGTACATTCCTGAGCTGATTTACGCCACTTGCCTGGATTGCTTCCATACCTGCTAGCGGTCCACAGTGGCCAGATGTAGTCGCGCTCACTCACGGCTGTCGTGTAGCAGCCAGAGTAATGCTAACGGGCTGGTCTCATCAGCATCCCGCGTGACTTACCCGTGCTGTTACCGGCCGGATAGCAACCCGTGTCATGCTGACGGACTGATTTCATCAGCTTCCGGTTTGACCATGACAACGAGCCCGTCAGCCGCTCAGTTGAACTGGCTAATCTCACTCTGCTGGAGTGCACCATTGTAATCAGCCGTTTCGCTTCCGTGACACCTCCAAATTAAAAGCATTTTCCTCACCACGCATGCTTGCTTCAATGCAGATGTTTTTTTCTTGACCTCAGTCAGTTATCTTGGCGTTTTTCTCCTTCTGGCTGGTCTTCGTTGTATGTTGTTTGCGTGCCCATGAGTTCGGCCTCCGCTGATCTGCGTGCATGATACATTTCTTGCTTTCAACCGTTATTTCGCAATTGACTGCACCATTTTGTGCCCATCATTGATTCTGTCGACCACGTCCTCGGCCGACGGAAATCTCTCACGTTCTTCATGTCACCAATCTTGAAATGAATGACCCGGTGTGCTCGATTTTTCTCCGTATGCCATCGTCTCATCTCTGGACTGTGACTCTGAACCCATCGGCTTGGGAATGATGTTAGTAACACTTGATTGATTTGCGGTTGTTGATAGATACTTTTCACTAATTGGTCTAACAATTTCAACTCATGTTACAGTCGAGACCCCAGCTTCTCTGTCACAAAACATGTACGGATATTTTGATATTTTGACTTGACAGTTCAACTGACCAAACAACTTCAACAGACCTTCTGACGCACTGTGTCCTGTTTGATACGTTCGTATCAGTGACGGACGCTCGAGTGTGCACCACTTATCACGGAAATCAGGGTTGTATCTGAAGCGGCATCCAGCTGCAACTTGACTTGATTTCCACCGCCGTTTAATTACGTCTGATGAGCTCATCAACTTTGGAAGTGGCAGTGACAGATCTGGTCACATTGGGATGTCTGGACGGTATAGCATTGTTTTGCTTCTTCCTGGTCAACTGGGACGACTTGCCAAGCAACATGACTCTTTGTGCTCTCTTTTACCACTGCGATTGCAAATGTGATTCCGGAACGGGCAGTTTCGACTGAAGTACCATTCCCTGCAAAACCAACAAACAGAAGGAGGTTTAGAATCTGAAGGACTCTCATGAGTTGATTCATCATGCGGGCTGCGGTTAACTGCACAGTCCAGGTCGTGATCGTTGCAGTTAGACAGATGCTGAATGATTTACGTATCATGCTTCAGATTGGGCATTCACTGGTTATCTGCTGCAGCGTGACATCAAGGTTCTGTTCCATCTTGTTCAGTATTCTTGTTCGTACGTCTGCATCTTGAGCTGCTTGTACGCCGCAAACTTAAATGAGGCACTTGCACTGGTCGTCGGTCATCTTGTGAAGCTGTGAACGCTCGCACTCGCGATTTACACGGCTCGAGCAGATGACCCAATCTTCGTCTTTTTTCTTGGCCATCGTGAGACACTTGTACCGAATGTTGAACAAGGATGTCTGCTCATCGAAAAATTTGTGATAGGACTGAGACAACTTCGTCAATGGATAGGTCAGTGCTCTTCTCTTCTTATTCAGCCGCACCCAGCTTCCGGAGCCGCAGGCCAATTTTCTTCTCTTCGGTTACATTTGCGAAATCAGCACGAAACATGTCTTCGTGCTTGTGAAACCAGGAAGCGAATGTTACGCCAGCATCCGGATTATAACAAAATTCACTGCTGTGCTGTGTCAGGATTTCTGGTGAGGGGACACTTTCACTTGCCAGCCACCAGACACCTGCGCCTACAGTGGGACCATGGGTGGCTTGCGCTGCACCACCCACCGTTCCGCTCACACACCCCATATCCGGTGTAAACCTGAAGGAATTAGATCGGGAAGCATGTGTATGGGAGCCTCGTTTCATCAAAGGAGCCGGCCCACACTCCTTCAACAAGCAGAACAGATGCATCCTGCCTTATTGGGAAATGATACGCACTAGACGTACACAAGTCCGTGGCTGGGTCTTAGCCAGTTCCACACAGGATGGAACCACTTTTTGAACCTACCACCGTCATGGCGACAGTGCGCTCCGTCCCCTCCCGCAACGACCAACTGTCTCCTGGAACCAATATGAACGAGGTGGATGGTGTTAAACAGGTAAGCACCTTGTCATCATTCACATCAGGCGCAGCCACACCTGGGTGTTCAATCAACTCCCAACTCCTGAAATGCAAAATTACTCATTACGCAGGCTAACGTACCACATATATCCGTATTAGTAAATCGAATGGGAACGGACTCATTGCACTTTTCCTCCGCGTGCAGTAGGGCCTTCTGCATATGTTCAGCCGCCCACTTGTGATCAGCCCTCGGAATTCGCACTGGTCAACACTGCCTTTGATTCCCAAAACCTGAAAACATTAGTTCGTATTGAACTCACCTTCTTCATGTCCTGGTAATGTAATTCTGGTTTGCCCCCGTACAGCTTCCCTGCACTAAGTTGGCCGTGCAAAAGCCGTATGAGTGTCCTCGTCATATTCATTCGGTAAGCATATAGACATGGATTGGCACCATCCTTAGCCAATGGCAGTTCGAATGGAACATCTGCGTTTGTCCCAATTTACGCATGAACTATCACAAACTGTATAGAGACAGGATTGACCTCATAAACAATAGTGCTACAAATGTGCATGGGTTTGGTTTGGAGGTAACACTAACAGCTATTTTTCCAAATGATGGGGAATCGCACGTACGTGAATAAGTACCCAATACGAATTGTCGATGTTTTCTTTAATATTTAGACGTGACTAAAACTGACAGTGTTAAATCTTGTGCATCAATATTTGTATCACACCTATATAAGAATAGTGAAGCAACTACCATCAGGATGGTTAACAGGTAGAATGATAAATAAACAATAGGTAGAGTAAAGTAGTGTGTATGGAGGTGCTGCCTCCTAGATGTGAAGTCGGGCTTACGAATCTGTTGGATGAGATCGCACGGCGTGTGAATGCGATGGGTTGTTCACTCCAGGCTCTCTGTGTCGCGGAGCGCCGCGTAAGACTGGACCGGTCCGATCATCGACTATCCGACCTTCGTGCGGATTCTCAAAGGATGTATTTTGCGCAACCTTAAGCATGGACAGGTGGTAATATCACATGTTCGCCACATATGGCATCTTTAGCGCGACAACAACCGCAGTACTACATCAACTAAGTCCCGCTGCCCACTGCCAAACATTCGGCTTTCCAAACAGTGTTCGCACTGTTTTGCAAATGTCCAAGACGTAGCATGGCTGTCCTCCAACTACTCAACAGTGCTCATATACAGCTGTGTACTCTGCTATGGCCGTAAGCTAGTTACTAATGCTCTGCATCGTACGTCTCGGGTGCAGCCATTCGGTGCTCGTAAGCAATTGTCGCTATGCGCCGATTCCTTTTCGATGTAATATACTAGGACATTGAGCTACCTTTACTGTTGGCATTACCTTTTTCTTTATCTGCCCAGAAGATTAGCCATGTCTAATTCAACTTCTGTTATGCGTCTCTGCGCTTCCGCCTACAATCCTCTTAGTACCTGCGTTTTCATAAGCGCAGACCACTTCAGTATGGCTGATAAACAACGGGCAAAATAGCTATGCTCACTCTCATCACTAACTTGTAGAGCGGAACATGAACTGTTGACATCACAACACTCGCTAGTCAGTTAACTGTCGGGATTGTTCACTTGTCACGGATTTTCCAGTGCGATTTCTCTTCGGACACATGGTCCGACGTGGTCACACGAGAGAAAATCGTTGAGCGTTGTATTCCCACTGTCAAAGTTTGCACTTTGCCTGTTGTAAGCGGCTAAGCGCTGGTAACCGTTTGATTCACGCGTACCCACCGAACTGGAAATATATTCAATAATTTGTCACAGCATTGATCCGTATCAACAACTCAATTCACTCGGAAACCGCGCGCACGCCAAATGCGAATAAGATCATGGATGGACTGCACTCTTATCCAGCGATGCACCGGCTCTCTAAGCGTCGTGCTAGTTACTATCGGGCACCTGATCGAGCTAGGGTCATGTAATCTACCAATCGATTTCAAGGCACAGAATGTAAATAGACAAAGGAATAGCGGCAGCTTCGCATAGTCTGGTGAGCAATACCATGGAGCTTACACAGTGATGTGAATCACGGGCGAATAATGATACGAAGAGGAAGATGCTCTTCCTCTCGGTGTGTCACCATACTGGAATCCACTTTAGAAGCTAGCAAGGGTATCATAGGTCACGAAGGGTCCAAAAGTGTAGTAGACAACACATGAAGTAATCGCGAAATACCGAGTTAACTAAGCCCACTAAAAGATAGGTTACATGTGACTCTTCTGTCTTAGATAAGTGCAATAAAGATACTGCATTGCACTGAGTTAGTAGCGAATCATTTCATACTGAAACAGTACCCAAGTGCGACTTACATTAGCGATAGAATAACAATGAAATGGAGTAGGCAACTTTTCAAGTTTGCAGGGAAATGGTGCGCTTAAATTAATT
This sequence comes from Dicrocoelium dendriticum, assembly GCA_944474145.2. NCBI lineage: Eukaryota > Metazoa > Platyhelminthes > Trematoda > Plagiorchiida > Dicrocoeliidae > Dicrocoelium > Dicrocoelium dendriticum. Next base: position 46,364,265 of record OX104070.1, on the reverse strand, counting down.
GATTTTCACAAGCTCAGGTAAGTTAAAGTACTTTTTTGTAGTACCCCGGACTGGCCACTTAATAACGCATAATTAATACGTGAATGTCAGGTTCGTAAAACTGAATCCACTTGTAGCTTGTAACCTTAAACCGGGATAGACATGCTTTGCTTGAAACGTTATTTGATATGTACTTGGTAGTTTAGTGGATTTTACAATCTTCCTTTTGTTTCTTAACTACATGTCCTTTTATTCCTTTCTGGTGGTGTCTCAATGTAACAGAATCCACTGAATTTGGATGTGCTGTTATTGCGGAATTTAACCAAACGCATAGCCCACCCCCAGGTTAAAATTTTCATGGTTTTGTGATCCACGCTACAGTCAAAGTTTGTGTTCAACCAAGCATAATGTTCTAGCGACTTCTAATTAAATGTAGTTGTATTTCAGAATAATAATCAGACACTGTTTTGAGCTGATCGTCACGTTTTTCCTCTTTTATCAGTAGTCTTATATGTGCTCTTTTCCATTTTTCATTTAGGTTACTATCTTCCTGTCGTTTCGAACGCATCAGAAGGGCAGACACATAAACAAACTTCTTTGGTTCGCTCTGGCCGATTCACATATTTCACCAATCCACGCGTTAGTCCACGGGGCAATGAATTGTGGTGCGGTGATGGGGATGGATTCAGTTTTGGTCTTACGGAATTTTTGGAACTAGGTTTGGTGCCCTCAGTTGTTGCTTGGTTTTTCAGTCTTTGCTCTTCCCCAGCCACGAGCCGAATGCGCTATGCACGGATGGCAGCAGCTCTGAACAAAACGGAGTATAAAGCACAATGACTGCATGACATTGCAATCACTTATAACCTGTTCATCATAGTTGTCACCTGTACATAATGTGTAAAAATGTTTTTTAACATAATCCCGCTTCCATTTCCGTTCTACATTGCATGAAGCGCTCACATCAAATCACTTGGTATGTCTGCAACTTAGGCTTACTACATCCAGCTTAGCCTGCATACAACAAATGAAACGAGGAGAATACCGAGTGAGGAACATGCGAGAGTGCACTTCTGAGGGTGATCTTTCACAGCTCGAACGCAGTCGTGTTAGTCACATTCACTAGCCAATCGTTTTTTGTTCGTCCAATCATGTGTCACCATCAGTGTCCATCTTATGTCATTTGGAGAAGTAGAACAAGTCACTCTTTTGAGCATATAACTGTTAATCTGTCTAGAACCAGTCCTATGGGTATCTGTTTATTTTTGCACTATTCGTCCCAATGCCCGGGCAACGCTACACAGTTCAACAGTGTCTTTCAGCTAGACGAATATCCTGCGGCTCACCAACAAGACCCTTCTTTTTTGGGCCGGATTAATCGACCGCACAGAAACTGCCTGGAACAGTAGTTCTCATGGACCGGGTAGATATCCGCTACCATAAAGACAGAGTCCATTTCAGCTATCTCCTTGCCAAGTGGAATGCAAAATTTCCGATATGCCGCAGGTAATTACACAGCTTTCATAACCTAGTGCAGCTGTATGAGGACATCTTCCCGTTTAACAGAATCCCGCTTCATAATACGGCCGAAGAACAGTGGTTGTTAAGGGAGCTGGACGCAAGTACTAAAGCCATATCCCACAGAAACTTACCCAAGACTGAAAATTTCAAGAAACTCGATATCCTCTTCACGCTCAAATAAAATCACCGATACGGGTTTATGACAATATGGTTATTCGTGTAACATCATTTAACAGTTGTGCACAAAGCGCTACGCTCTTCGGATCACCACTCGATGGCCACAGGCGGCAGCACTCACACAGTACGCGTCTGACATCTACGCGTGTTTAGTAACACAAGGAACACCAGTCCAAGACAATTGTTTTTCAGTGATTCTTTGGGCTGGTACAAATCATATAGGGTTAAAATACGTAGGTTAACGCACGGTGATTGGTTCAGATGTAAGTCAATGGTTAGACGGCATATGGTCACTTTCTTCCACTCACACACACACACAGACAGCTCGATAGGGGTTGCGTAATCAAACTGACGACACTGGTGTCAGAGTGACGGCTAGGTTGACTACTGTTCGGCTAGGGCTGACTTAACGATTGAACAAACTTCTTTTGCGAGCATAGCGGAGGTTGGAATATTCGGATCGCAATAGCTTTTGTGATGGCGAGTATTCGTAGATGCAGACCTTTCGACTTGCTCAAAGGGACCAGTTAAACCACAGTAACTGCATTCGGACGATTAACCCTGTGACCGGATACGAATAGATGGTACAAAATTCCGCGATTTGAAAACTGACGAGTAGTTCGACCCACAGGGGGCGCTCAAGTCGATAGATTATGTAAGAGGAGGTCAGCGTCGCCGATCTGTCCTTATTGTACACAGGAATAAACGATTTGGTAGCAAAGATACACCGCAGCTGGAAACGTTTTCCTTACTGATAGCTCCACAATTGTATCGCCTCTAAAACATTTGAGTCAAGAAAGGTAAAGAACTCGGCGCTGGTGACTTGTGATCGTACACTAATATTCTGGAGCGTAAAAGGCAGGTAACACCGTGCGCAGTTCTTTTGTTAGATTAAATCATTGTGGTTAGTATATCTGCCTTCGAACGACCGGAAAAGTCTAGAATGTTACGTTTCCCATGTGTTTCTGCCCACTTCCCGGCGTGCATTGGTTCATGGTGAGTAGCGTTACGATTTTCCTGACAAATCCGCAACTTGAATGACACTGAGCAAACGACCACCGATAGGTGCGCACATTTTACATTAGTTCATCAGTCCTAACAAATAACAAGCAATTATTTGTACACAGTTCAGAAGTGTTACTGAACCAATCAATGGTAGCGAGTTCGGCGGCGGCGGTGGTCCTAGAACTAGGGCCACTGAAGGTCAACAACTGATTGCTTTTGCGCATCCAGGGCTGGCTTATCGCCATGGCCTCGGCGAACCGCAAGAAGCGTGGATTATGATGTCGTAATGAAATCCGAAACGCGTAGTTGAAGTCAATCCGATGGCCTTTCTCCAAAATATACCTGCCTATTGATGACGCTGGCGACTTGCGTGAACACTGAATATTGGGCGAATGTTGGTTTATCTCACACTGAACCCAGTTAAGCAAGTGCTCCACTCTGGCATTTAAAACCCTGTAGTTTCTGCCTTTATAACTGACTCCACAGTTGCACACAAATTGTTCAAGCCGTTGTGATTTTCAGCCTATGGGTTCCTGTTTACAACAGTTTCCGAGTTCTGTTGATCGCTCCCACTTATGGGGCCTTGTACCGTCCGTCGGCAAATATACAAATTTATTTATTTAATACATCGCGTTGCAGTAGGTTCTCTGAACGGCAACGCACTTGGTTGTCCTCGTCGTGGCGATGTTGCTCTTTTTTCTTAGATGCTTTCAACTCCGTTTCCTTCGGTGATCTGACCTGCGTATGCTACACGGTGAGGCGCCTAGAGTAACTGTTTTCCATGAGCGTTCTGGTAATTATCTATCTGTTCAGTCAGGCAAATTCCCAAAGCAATATGTCTGACCCGAGTGAATAAAGCTTTCATCCGTGCACGCCTGTGACCCATCGGTGTGAAACTTTTAAAGCGCAGATATTCACCAGACCATGTTGTTCTCCCTAGACCAGGGGTGTCCAAAGTCCGACCCGCGGGCCAAATGCGGCCGTGTTAAAATTACAACTGGCCTATTGCCTCCTCGTGAAATAATAAATTCAAGCTTGGACTTTTTTCCTACGTGTAATGTTTGCGATTATCTTAATGTCAGACTTTATATGGCTCGACATATATTTACCTCACAAAATGTAACCTTTCTTGCAAAAAGTTTAGACCCCCTGCCCTAGACGAACTGCTTAACGAGCCCGGTATCCCTCTGACTGATGAAAATGTTCAGGAACGGCGTGTGGTTATTCATCACGAATTCATGAGTAACTTTTAAATTGTCATGGACGCTATCAAGCTGGTGCAACAGGTGCTTAATTTGCAGCTTCGTTGAACCGAACACGATAATGTCATAGCCATATGATACTTTCTAGCACTATCATGGAGCGTTACGGACTGCCCATAGCTATTCCACCGATTTGACGGTAAAAGGATCGTTGGAAACGGAATGCGACGTTATCTGCGCAGAGTCTGAGCAAGTGTGTCGGTATTTGTACACAATTTTTCGGCATCAATCAGCTGGCATATGTAATCGACTGTCTCGATCAGAGGGACATTAGTGAACAACGATTGTACGTTCAAAAAGGACGTCGAGGTCTTCATTCAGTCTGAAGAATTCCTTAGGACCGTGTAGGCTGACATGTTATCTTAGCAGCGCTAAGATTCGTACTAACTAACGCGCTCATTTATGCTGGGGAGATTTCACCGTTCTTAAAATTGTTCTGCATGGAATCGCTTGTGCGCCTTTGGCAACCGGTACGGCTGTGGTGTTGACGGACCATTCGGCTTGAGGTTCATGTGGTTCTGGTGGTCGATGACGCTATGTAATAGGAACAATTCTAGATGGCGACTGATGCGAGCTGTGACAGTCTCTCCGGTCGATCGATGCTTTGAAATTTCCTTCCCTCGCTCAGCATACCCAACATTTTCTCAATGTAGTCGTTTTCATGACTACTGCGCCCGAGCCTTTATATGGCTTCAATACAATCAATCCCTTATTCTTCAGCTCTTGTAACGCTTGCAAGTGTCGGCTTGTGAGCGCACCTTTTTTGCTCACCTGTACCATCAGCACCTCATGAGTGATATCATTCAGTTTATTTCTAAACAAATTGACAGCATCCTGGGTCTTCGGTTGGAGTTCTGATCGAAACAATCCCCAAGCTATGCGTTGATGAATATTCGGTACATCCTATTGTACAACTTTGTACTTGAGACCATTAATAACTTGCAAATTTGGCATGTACATGACATACTTAACAGGATGGCTAGTAGATTTTCTCTCAGTGGCCTTTATTGACGTGTTCCGTGGATGCTGTCTGCACTTTCCTTCGTACGATTATGGACCGATTTACAAAAATTGGCGCAAACTGTAAGACATCACTCATCAATCTGCTGCTAGCGGGTATTATCATGACAGTTAGAGCGAATCACAATGCAGACGGAGATAAACGCTTTTGAACCCTGCCATCACTACATGGAAGACATATTTTTGTGGTAGATAAATAGGTTGAATGCAATTCTTGACCGCTTTAATCGAGTCTATGGATAACTGCAGTTTATTTATGAAAAAGAAGCCGGTAATCAGACGCCGTATTTTAATTTCTTGTTAACTGGGAGACCAGATGGCTCATTCCAGTGGCACGTCTGCGGAAAAACGACGTGGATTTGTCTGTAGACAAGTTTCTGCACTTTCGTTCCTCAGATATATAAGCGCACCTTGATCCACTGTAATACCTCGAGCACACCTCGAATCTCTCAGTAGACACACTGGATGCGAAACTGGTTTTCATACAGAATACGTTGCGTGGAAATGGATATCCCGACAGATTTATATAAAAGAACTTGGATCATTGTTAGTATCAACAATGGCAAACAGCTATTCACACGGCTACTTTTCAAAGGGTATGTAGCTACCGAACGGTTAACTATGTCTTTCGACCGCAGTTAAGTCGACCTTCACAGCAGTTGCGCTAAAATGCGCGTTTTCATCGAAACCACACATCTGTTTATAAGACGAGGCCAAGTTGCCAATGCTAATGCCTCTATGGTTATCTATCAGTTCGAGTGCGTCTGTGGCGCAACGTACATCGATCTAACGGTGAATCACTTATACAAACGGTTGAACGAACACTTCGCACCTTGGTTGCATCACGGTGAGTCTGGTATAATTAACAGCTCTGTTCTAGCCCATATCATTGATACTAAGTGGTAGGTAGACCTAAAGTACGTATTTATTGCACAAGGTTCCACCCCACCGATAGAAAGGTATGCGGTTCCGTACGCATGTGACGGCCGAAGCAATCTGTGTCAAACCGTTCCAACCGTCCCAATCTTCTCAGAAAAAGCTAGTCCAGGCGTGTTAGCTAGTACGACCAACGCATCCGTCATCAACAAAACGAATAGCCTGTTTTACGTGAGGCATTGACGTACTTCCTTCACTTTCCTCATCGACAAGGTAACGGAAGCACGTCTCATCCTTGCGAATGCATCCAATAAGCACCAATGACCCACGTACAACCTGCGTGCGGCCAACGGTTCTCCGATAGCTTCATTCGGTCAGCGCATGATGCTTCTGGACCTCAATCTCCGTCGAGAATTCTAGTGGGTTTTCATGATTGTGTCAGTACCTTAAGCTCTTATCGGCATCGATTTGCTTCGCCATTTCGGATTTCTTGTCAACACCGGTCGCCATAGACTTTTAGATGATCATGCAAAACTAGGGGTTGATGGCGTCCTTTCACATGTCCCTATAATCAGTCTTGTTTTTCGGATCTCAGCCGCACCGTCCAAATACCCGCGGCTGCAGAGCTGCCACCAGTCACGACAGAGGTCGCTCACCACATAGTCATGCGCGGTCAACCAACTAGCGCACGACTAAGACGGCTTACCCCGGATAAAGTACATGCAGCACGAGGTGAATTCGAATACATGTTTCAGCTCGTTATCGTCAGATCATTCAACAACCCATGGGCGTCACTTCTCCACCTGGTCCCAAAGAAGATCATGGGGGGCTGATGTCCTTGTGGCGGCTATCGAACCTTGAATATGGTTACTACGCCCGATCACTCTCCGATCCCACACATCGTGGATCTCACCGCTAGTCTATCAGGTAAAAGTATTTTTGCCAAAACCGACTTGGCACGCGCATACGAACAAATTCCGGCAACCGAAGCGAACATCACTAAAAGTACCGCGTCGACTCCATTTGGTTTGTTCGTTTCTGTGCATGCCGTTTGGTCTAAAGAATGCCACATAAACCTTTCGTTTCATCGGGTTTGTCCTGGCTTAGACTTCACATACGTGTATCTCGACGACATCCTAATTGCGAGTTCCTTACGTGAGGACTTGCGACACCTGCGAACACTTGTTGACTGTTTATCCCAACACGGGGTAACGATCAACGCACAAGTGTTCATTTGGTGTTGATTACGTCAGTTTTCTCGGCCACCATATCTCTCCTACAGGCGTCGTGCCACTACAGAATAAAATTAAGGCCATCATCGACTACCCCGCACATAATTCCTTCAAACAACTAAGACGCTTTGACGACTTCGTGAACTTTGATCGCCGTTTCATCCCTAAGTGAGCTTCGCAATATGCAGCCACTCACGGACCTCCTCCGAGGTAAGCTTAAGAAATGCGATTTCCCTGCTGCAACACGCGCCGCCTTCCAGGCTTTGAAAGAAGCTATCGCCAATATAGCTTTTACAGCACATCACGACCCGATGGCTCCACTGTCATTCAGTACAGAAGCTACAGACGTGTCAGTTGGTGCCGTTTTACAGCAACAAGTAGGTGACGCTTAGCAACCGCTGGTGTTCTTCTTCAAACGACCCGTTCTGCTGACATTATCAGACGGAACTATACTTTGCTATTTATCTCCGGACACGCTTCCCCCAGCCGTCCCACGTGAGTTTCGACAGACTGTGTTCGATACGTTGCATGGCTTGTCTCACCCATTCGTTCGTGCATCGGTTAAACTAGTAGCCGCATGATTCGTCTGGCTCAATGTCTATCGTGACGTTCGTGCTTCGGCAGCTGCTTGCCTTCCGTGTCAAAGTGCGAAGATGCAAAAGCACACGAAATGCCCCCAGGCATGTTTCCAACGCCAGCCGCACCTTTTCACCAAGTGCACGTCGAATTCTTAAGCCCTCTGTAGCCTTCGAAAGGCACTGTATATCCCCTGACCTGTGTCAACCGATTCACTAGGTAGCTGGAAGCTATTCACATACCTAAATGCCCTTCTGAAACGGTAGCAAAAGGCTTTCTGAGCGATGGGTAGCTCAGTACGGCTGTCCCACCATCGTGAAGACCGATCGAGGGTCACATTTCTCGTCTACTTTTGCCACGTTGCTTAAGGATTTGGGTTGCCGCATCGTTCACACGACTGCGTATCATCCGACCGCTAACGACATGGAGCGTTTTCACTACCAGCTGAAGGCAGCGCTACGTGTGCATGCAGATCCTTCATGGTCTGAAACTCTTCCTCTCGTCCTACTAGGCTTAAGAAACACGGTTAAGACCGACTTCGACGCAGCGCTAGCTCAATTAGTTTACGGGTGCACTCTGCGTCTGCCTGGACAACTGGTAACACCAGCGCCGTCTACTTCCTTCTTTGACTACGTAAGTTACACCGACCGATTGACCCACCAGAGGCCCGCTCCTCCATCGCGGAAGCCTAGTGTACATGCCCGGGAAGCTGTCTACGTGTTCACATGTCCTCCGCGCAGACAGTACTAGGCAACCTCTTCAGTCAATGTACATAGGACCTATCAAAGTGTTACACCGTACTAACACATACACTATCGACCGCGGTGGCAGACATGAAATTGTCAACAACGACCGTCTGAAGCCTGCCATTAGAGAAGAAACCACCTAGCCTACTTCTTCCATCAATGCTTCGTGCGACGTCACAAATAACCGCAACAACCTTCAGCATTCTAGTGTCGTCGAACAAGACTACAATCCCGGTCTACAAGTATCAGCCTTCCCGACATCTCGCCAACCAAACCTGTCGAATCCCGCCATCAATCGCTGTAGTCGGGAGGTCCCTAAATCCGTACGCTTTTACGATTAGGCACAGTGTAAAATGGTTTAGGTCTGATCGAGGTTCTTCGCAGCCAGCTTCCAAATCAGATAGTCCTCCATATGCCCGGGAAAGCACTAGGCTGCAGTTTCAGCCTGTTGGGCATCGTCAGCGGTGCGCATCCGTGAGATCCACCAAAATTCGAACCCATGACCACCCTGACCGGTCAGCAGCTTATGCCACGGGGGATAGCTACGGGACGTCATGATTTACAAACTAACTGCGATATAGCGCGTCTTATCCTCCACTGCGATGCAAGTTACGAACGTTGCAGAGGACAGGGTTGGCCCCGAAAGACACCACGTCCATTAACAGTAGCTATGTGCGACAGCGAACAGCGCCGCCGCGTCGTACTTCTGCTGCTGTTTTCAGGATTCTTTTTTCGATCAACTGGTGTGTCCCTGCTTGTTCTTACTATCAATAATAGTGGATCTCTGTTGCGCTATTCTCTATAACACTCTTACGGATACCGCATCTTCGTTCCATCTTCCTTTGCTTCTTCCCTCCCTAGCTCCTGCACCCCTTATCTTTCTACCGACTCTTCAGGGCCAGCTTTTGGCCAACTTTCCATAGTACATTGGCTCCTGTCACTTCCCGGACGTTACGAATACCGTCAACTAAACAAAGCGCTCGTAAACAGCCCGCTGTTAAGAGTGTAAAGACGCCTAGCCAAACGAAGCAATGTATGGTTGGCGCCACTGATCTTGACCCGGAGTTGCATAGTAAACTTGCAGCTGTGGAAGCTGTGTTGGAAGTGCTTATGCAGAAAGTTTCTGCGTGTGAATCTCTGTCCCACTACTTGACTTCTCTATCGTACCTGATGGAAATGCCCCTGAACCCTTTCGCTCCGCATCTACAGAATATTAGTAAGCTTGTTTGCAACATAGCTGTCATGACACACCAGCGAACTATCAGGTCAAATAATGCAATTGTCTTTAGTACATCAGACAGCTACACTGCCGACTCCTTAAAGCGTACCCTGCTTAAAGCAAGCCTAAGATCTGCAACCGACTGTAACGTGGTGCGGCTTCGTAAAAAGTCTCTAAAGCATAGCTGCCCAGTAAGGTTTAGTTTAAACAACGCTTCTGACGCCAACAAGTTAATAAAAAGTGGACCAATCATCACTTCATCCACTGAGTTCAAGTCCATTGTGATCAAACCCGATCGCACACCAATACGAAAGAGCGCCCCATCCACGCTAGAACAGAAAACGAATGCCGTTCCATTCAATCGCTCCCCATAGTTAGGTCCCGACCATCGCAAACCAGGTCCGTTTGCTTACGCCGCGGATCACTGCGTAGACATCGACGCATCTGAGGAAAGTAGTGCAAACCACAACGTAAATGAGAGAACCCAGCTGACGTCCGACACATTAGTCGACAATACCACTAGCCGTAGAGCTCCGCGAAGCCCGCCATCGACTGTCGATCTTTTGGCACCCGACACCGACCAGACATGTCATGCAGAAACATCTGGATGTGAAGAAGATCTCCGCGCTATTGTGTGACCCACCAAGCTGATACCACCTGGTATTATATCCGCGACGCCATACGCAGATGAAAGCAGCATGTCTCAGAGTGGTATGACACTTCCATTAACACCCGATAAACCACCCAAACGTAAACCGTCCAGCCCCACACCCAGATACAATGGTGTCACGTGTATGGTCGCGGCTCATAAAACTGTTCCATCACCAACAGCTCCGGGAACGTTGGTCGCTCTGAATATACCGGAAGAAGTCTCTGTGACCAAAGCGGTGAACACCATAAGGAAGCACTGCACGCTCTTCGGTTCATTGCTCACAGGAACCCAACTAGCACCGTGGTCATACAGGTACCCGCGCCTAATTATGCTATCCGATAAGCGTGACAAAGAATTGCTGGCAAACCAGTGCCAGCACCTTGCGCGAAATACCCCTTACGTAACGCTTCGTTTCAGCCGCTACATGGGCAGAGACCGTGCGCACCGGAAAAATGTAGACGTTTCTACAACTATTAAACTGGGTACTCCACAAGCTATCCGTACGCTAGGCTCGCCTATGGACACTCCCCCAACTACTACCACCAACTATTTTTTCTTGCCAACAGTGGTCACTCAGCCGACACCACCTACCGCACAAAGTCAGCTGAGCGTACTTCATCAACTGCTGTTAATGGTCCAGGGCGTCCAGACTACACCACAAGTCGCCGCGACACCGTGGACGAGCTACCCCTCCCCATTTCTTCCCTATTTAGCGAAATTATAAACACATCACCTAATAGGCACGACGTTGTCATCCTTCTTCTTAATGCCCGTTCGCCTTTACCTAAGATGCACACTACGTACAATTAACTCCCTTCTCCCCTTGCACTTTATCCTAATCACTGAGACATGGTTAAATGTGACTACACCGGCTAACTCTTACCAGCTGGCTGGATACAGCACCTTCGACAGCTTTCGAGCCACAAGCGACGTTGGTGGATGTCTTATCTACTCTAAAGACGACATCTATGCATGCTTACCCACAGACTCTTGCTTGGGCACTAACGTAGACTCTGTCTCTATTACCGCTTGCATTAATCAAATTGATTTTATCATCGGCCGCGTCTACAACCAATCAAACGCCAATACTACCGCTTTGAACATTTTGCTTAATACTTTCCTGCAAGATTCTGAACATCCTACAAGCTGCAAACATATTGGTGAGGACTTCAACATGCCAATGTCTACTGGAACACCCACCACAACCACAAGATACAGCAGATTCACTTCGTCAATTCTTTCTTGTGGATGGGCCCAACATGCGTATCACACACTTGACGTGCGTGCTCTTGGTTCATTTGGAATAATCCTCTCTATCTTCGCGAAGTGTAGTAACCGCACGCTCATTCGAACCGGATTTACTAACGCTACACAGTGATCTATCATTCGTGGGATTATCTTACACCACTAAAGTTTTAACCATCACTAACCGATTTGATTGTCATCCGCGATTGAACACAAATGGATAACTCATTCACTTTATGCCCATCACCCTTCTTTGTACCACCATTCGGTGTAGAATTCTCGAGGCAGTCTGAAAAGCCTAAGCTTACTCCAATCCGACGTTTCTTAACGAATCCGTGAAGGAATTTGTGATCTCGTGACCTGTTTTCACCGCCATGTAGTTTCCTTTATTTGGTCCCAACCCAACCGGACCTAACCTCGATCGATCAACCGACCAACGCTTCAGTGTGTGCGCACAAGGGAACATTGGTGACAGCCAGCGCGCCACGCTGACTCACGCTTATCTTGACGCGGGAAACTGAGGTGACAAACGTGTACCTTAAAACAGCACGCCTATTGCGAACATGCCTCGTATGAAGAGCAAATGCGAATCATGTGCTAAAGTGATAAAAAATGGTCTGGTGTGTACCATGTGCTTGAAATCCTATCACACTACCTGCCTTGGGACGGAGACGACAAAAACAAAACGGTACACTAACACGGCAAAGGCGTTTTGGCTCTGCTAAGTATGTAATTCTATCCCAGTTGTTACTTGTTTAGCTGTGCTACTGAAGAGGTGTGAAAGACTAACAGAAGCGGTCGAGCAACTGGTGAGCGCCACGTCTACACCCATGGGAGGAAACGGACCGGCACTTTATTTGAACATAACACCCCGAATTCTCTAGTTAGGCCGAAGAAGGGAACCAGGAATCCCAACCTTACCCCAACGACTCAGCCTCCAGCAGTACCAACTCCATTCTCTCTCCTACAAGTAAAAACATTGCCTGCAGCGTGTCTACCTCAACTTCTGTACAGTGTGTCGCACCTAGTAGTCTGTTCGCTACACAGGAGGCCGTAAGCTACCGTCAATCAGCCATAGTGAACAACCCGGCAACATGCGCATCGGTTGCCGCCAAGCAAACACCGGAAAGAGCACCGGTAACCTTTGTGCCCAGACTAGAAAAAACTAAGGTGTCGCAGCACGGATGGCCCCAATCAGTGCCGTTCAAAAATTCACCAAATACACCGGATGCTAAAGCTCCAAATCCAAAACCAGTAGCCACCACGCGTAACCATAGTATCTTATAACTTGTGTGCACAAATGTCCCCATATCCAATGCAATTAAGGCTAGGTTGACGGACGATCGAAATCAATGGGGTTCCATCTGTACGTCGATCGGTGTCCATGCTAATCCCACGACATTAAAAAGGTTTTCGCGTCACCCAAACGCGTTGCACTACGGTGAACCCCGGTTACTTCGGGTAACACTAAACTCGGCAGACGAGACAGAGATCATTCTGTTGTCTGGGAATCGTCTCCGCAATGACTTAAGTGGAGTGCGCATACTACCTGAAATCCCGTGGAAAGAACGTTCAGTGGATCCCGCTAACAGAGGGAGGTACAGAAAAGTCAAGATAAGAAAACAGTGATTGCTCACGGTGTTCCTGGGCTTACGGATTCGTCCTCCGACGATGCTCAGATGCACGACCGCGAGCAATGGCACTACATCCGGGAGGCTCTTTCTCTCGAAATGTCGTGGCCACCTTGTTGACAAGGATCCCCATAACACCAAACCATAAGGGGTGCGGTCCCAGGCTGTTACAACTTGTGTTGCAATAAGAGATAACGGCACAAAACTTTCTAGAGAACTGGACTAAAGTCCGTAGCAGATTGCCAACAGAAATTCGTCTGAAAGCAGCGGGAACACTAGCACCTTCTAATGACAATGCAGTAGAGGCACAACTCTTAATGAAAACGCCAACTGCAGGACCCGACTCGGGGACGGTTTCAACATTATCCATAATATCCGGAGGGACGCAGCAGAGCACGAGCAAACACGGAAATCCGGGGCATCAGATACTTGACTATATACCAAATTCATTTCAAATGTCTGCAACCCATCCAAAAAACGAGTAGTCGTCGACCCTTTATTGGTCGGCGTAAACTCACTTGCTTCATCCATCCAATCGAGCACACTTTTGGTCTCCGAGAAGGTCTCATGCATGTACACAAATGCCCATTGTCTACTCAGCAAATTAGCTGAATTAAGACTTCTATACGCGTCAGCAGCTTGGGATCTCATCGCTGTCACCGAAACGTGGTTGCGCTGTGAAATAACGGATCATGGATTCGCGCTAACGGGCATGTCCGTTGTCCGAAAGGATCGAACCAGCAAAGGTTCAATTCATTCAATGCGAACCCATAAACGATTCGGAAACGGACGTACCTGATGCCATTTGGTGTAATTTCCGGCTGAGACGGAACGATCTTGGCCTACTGGTTGTTGTTTACCGCCCACCATCGTCTACTCCTGAGGTGGACTGCAATTTGATGGCTGCGTTGAGGCAAGTGATAGACGGAAAGTACAGTCACATTCGAGTCACCGGCGACTTCAACTTACATGCCCTCGAATCCTGGGTCACACCAGGAGAGCAATACAACGCGGATTTGCAAGATTTGACTCAGACTTCCGCTTTATGGCCCCGTCACTACGCCCACCAGGTTCAGGGGAACTGACAGGCCATCTATGTTGGACCGAATATTCACCAATGAATAACTGATGGTCGAGAGAGTGATAACCGATACCTCTTTTGGGCCGCAGTGATCATGCGACACTAGTGTTTCATTACATGTGCTACGCGGATTATCCTAAAGAGCGTGCCGAGGAATATCATGTTGTAATCAACTATGACGGCCTGTCCAACCTCATGGATGCAATAAGCTGATCGTTCTTAGCCAAATTGACCCCTGAGGTGGCCTGCGGAGAATTCGTCAACATATTTACCAAGCTCGTGGCAAGCACATCTGAAACCAAACTCTACCGGCCAAAAAGGATGAAGCTTTTCCTAAGGAGTAGGACACGTAAATGCATAGCTTTAAGGGACTGGGCATGGCACACCTACATAGCCTCCCCGAACGACGATACCTGGGATGTCTACACAATACGAAGGAATCACTGTGTCAAACTCGTCCTGGAGGATAAACTGAAGAACCAACAAGGTCTAGTGGAAAAGTTTCGCTCCAATCCAAAACTACTATACAGACACGTAAACAATTTGCGCCGTGTTAAGCGCGGTATTCCTGCTCTGCACACAGCATGCGGGTTAGCTTAAACCGCACAAGAGGCAGCCAACATTCTTGGACAATAATTTGGCCGTACCTTCCAAAGCGTGCAATCATCATACCTCCTGCCTAAGCAGATAATGCCGCCTTTCAGGGCTAAGCACATATCGTTTACCTCCGCAGCTGTACTGAAGGGGCTGAAATCTCTGCGCGATTTCAGCTCCCCGCGTAGAGACGGTATTCACCCGAAGGCGTTGAATGTTGCTGCCATGAGTTTGGTGGCGCCACTAACAACTTTCTTTCGACGATGTCTGAACGACATGCACGTCCCCACTATGTGGAAGCACGGAATCATCACGCCTATCTACAAAAGTGGCAGTCGTGCTGAACCAACAAGTTATTGCCCGATAACACTACTTCCTGTTATCTCCAAGGTTATGGAGTCCATTATAGCTGAGGCTTTGACGGGGTACTTGGAGAACAACAAAATTCTCGTTCTGGAGTAACGCGGATTCTGTCAAACTCGATCCTTTTCCACTAATCTGCTGATTGTTCGTACAAGCTGGACGGAATCTGTGGACCCTGGTGTAGATGTCGACGCGGCATACCCGGATTTCTCAAAGGCATTCGACCGTCTAGTTCATCGCATTCTACTCCACATACTCTAGAAATATGGAATCGGCGATCCTGTTCTGAGCTGGATAAGAGACTTTCTCGTGAAAGGTCACCTGAATGTGAGGGTTAGAAGCAACCTGTCTGAATCCATCGAAGTTCAGTGCGGCGTACCTCAAGGCTCGGTACTTGGACCCAGCCTGTTCCTGGTTTTCATAAATGATCTTGGTAGCGTGCTATCTTCTAATTGTTTTGCTATTTGCTGATGACCTAAAGGTATGGCGCACTATAGCTGCAGTGGAGGATCACACAGTGTTACAGGAGGACCTGGACAAAGCGCAAGCATAGTCCATCGAGAACATGCTGCACTTCAACGTCACCAAGTGCAAAGTTCTCAGCATACGGCACAAGAGTATGCACAAGTACCGCCTAGGGCCACAAATTCTACATCGGGCTTCTCACGAGTGCGATCTCGGCGTGCTAATTCAAGATGACCTCGGTTGTTTGAAGCAGACTGAAAAGGCATCTAAGAAAGCAAACAGTACCTCGGCCTTCTTCGCAGAGCTTTCGATAGCTTGACCCTTCAGTCTTCCCAAAAATGCTTAGTGCGTACGTGATGCCGCACGCGAAATACGCTAGTCAAGCGTGGCAATCCAGGCTCAAGCACCATCTCACCGCGCTCGATACTGCTCAACGTAGGGCAACGAAGAGCGTCAGAGGTTTGACTAGCCTCCCCTACCCACTCAGTCTGAAGACTCTCAAAATATACAATGGACGTTATCGGCGTCTAAGGGGCGATTTCATAACGGTGTACTTGATCCTGTTAAACCCCAACCACCCATGCCATTCCCTTTCGATCTCAGGCAAAACACCGCGTTCATCATTTTAAGCTGGTCACATTGTACAGCCGAGTGGAATGTCGGCGAAACGTTTTCTCCCTTCGACTGTCCCAGCTTTGGAACGCCCTCCCGGAACATGTAATTAATGCTCCCACCCTATGGCTTTTCAAAAAACGCCTTGACCATACTCTGTCACATTTACACTACGTGCTATAGCCCATGACCCCAGATGCTGGTACTAATGCACAAAACATAGTGAACAGTACCATGACCCTACTCGAGAATGAGTCACTCCAAACCCCTTGTACACAATGTGATAAACGCTACTACTGTAGAAACTGGATTTCTGTATCCCGTCGACCCGAGATTGCTGCACATGAGTAAGCGTTGTCCTTGCTATTTTTTTTCTCACTTATTACGTGACCTATATCCACTCCCCTTATTGCTTTGTGTGCGCACATTCTAATTTCAAACTCCCTTTATACGGCAGTGCAGTTACATCTGTAATCGCCCAGAACGACGATTCCATTATCCCTTGATCTATCTTTTCTCACGCTAACCACCCTACGGGACATGTCAAATACCTGCTATTTTTACCCTTTTTAAAGCATTGTTCAATGTTCAATATGTGTGACCACCAACTCGGGAAGATTACATTCTTGATCTCCTTTTCATGCGGGTCGTTTCGGACACACTGGCTGAAATACTTGGCAATTTCCCCGGTAGTGATCATAAACTGGTCATGTTCCCGTTTAATCCGCCGGCATCAAATCCTGTTCTCCCAAACGACTCTTGCCTGGTATCGTGAATATGCCTACGCTGATTGGGAACTATTCGCGTCCCTAGTAAGGTCATCTCTTTGGGACAACTTCCTGACATCTGACCCCCAAACTGCTGCTGATGAGTTTTACGGAAACATCAAAGACGGTCTTGATATGGTCTGTCCACTCAAGCGCAGGTGCACTACCATTCGAAGCAAAGGTGACTGCCTCCCGCCCAAAATTTTATACAAGCTCACGACCTTGTGCAAAAGGTATAGAAGAACAAACGACTTCTCGCTGGTTCTGTAACAGCAACTGCTTTCGTCTAAGTACTACTCTCATCGCTACTCAAGACAAGTGGCAGAGGAGAGACATGCGCTCTCTAGCACCAACAAAATCCAAAAGCTGTTTGGCTGATGAAGCGCCAAAACCCTGCGACAAATGAAATCGTCTTCATCACGCTCCACAATAATTTGCTTACTCATGACTTCGCCTCAATTGCCGAGGTTCTGAATACTCACTTTAGCTTATCCTTCTAGTCAACCAGCAACTTTCGCAAGCCTCGCTTGCTCACTCTAACCTCTGCACGGCTATCTGCCGTTGACTTTTCACCTCACGATATAGGAAAACAACTAGCGATCGTTAGGCAGTCAAACTATGAAGGTCCCGACAGCCTCCCCTCTATTGTACTAAAGCTTAGTGGCCCAGAAATCCCACTTCTCATGTTTAACCTGTTCTGTTTACCGATGAAGGTTTGAAAAATACCTACACAGTGGCAAACAGCCACGGTTATACCAAGTCGTAAAATAGGGCCCAAACATGACATCGGTAGTGTCAGTCCATTAGCCACACCCCCATCATCTGCAGTATGATGGAGAAACTAACTGCCCCAAGTAGTGGACTTCCTACGGGCACATGACGTTATCAATGACTCTCAACATGGATTGCTGAAAGCACGTTCCTATGTAGCTTGCCACTTGGCTTTCCTTAACAACCTTACTTTGTCCCTAGATCGACGGATGTAAGCAGTGGTCATTAACCTTGATATGCAGAAGGCATTCGACCGAATACCGCACGACAAGTTTATGGATAAGCTCACTTCATTTGGAATCGGCGGCCAGCTACTAGCATGGCTCACATCGTACTTGTCGAACCGAACCCAAGTGGTTAGTGTTAGTGGCCAAATTTCCACGACTAGACCAGTGCTGAGTGGTGTAGTTCAGGGCAGTGTCATCGGCCCGCTACTCTTCTTGTTGTACATAAATGATATATTCGAAGTTATACGCCTTGGTATCCCATACCACTTTGCAGGCGACAGTAAAACAGTATACACTTCCGATCGTACAGATACGAGCTCTATCATTCACACAATTGCAACCGATCTGAAGGCATTGGAACTATGGTGCACCCATTGGGACATGTCGTTTTCACCGGAGAAGTGTACTGCCCTTCTGTTTCGCTGCACAATAGCCCAGGGGACCATTACTCTTTGTGGAAAGCCGCTAACCTGCAGCAATAGTATAAAAGACAGGCCTGCACTACTCTGGCCCGCTAGATTTTGCGGAGCACACCACAAGTGTAGTAGCGGAAGCCCGCTGTCGCGTACGGCTACTATTTAAAACACGACGTGAGAAGCCATAGTTCCTCCATACACAATAACAACGCGACCATTGCTTGACTATTGTGCGCTGATCTACAGCAGCGCAAGAAAAAACGATCGTCAGCAATGGAAGGGTTGCAAAGGTGGTTTACTAAGCGCCTACTGGGCTCAACTTCGCAATTATCATACGCACAACTCAGCAAAGCCTTGCACCTCGACCCCGGTATGACTAAGAAAAATGAAAGTTAACCTCCTTCTCCTATTTGATATAATTCATAAACGAGTCCACGCTCCTAATTTAGAGGTGGCGTTCAAGAAATGTCTGACATAAGTTACTTGAAATAGCGATAACGTAATAAGACTCGAAGGACCTAGAACCCAAGCTCCAAAAGTTTCTACATGAATGTCTACGCCCACCTGTGGAACCGGTTACCATTCAAACGGCGAGAATGTAAGTTACCCGAGGTTTTCCGTACAGAGATATATACCTTACTTACCGTTAAATATACCATTGGCCTCCTGGGACAAATCATGTCGGAAGAAATGGCATACGAAAACGGATTGGCGGGTTACTAACGCACTGACCCCACCCCAGATGTCCTCTTTATTACTGTCTGCTCGACAGCAGGAGAGTCCTATGCCAGTAGCAAGTTACCATGCCATTGATCCCATATCACTTCCGATCCTGTGACATTCGCGATAAACCGCACTTCATAAACTACTCTCACTCTTATCGTCCTACATCACCAACAAAGCCAAGGAGCCAACAGAGCTGTAGGATAGTTGACCAGGAGCATATAGGCGGCTGCCATCCTTGTCAAATCACTTCTCTCTCTCCTACTCTAAACCTGTACATATGGCTGCCGCGATTTGGCGAGTAGCCCGTAGCAGGAGCCTGGAGAGTGATTCGAAAAGGCAGATCGGGTTGCAGGAAAACCTTTATTGGTGCAGTAAAAGTTTCCCTGTTACCTAGTTACAAAAAGCGACACCGTTTACGCTCTAGTTAAGGGAACGGAGGATGCACAGCACACAGGGCAGTCGCGCGTTGCAACCGAAACGAGCGCCAAGCATAATTGGCGATGAGCAAGTCAAGCATTCGAACTCAGCAATCAGTTCAACAAACCACACCAGTCGCCTAGGTGTACAATGAAATAATTTTAATTATAATTTTCCACAGGCAAACCGGGGAATCTCCAGACTGCTACATAGCTCTCCACCAGAATGGACTGTGTAAGCAGTCCTTTCAACTACATGAGGACTGTCCATCACGGACCAGCCTTCTGCGAGACCAGGTTGTGAAACCTGGTGCAGCTGCTGGGGGAGAACCATGCAATCGGACCCTAGTGGGCTCCCACCCGTGTCCTCCCTACGGTGTCGAAACGGTAAAACACTGTGTGGGGTGACAGTTTGTAAAGTCCACGTAGGCGGTTGAGCAGGAAGTTCGTTCCACTTCCAGTTGACGTGCGAAGATCCAGCGGAAAGTGAGACCGTGGTGCAACCAACCGACGGTGTATATGGAAAGCAAAAGGAAAACAGCGTAAATGCATAGCAATACACAAATGAGTGCAAAGCGAAAACAACGTACCAAGCTGTTTTGGGGTTTTCAAAAGGTTTTGCTCCTTTTTGGTAGTTTCAAAACGTCTTGATTTTTTGTGGATTTCGGCAAACGCCTGTGAACAGAAAAACATGAGAGGAGTGCTCTATGGGAAGTAGCAAACGCTAACGAAATCGGAAAGCGTACTGGGTGTTTCAATTCCCTGCCACTTCGACTGATAATGAGTCGTGAAGGAGTGACGTCGGTTGAGGCTGTCGGTTCCGCTGGAGCGAACTGACTGGTCTGAGGTTGCGGTGCGAGCTGTGCTGGTGCTTGTTGCACCGAAGAGTCACACTTATCGATGAATGCTGGCTTGAGTCGATCGACGTTGATCGTCTCAGTCTTACCGTTGTAGTCAATGGTAAACATCTTGACGCTTCTGCGTACGACACGGTATGGGCCAGAATAAGGACGTTGAAGTGGCCGGCGTACTCTGTCAGTGCGAACGAATACGTGCGTGCAAGTAGTTAAGCGTTCGTCCACGTTGGTACGCAAGCTCTGTGCTCTGGGTTGCACAGGCTGTAGCTGTTGCATGTGACGAGATAGGCGAGCCACGTAGTCGCCATAGTCAAAAATTGCTGGCGCTTTTGGTGAGACTAGTTCACCAGGTAAGCGTTGTGTGCATCCAAAGACTAGCGACGATGGAGTGGCGTGCAACTCCGCTTTAATCGTGTTTCATATGCCTAAGAGAACGAATGGAAGTGGTTCGCGCAAGAAAGTGCTAAATTGAGCACAGAGTGATGCACTGAGCTACCGGTGGAACCTTTCTACCATCCCATTAGCTGCGGGGGGTATGCGGTAGTTCGGCTGTGTTGGCAACTAAGAACGTTGAGAGGTTTGCTGTGGGATCCGTCAAAGTGCGATCCTCTGTCGGTGATGACTACTCTTGGACAACCAGATTGAGCTACCCAGCGTTCTAGGAAGGCTTGTGCAACTGCCTCAGATGAGCAGTTGACTCTCGGAATCGCTTTTGGCCAACGGGTGAAACGGTCGACACAGATGAGGAGGTACATGTAGCCTTTGCATGGTGGCAAAAGTCCGACCAGGTCGTCATGGACGTGTGCAAAACGAGAGTCAGGAGCGGGAAAGACACTAAGTGGGCTTTTGGTGTGTTTGTATAACTTGGCGCGCTGACAATAAGCATGCGCGTGCCCAAAGGCGGACATCGCGATTCACATTGTGCCATACGAAGCGTTCGGTTACGAGCTTCTGCGAAGCACGTATGCCGGGATGAGACAGATTGTGTAAAGGATTGAAAACAAGTCGACACATCGAAGTAGGAACTACGGGTCGGGGAGAAGTTTGTGAGGTGCAGCGCAAGCCACCCGTGGTCCCTCTGTAGGTGCAGGCGTCCTGTGGCTGGCCACAGTGACAGGCAAATCCGAAACCGGATGCCGCCAACCATAAGCCCTGAAATCCTAATCTGTTTCCTCAGCGCTTTGTCGATAAATGTTTGATTCCTCTTGATCACTGTAACAGAAACGGTGAAATTTGTCCCCTATTTTCTTATCATTGTCCACATAAAATAGTTTTTACAAGCCCTAAAACCGAGTGACCAATCAGTAAAAATGCTCGTTACCTCAGTTAAAACAAAAACTCAAAGAAGAGACAGGAAGCCACTGAAAAGCTGGCAAAACATCCTGCTTATAACCAGTCCGTCAGCACGGAAAAAATTAAAGGCTCATCTTCTAAGATGAATATGAAGCCGAAATCGCGCATAAGAATAAAAATGCAATCAAATGATAGTTCTCATGTTTCTCAGATAGAGCCCAGCGCAGTTACTGCAGAATCGCCCTTTAAAGCGATTCAAACGATTGCTACCCTTGAACTACAGCTGAAGGACTTGAAAGAAAGGTTTGAATCTCTGTACCAAATCCTAGAGCAATTTAACTCGCTTAAGTATCTTTTTAATACTCCAAATACACCACAAATGGAACACATTCGATCCGTTGGAAATTTTATACATGTTGCATTTGAGATGCATGAGCGCTTTAAACGCTCCAAAAATGTTATAGCATCTAATTTACCAGAACAGTTATCTCTTGAGGCTATCTCCTCTGCAGTGGCAAACGATTGGCATATCGAAGGAATGCAGTTTTCTTGCGTGAGGCTGCGAAAGAAATCTCCGAAGCAGGTCTGTCCAGTACATTTTAAATTTTTAAACGACGCACTTGCCGAAAAATTCCCTTGTAGTAGGAGCGCATTATCCCTTAGGAAAGATTACGTATCCATGTTCTTGAAACCAGATTTAACAGTACTACAAAGGGAGTGCAAAAAAGCCTATTTCCGACAAACAGTCTGTGACCTATTTGTTCCGCTACCCACGGAAACTCAGGAACTTCCCCACCTGGTTGACCTAGATGACACTCTGACCATAAATGAATCAGCTCTAGGGTTGAAATCAAATGGCAGCTGTCATAAAAATATCGCTTCTGACTCCATTCAGTGTCACATTAGTTCAGCATTACTGCGTCCCGGAACATACAAGAAAGTTCCATTGCGCAAACGACTATTTCTACTCACTCATTGTCGTTCACCAACCAGGTGCGTAGACGCTCTGGTACGAAACTGAAAACCTCCTCTCCTAAAACCTGTGAACTTCTAAAACTGCTGAACAGCCTTGTTGCAAAGAACACTGGTAGCAAAACCTCAAGTTGAATCTATGCGGGTGCTCCCAAGTACAATAAAAACACAGCTATTTTAAACGTTCCACCAAATGCTGTCACCACTGAAAACCTGCAGACAATCGGCAAATCACCAACCATGCAGCATTTGAATATGTGACCTGTGCGCTCCATAACTTATGAGCCACTTGCTAGTGAACTTCAAGTAGCTGAGAGAAATTGGCACAACCAAAATCCTTTCAAACTACCTCAACATGTAAATGATCTTAACTGGCCGGTAGGTTATATGCAACAGCCAGCAAACTGTAATCCCCCAGTGGGTCGCCATTTTCCCAGTATTTCACCCTTCCGATCTTTTTTGGAGTCCAGTGGCGTTCTACCCGCCACATCCCCAAATGACACTAATTTCGCAAATTATATGTCCTCCTTATCCACCACCCCCACTCCACTCTCTCCAAATACCACCTCGTTGGGGTCCTGTACCTGGATTCCTGTAGACAACCCAACGGATAACAAGACACTGCACTTACTTTTAATTAATTCTCGTTCACTGTTAAATAAAATGCACATGCTGTGTAATACTCTTCACCTTCCTTCTCCTGATATAGTATTAATAACAGAAATATGGTGCTCAGCAGAGATGCCTGGCACAGTGTTCGAGATACTGGGTTATAACATCTTTCGTAATGACCGCCTTTATGGTAGAGGTGGTGGCTGTATAATCTACGTCAAAGACAAATACTTGGTTCTTCCTCTGAATGAACCACTCCTACGAAAACTTCCTGATTGGGTGT
This sequence comes from Dicrocoelium dendriticum, assembly GCA_944474145.2. NCBI lineage: Eukaryota > Metazoa > Platyhelminthes > Trematoda > Plagiorchiida > Dicrocoeliidae > Dicrocoelium > Dicrocoelium dendriticum. Next base: position 46,340,672 of record OX104070.1, on the reverse strand, counting down.
GGATTACAATTTCTATTAATCCAACAAATCTCTTAGTAGGTTGTATTTACAGACTTCCATCGTCTGCACTCACTGTAACCGATGACTTGTTGGACACATTTTCTTTTATTGATGACCTCTCATACACTAATAAAATAACCACTGGGGATTTTAATATGCCCGAAATCCCATGGTCCCTTAAGAGTAAACCACAAAAACACAATGCTTTTATTAAGTGAGATCCATCGCAGCCAGTTTCCAAATCAGATAGCCGTCCACATGCCCGGAAAAACACTAGACTGCAGTTTCAGCCTGCTGGACATCGTCAGTAGTGCGCATCCATCGGATCCGTCAGGATTCGAATCCATGACTACCAGCGGCTTGAACCGCCAGTCAGCAGCTTATGCCACTTGGCCACGGGGGACAGCTTCGGACCGTCATGATTTACAAGCCAACTGCGATATAGCGCATCTTATCCTCCACTGCCATGCAAGTTACGAACGTTGCAGCGGACAGGGTTGGCCTCGAAAGACAAGACGTCCACTAACAGTAGCTATGTACCACATAGCATTTAGAAACTGTCATGACGGATATAATTTTATGTACTCATGATTAGGGGATTTTGATGTAATTAAGTGAGGTCCATCGTAGCCAGTTTCCAAATCAGATAGTCGTCCACACGCCCGGAAAAACACTAGACTGCAGTTTCAGCCTGTTGGGCATCGTCAGTAGTGCACATCCATCGGATCCTATAAGATATTGCGTTATTCCAGGTAGTCCATTAAAGCCTCAGCGACGACTACTTCCATCATCTTCGCGAGCACATGGAGGAGAGTCACTGGACGATAGTTTGCAGGATCTGAACGGCTACCGCCTTTAAAAATAGGGGTGATAATGCCACACTTCCACATAGTGTGGACTTGTTGTTCATCAAAGCACCTTTGGAAGAACTGTGACAGTGGTTCATCTAGCTTATTATTATTATCACAACACTCGTTGCAAATGGTTATCCACAACACAACAAACAGCGCGGCTCGAAAGACGTGGTGCGTACAGCAGCCAAGAAAGTGATCTATATCGAGTTGCCATTCAAGGGTGCGTTTACTGTATTGAAAATCACGAAACGTTTAATCTCTGCTACGCAGAGAAGTTACTGTGCTGCTCAGGTTGTGGTCATTAATGGGATCTGTAACTTGCCGGTGCCTTCAACGAAGGAAGCTCAACCGATAGGGCCAACTCACACTGCATATACAAATTCGTGTGCGACTGCGGAGACAGTTACATAGGCAGAACCAGTCGGCCTTTGACATTCCGAATAAAGGAACACGTGCCAAGGTGGGTTCAACGTGAAATTGACCAGCATCCCTGTCCCACTAAAGTTCCGTGCTTGCGTAAGCCGCCAGCTTCCTCAATAGGTAAACACCTACTGACTACGCGTCACCGGATGGAACTTGGATCAGCGTTCACGCTTGTATTACGTCACCCTAATCCCCGCTTCCTCCGTTTCGCCGAGGCCGTTGCGATAGGCCGGATGAAGCCGGCCCTGTGTGTTCACAAGCAATTATTTATCAGCTTAAGACTGCCGTGGATATACGGGTGGAAATTCCGTCATTCATTTTGCACCTCATGCTTATTCGGTCACAAGTATAGTTAAGTATATAGTTGCATACCGATTATTGTTAATGGTACTGAGGAGTCAATGCGAAATGAATGTATCTACCAGCTTTCGTCTACTTACCGTACTCATTAAAAGATAGTAGAGATGTTCACTTTGTGAATTCGGGATTCACACCCACACAACGCAAAACTGCTGGTAAATGCACGCTGCTTTTCGGTTATGCGACACCTATAGGTTTCGCCCAGAAAACTGAAATTTGCGTACAAGATTGCACTCCCAGTAACTGGCACGTCGCGCCACCAGCGGCTTCTTCCCACGAAATGTTCTCGGTGGGCGATTAAGGGGAGGATCAAAGCTGAAAAAGTCAAAAATTGTGTCTTACAAAGCTCGATATGGTTGGCGGCATCCGGTTTCGGATTTGCCAGTCACTGTGGCCAGCCACAGGACGCCTGCGCCTACAGAGGGACCACGGGTGGCTTGCGCTGCACCACCCACAGCTCCAACCACACACCCAATATCCAGTGTAAACCTGAAGGAATAAGACCGGGAGGCAGGTGGATGGGAGCTACGTTTCATCAACGGAGCCGGCCCACACTCCTTCACAGGCAAACATAACCACGCTGCATTTGGGGAGGCAAGCGCACACAAGGCGGTGGCTGGACCGCAGTCCGGTACACACTGAATGCATGAAAGCACTAGCTGATACTAACAGGGCCACAAGGACCGTGCACCCCTCACCCTCCAGCAACGACCAACTGTCTCCTGGAGCCAGTATGGACGAGATAGTGGGTAATAGACAGGTAGGCACCTTGTCAACATGCACATCAAGCGCAGCCACACCTGGGATATCAAGCAACAGCCAATCACCTGGAACGACAAGATGAAATAAAACAAATCCAATAGTGCAAACAGATACAGTGGCATAACACTTTGCCAAATTAGCATACGAAGTAAGTTGGTTAGCAACGAATACGCGATAAGGAAAAAATGTCCGCGTTAGTTAAAAATGCTACAAACGCAACAAAGTTACCGAACATAAGCCCAAATAATGTAAGCAACATGGCCAGTTAATAGAAGAGTATTCAGGTAGGCAGAACAAACCAAATAAAGTGGAATGAAATTTAGCCAGCTTAAAAAGACCTAGTTTAAGTGTAAGTTGGTTTAGCCCAACTGCAGTGAAGAAGCATCAAGAATGCAACATCAGCCTCAGCATGGGGCACACAAAGTTCGATATATATGTCTAGATGTAGTAAGATCTTCATGAAATTTTGCAGGGAATATCATTATTTAGCATGCAAATAATATATGATAGAGAAATAAAGATAAGTGTGCTTGTTATTTTTTTAATCACATTTTAGTAAGGTACCTAAATTGGTGATGCCGAATTGGTTGTTGTGACGTTCTGGATCCCATCAAAAAAGTATTCTATGTATAGAGCTAAAATTCTGTGCGGTTATTTAGATATAGTTCAGCTTTAGAATAAACTATACTCAACTCTGTGTCTGAATTAGATCTTCCAATACTGATGTTCAGATTTGCATAAAAATCTGAACTGAGGTTAAAAGTTGACCACGAGTGTAGGACACTTAAAATTAGTTCATTTCATGCAGAAAATAAAGAAGAGCATCTCCTCCAAATTTTATTGACTTTGGACCATTAGTTTTGAAAGTATCCTCAGACCGCTGGCGTAAGCTTGAAGAAACGCAGTTCTGAGAAAAATGGCTTTAAAGTTGAAGTACATGAACAAATGAAAGTCATTTAAACTTTTCTAGCATATCGGTAATGTATACAAATTTTGGTGATGTCCCATGATATGATTTACGTAGAAAAACTAACCTGGACTACTCATGGGCACCAGCAAGATAAAAATCTTCGATATCTTCACACTCCCCTGAAGCCGCTACTTTCCGTGCTCGTCGTTCAGCTGGCAGAAGTCCGGCAGCTGCTGCATGAATTCTTGCTCTGTCTAGTTCATTACGACACAGTCTGGTATACCATCCAGTAGACATCCCCAACTTCTCAAATATAGGCAGCCTATCCTTCTCTCCATCATTTAAAATCACTGCAGCATCAGCAACTGCAAGAGTAAGCCTCCGCCTTCCAACAAAACCAGCCTTTGTACACCTTCGCCAAATTAAATTGTGAAAACTTTCATTTATATTTTGTGTTCATCCATGGGCACACTTTGACATTAATGTCTCACTGGCAAAAGTTTCAAAAAAGGCCTGATAGCCTTGCACACATAAAGACAGAGAGCATTCCTGTCAGTCTCTAATTGGCTGCTTCTTGGAAGGACACCAGTCTCCACAATTAGTGTGATCACAGTTGCGGTGCTCCCATATGGCCCATATAACTTTTGCATCTGAGGCACATTATTAGTATTTCTTCTTATTGCAGCCCCATAATGTCCTTGAATGTGTAACACTGCCTTCTTTGTCAGACAACCTCT
>OX104070.1:46257312-46336531 GCA_944474145.2 Dicrocoelium dendriticum | reverse complement strand
AGAGTGAAAGCCAAATTCCGGGACACTAGGAAGATACTTGGAACCGATCGAGTGGTCATGAGTTCAGAGAGGTTTGGAAACTACCAAACCGATTGTTTCCAAACCTCTCTGAACTCCGGAACACTATGTTTATAATGAGATTGCCTAAAGGTGTTTATAAGTTCTGTGGAACTAGTGGTAGGAACAATGTTTTAGTACAACAGAAAACACAAGTGCTCGGACTATGAGAACACGCTTTGACGCTGTATTGACTACTTGGACAGTTGGTTCACTTAGCAAGCCGTGCACAAATAGGCATACCAAAAGTGAATGATGGGTGGAAATGAAATCAGGAACTAAATAACTTCTACTATCCCAAGCTTATCGATGACGGAGTATTTAGGGTGTCAGGTGTGTGATCCTGGGAGATAATCAGTTCGAGCTTGCGTAGATGCGGGCGACATCCCAGAATCCCTAACATGCATGCGATCTCTGGCGAGCACAGCGTAAGTAGGAGCATCTGGTATGTTGCAGTTGGATGCATACCGAATGTCAAGCCAAGACAGTCAGAAAGGTGCTTGTGCACCCGATGACGAGTGAACAAACACGCTTTCATTAGTGACGAAAAGAAAGTTTCTTACGCTTCCTCCACTAGTGAAGGTGGATACACCTGGGCGTAATGCGTTATGAAGGTGGTAGACGGAGCCGACGCATATTTCGGATGCGTTTCCTGCTAGTATTAGATATATAGTAATGTCAACGAAAGTTAGGTTTGGAATTTCGCTACTTCACAATAAAAGTTTCAAGGATATGCTAAATGTGACGAAAACCTAACTCACCAAACTCAATGGAGAGAATTACATACGATCGGGTAGAACACAAGTAGTGATAATGCGAAGATTAGACAGTCATAGGCTGACGGATTTCGGATAAGAAACCTAAAATGACAACAACTTATGAACATTTCATTCACATAAAGCGACCAAGATAAACTGCAGCAGGGCGTAACATCTAGACATCTTGCTGGTATGGGTAAATGAAAAAAGCATTCTGCGAAAAGCTGCCGGCAACAAACTACTTTATGTGACGAGAAAAAACACCATTGTACTTCGACACATTCAGCGACGGGTAACAAGACTAAGCTGTACCATAAGTTTGTCCAGCCAGGCTGGCAGCTTGGTTGAATTAACCGTGGTCAAGTGGCAGCAACCTGACTAAGTCATCTGCATATGTAGGTAAAATAACCAATTCGGGGACGGGTATTTGGCCAACGAAAATTAAGAGACAGAAATAATGGTAGCAAAGTCCCCTAAAAAACACGGGTTTGTGGTGCTCGATAAGAAGCTTTTGGTACCAGTTGGTATACTGTTGACGGTTAACTAGAAGATTATGGTACGTTAAATTCGGGAGACAAATGGACTCCATAAAAGCAGTTCACGGTTAAAAAAGTCAAAGGTCTTACTGTGAGGAAGCAGATATATGTAGCACGGTTATTATTGACAAACAGTAGCATCATTGAATGCTCGGAGTAGACCTGGAACAACAAATTTATGCGGATCATTTGAACATAGTTAAGCCATCATTACTACAAGTATGGTCTCCTCGAACGTCTCCAAAGCTACCGAACTGCATACAGTGATCCAATGTCTGCAAGGCCCTCTGCAGTAACTAGTGATTTTTTGTTATGTACATGACGTTCATAAAAGCAAGAGAATAAGTCAAGAAATTGGCATATTCACTGAAACGTAATCGGAGATAGTCTGAACTAACTGCTTGATTTGTCGATGTCAAAGGATAAAATACTTGTGCAAGGTTACATTTTTAAAAGGCAATGAATGTGTGGAGAGCTGAAGCTGAATGGAGGACGATTCATGAACTGAATTAGTTTGGGAACAAAGTGGGCTACGCTGAGATAGCTCATGTAGACATTAGAAACCACAACATAACGAGTGACGTCACTTAATAATTTCATCATCCTTCATATTTTCTAGCAAGTAATGCCTGCAGATATCGTTTGAATGTGCATGTAATTACGCCGGCGCAGTAGAGAGGCGCCTTACTGAGGAACGACCGTTAATTCTGAACGCTTTCGTTAGAGTATAAGAATTCGCTTGACGTACAGAGAGGCGGACAACAGGTATCAAAGAAAAAATTCATAAGCCATTCATTAATTATAACAGGTAGATACCTCAGCAATGAAAGATATGCGGGAAATCTATAGAGGCAATAATCTATGGAGTCAATCTATAGAGGTAATAATAGAGGCAGTTGTTTTGCGGTGGGCATCGCTTCTTTCCTAATCTCCTGTCCTTAAAACGGGACACTTATTCATGATTTGTCAAACTCAAGACAAGGGTTGGTGGAGTTAAGAAAGTGAACACTGATCCAAGTGAACAAAGGTAAGAAATCTGTCATTGGGCGACACGAATAATGGCATTTCGAATGCGTGAGATCGATTTCGCGAGGATCATAGTTGTCACCAGTATATAGACAAGGTGTGAATAACGCACCTTGATACCATCTAGCTAGTGGGTTACTAAGAGCTGAATTCATCCAGCTTTTAGGTGTGTTTCAATTCTGTGTAAACCTCAAAAGATGCGTAACCAAACAGGACTAAGTAAGTACGGGGCTGACGGTCTAACTGTAACCGGCGCAATTTTTCAGCTCACAATTGCGCATTTAGTTATTTATAAAATACAGGATGAGTTATGTTCATTTACCAATTCCAGGAAACTGCGCATAGGATTAAAGAAAGCAAAGATATGAGAAATGAAAGACATAAAACTAGCTAAATGTATTAAGGTAGTAAAGTCAGTAGAGATGTAAGTAAACCGCAAATGATTTGTGACAGTATCTGACCCCCAGGGCTGCTGGGAAAGAAACGAATGATGCACCCAATTAAAGCTCAAGGAAAACACAGTTGGGCAAGAAGCGCATCAATGATGATCGCTCAGGATAATCGTTCAGAATGATAGGATCAAACATGAGTGGGGAGCAGATCAAAAATAATAGAGAACGGGATAGCGGTACAAAGCTGGTAGGTTGTGGTTTGTTGTCGCGTGGTTATGAGTCATCAACTGCCTGAGGTAGTCGAAACAAAATATAAGTTATAGGCTCTGGTATTTTACTTACCATGAGTAGGAAAAGGGTGACGATCACGAAGTCTAGTGTGCGTGAAGCAAAACGTTTACGGAACAGAAGGTTGCAGAAAATCATGGACGGACAATAAGTAGAGTTGGGAAAAATCGAATGTTTGATACGGAGAAATGTCCCAACCACGAATTTTTAAGTCCCCTTCCCTTTTCCTCACTTAATGAGTGTTAGAATTATTTGAAAAGGAAGTACAATTTTCTTCAAATATAAGGCCCAGAACATGTGCCGATACAACGTACTATCCGGTATATTGAGAAATTAGAGAAAACCTCTTGCAGTTACCGTACATTGTCACTTCGTGCTGGTATTTTATTGCACAGTGGTAGTTAACCAAAATTAAGTTGATCAAACTAACCAGTCACAGATTGAATCATCAGAATGAGCGGTATCGACATGAAATACAATGATGTATTGCTAAGAAATGGTTTTGTGGTCCATGGACACGGCTGGTAAACCACAGGTGGTTAAACGCCGTGAAGGCATTAAGTAGGCTGGATTCATCCGATCAAGCCGTTGGAAGAACAATTCCACTATGCAATAAAGCTAAGGAGCAACGGACCAATCGAACTATGAAACTGCACGAAACAGGCGCAACGGAGCGAGGTTTAGCAAAAGGTCCCGTGAGGTTGGTGATACAGATATCCGGTAGTAGCTAGAACAGGCTGATGGACTAACAAAATGGACAATGATGTGCAGATCACTCGGTTACACACTGTCCATCTTTGCCGTACTAGAAATGAACCCGGTAACCGAGATGCAAGTAAGTACACTCACGTGCGTGGATACTGTTAATCCCATCGGGCGGCATTATGCATGCAGGCGCTCGCAGTGACAGACGGACAGGCCAACCGACGTGTGAGCGGTGAGACCATAGTAACAAAAACGAAACAACCGGAACGGCAGACGATAGTCAATGAGACAGCCGTCGGCCGAGACGACTGGGCGAAAGGGGTATCCGTGGGAAAGAGAAGCGATCGATAATCAAGGCAACCGTAATTGCGAGTGTATCGATTGTTGAATCGAATGAAAAGATTGTCACCCGAGAACGACGAACGGTAGAAAATGCGCAAGAGTGAAGATGTGCAGACAGTGTTGTTCGACCTGAGTCCCAGCGAGAAAGCGATAAATTGGTGTCCAAATGTTAATTAGATGTTAGAACATGATTACATTCTCAATAATATAACACGGAAAAACACCTAAATATGTACCTGAGACAACAAAACGAGTCCGCGTGATTGTTCCATTCATACCCAAGAAGGTTGTGTCACCGGGGGCTGCACGTGAGTAGTAATTCAACTCCGGGAGTCGCATTCGGAGCTAGTCGGAATGAGACTCCTTGAATACTGTATTTACTAGGGCGTAAGCCAAGTTGCCGGTGCCGTTCAATGGTAGATAGTCCAATGCCAGGGATCCGCTTGCCACCTCATAAGGTTCTTTTCCGTTCCCTGAGAACCCTCGCGAGTTCATTTCATGCGGCAATTGTCTGAGGGTGCCGAAAAATACACTAGAAGATCTATCATCCGAATTTGAATCCGCAGGTTTATCAACTTGTTGGGGAATTAGATCAAGCCCAGAACTGGTCAAAATGAGTTCCATTGTGATAGGGTCTTCGTTGCGCAGTTTCGTATTCGGCCGACTTGCCGCAGTGTCTCCAACTCTTCTTCACTTAGAGGTTTGGGAGGTCGCAGCGACTGCACAAGACGCAAGGACAGCATTGGAGGTGGGTGGCCATCTGCGTAGCATGTGATTTCTGAACCAACTTGAAGGTAACCGTCCCGAGGTCGAGGAAGCAAATATGAAATGGTTGTTGGGTCTGATTAAAAAAAGCGTACATATTGAAAGGATCAGTAATTTACCGGTAATCCAATTGAGCGACTTACACGGCGCAATGCTCATCACTTAAACAACAAAAGCAGAAGAGCACCTCACTCTACGAAGACAAGTGCAGCATAAAATGTAGAAGACAGTTTATAAGGTAATGGGATCATCGGTAGTCCATACGGTCAGGTATAGCTGTGGGAGTTTGGCTAAGAAAACCATACCAGCAAAAGTGGACTGTCGCTACAACATCAGTAATCGTGGAGTACAATAGTCACTCATCCGAGCTCAAGTACACGGTTTACAACCATCTTAACACCAAAGTATGGTACGAAGCACAAGTACGTAGTTGCAAAGGCAAGAGCGATAGGCCACTGAATTTGGGTGAAGCCTAAAATTGATCGGTATCACTGCTTCTTCAAGCTATGTGCGTACGTACATTACAGGCGTTCGCGATAGGCACAGGATGGAGCTCCGTTCAGCGTTTAAAGCGTCCAGGCTTCATTCGCTTTGTGCAGGCTGTCGCGATTACCAGTTGTGTGTACTAAAAACAATCACTTGTCAACTTGCAGCTGTATTGAATGTAAGGGCCGAATAATCGTGATTGGCTGCGATTCAAGTTTGTTTACTGATAACCACTGTGTAGTTTATGCGTGCTTACTAACGACAGTGACGAGATGATGCGAAATGCATGCTTTGTATCCGCTCGATGTGCTGGTAGCACTGAAGAAAGTCAAATGCATAAACCTCAACCACGACAAAAGCTAAAGATCACACATGGATCAGACAAGGCCTTCATCCCACGTGTATACTAGTCACACTAGAGAGTGAGTCAATCCACGTGTTAGCGCCTCCGGACGAAATATCTGGTGAAAACGCGACGAGACATGCAAAATTATACTGAAAAGATAAGGGTTGAAGTTTGTGGAGGAAGGATGTCACAGCTGCAGCCACGTGCGCACACTGACCATGGCAGTGTATTCCAGCCTAAGCGATAGTTCTATTGAGACTAGAAAGGCCAGAAAATCAATAGTCCCGGTTACCCAACTCAGAAGTCAGGTACCACAAAGAAGCAAAAGCTTAAATAAAGTTTCCCGAGAGTCAGATACCGCAGAAACACGGACACAGTATAGTCGTTGCCATCCTTCGTCATAAAGGAGGTCGAGTCAGTTCGATTGCGCTAAATGTACCAGTAAATGTACCAGTAAGCAAGCGTGTGAAGTAACAAGCACAGACCTTTCTCTGGCAACCCACAGCGCTCAACCCCACAAGAACACTTAAGCAGTTCAGGAGGCAAGGTTCAACAACCGCTGGCACCAAACACATTGGCCAATATGGTTACACAGTCTGTCGGATGTGTCTTGCTCACTTTTGTGTACCCACCTCATCGGTTGGCCACAACATACAAACATCATCTCAGAGAGTGTTGGGGGTAAGATATTAGTGTAAACGTACCGTCTTTACGTCTTTGAAGCAAAATTAATAGTGACCACGGAGCCTAGTCGGTAAACGGCCGAATTAGCTCTGTTGAGACAGGAACGGAAGACAGTTCTGAGACGTAACTGGAACGGTACATGGATATGTTATCATTTCCAACGCATGTAACAGACAGAAAGGTATTCTGATGGAAGGAACATTTGACATCGCTTCGTCTATGACATGAAAGAAAAATGTTGCACTTTTACAATACGTACGATCACACTGTGTTCTGATGACACAGATGAGCGACTTTCATCAGCTACCCTCCGTGATGTAGCTTGAATCATGGAGCGAGATTGTTAACCTTAGTTGATAGCAAAGTGCACATCGGGTACGATGTCAAGAAACAGAAAAATGTAAGAGGACCTCATTGGATTGCCTCAGCTAGTAAGGGTAGTGGTTGCTTCCTAGGCATGCAATGTAGCGTCTGATGATCGCGAAGCTCGGTTCACCATAAGTGCTAGAGCTCTCTCTACCTAGGCATAATCGGATTCATCATATCCCAAGCATGAAAGGGTAACATTAGGTCTGTTTGAAGTGAAGGAAGTGTGCATGGCTGAAGCAATACAAGAAGACGCGTCTAACAAAGAGCACAAATCGGAATGCACACATTCGTATATAAGTTTTTATGTCCGAGAAATGTTCACCGACCGTAAGAAAGGGAGATGACATATATTTCACATCTCGGCTATTGAAATGATTATTGATGAAGATGGACAAGTGGTCCGTTTTCAGACCCACCAGTTGGAACGAAGAAGCAGGACATGTCAAAAAACGGTTACGCCGGATGGTGAGTAGAGATTACCTGCTTTGCCATATTAAGGTACTCTCATGGTATCCAATAACATTCAGGAGGCCCGATGCCAAATTGTAAAGTTGAGCAAGACGCCTTGATGCAACGACTTTTCCACATCGTTATTCCGAGATGGCAATAAACGACTTATGACTAATATGTGTGTAAAATTCGACAATGAGCGGATATTAAAATGGGACTCATAAATGGCGTTTGCTATGAAACATCATTGGGATCAAAAATGGGACATGAAAGGCACGTGGAAATAAGCAAGGCACTAGTGTAAAGGCATTCGATCCAAAGTGGCACACACGTATTACAACGCAACAGCGCGTTAGTGCTCAAAAAGTCGAACGCAGCGGAACCCACAGCAGTTTCCGCCCAAGTTGAAGATACATGTGTTCCCGTATTGTCAGATTCTGCGACAGCACCATAGTTAGGCAAATTCCCATGTTCGTCTGCCAAAACCGGGAGGACACCTTTGACTCGGTCGATTAATCTGCTTTGTAAATCCTCAGCAGAGCGCCGAAGTACGATAAATTCGAACACAATAATTCAAAATGCCATACGAATAAACCCAAAGAATAAAAAAGAAAAAGACCCAAAGCATTAAAATCAAAATGAGAGGGATGAATAACCACTTAGTGGACAAACGGAAGTGTTAATCGAGCGCCACGTTGGTGAGAAATCTCAAAAACTGATATGGTCTAGCAAGAAGTCTCATCTAAGAAGAGAGAGTGCTCAAGTCACATTATGTTAAATTCAGTCAAAATCAGCTTAATGTACCTGAATGGGTTAGCTTCAGTGTTTACGTTATCACTAGGATGTACAAAAGCAGCATCAATCCAAATAAAAAAACATCAAAGAAGAAAATGCGCACAGAAGTCACTGCATTAAGTGGTCATGCATCATAAGCATTTTTAAGTGAAAAAAGTAAGTATAGCAATAGCAGAACCTGAAAGGTCATTGAGTATTGGGTGAAAGAGATCACTAGGATGTTGGAATGAAAATTGAAACGCGCATAGAGCTGCCGACTGGATATGGAATCAACGAGAAAACTAGATGGACCGTTGGTTTATAAACAAGCTTCAAAAATTGAGCAATCACGATACGGTGATGTAATGGTGACTGCTAAATTGAGTGAAGTTCAGTGATTCCGGACTGACCTTACAACTCGCGATAACAGGCGGAAAGCGAAGTAACAAAATATGGATGCAAAAGTAACTGCAGTAGAAAATAATTATGCCTATGCATAACAGATTCTGATTGCTGCCCAAAATTTAATTTTGATTCCTGGAAATTAAAAAATGATGTGATAAACCAAGGGGAAGAACGCAAGCAGTTGAAGAGGTCGAAATCAAACTACTACAAACAGAAGCAAAGCAAGCAAAATAGACGGTCGCTTGGCTTCATGGGACAGTTCATAAAGATGTGTCGAGCAAGACATTTCGATGCCAAAGGAAACCGGGACTTGACGTCGGATGCACTAAATGTACTTCCGTTGCTTATAGCAAGAGGAGCCATCCCAATAATAAATGAAGTACAAACGCCAAGACCAGAATTTACCATCTTGATATATTCAGGAGCGCCGAGAATCGAGGTGGTGATTATCTTACTGGTTTATCTGCTACATGCTAATTAGCGGAACTCATGTAAATACTGGAAGATATGAATAACAAAACAACATATCTGCAAGGAACAAATGGGAATAGAAGGCAAGCTATGAAGCGTACAGTGAAAGCAGAAAAGAAGAGAATTTCTGCAAAACACCGGTCAGCAAATAAACTAAAGGTTTTAAAAATATATATATGTATATATGTAAATATGTATGATGTTGTCGTTAGCGTACATGGGTCCCGTTAACTCCTGGGTACCAAGCGGTTGCTGCTTACAATATTCCACACTCGTTCGTACATTGGATTGAACAATTGGGTGTAGTGATCAACAATTATCCCTGGAATTCATGTACTCTACAACCCTTCCTCGCTTTGGAATGCAGTTTGGAAAATCGGTGTTCAAGACCCAACAACTTTTGTTGCAAGTGTCCACACGTTGGTTCGTCCATGTAAGCTGAATAATCCCGGCAAGTCAGTGACTAGCGATTAACATGCTGATGTTGATGCTACATGTTCTGTCTCATATCTTAGTCACAATAATGGGTGTAGCTATATTTCCAGCTGAACATCGCTCATACTGAAGTTAGGATAAGTCAGCCGTTATCGAGATAAGGTGCGGAAGAGCAAACGTTTCTTTTACAATTTAAATTAAAAATGACCAATCATCTAGATTGACTTAAAAGTAGATTAGTCCAACTATGGTGTTACGGTGGTGTTTAAATAAATATTTAATTGGAAAATACCTTCAGCACAGAAACAATTGATTTGTATACCGACAGTTTGTTAGTAAATTGTAAGTGGTAAAATTATGATGAGAAATCCAGTTCGCATGGGAATATCATACGTTCAGTTAACCACCTTATCTGCGCCATCTGCCGAGGCTCTTGGTACCCATTATTTGTCTACCCTCATATGATTAACTATGCAACGCTCACTGTTTTCATTGCGAATCACACCATGGGTATGGAGATTTACTGGTTCATTGCTTTCTCAGCCATGTCTAAGTGGTTCCATTGCAAATCCCGTTGTGAAGATATCGTCATGCCCAAGTGTGTCACGACATACTCATTTGAGATATTAGATAATTAAATGTTGTGCAAGGTACTTCTTGTAAGTTTGCTAAACCAGTTTGCACACTCTTTCAAGAGCCGATGATAGAACAGGGAGCAGCGGACTTTTCCACATATGCATTTAGTACATTTAGTTATGCATCATTCTACCTGGTAACCATACTCACGGCATTCGTTTCCGTATTTCCATATCTGTCTCAATCTATTGTTGATACCCACACTTCTGACTAAACTGAAGGCTGTTGTTTCGGTTCTCATCCAAACGCTAACTAACCACTGACAGTCGTATTGGTTACTCATAATTCTACGTGCGATTTTCTAAAACTAGAGCAATATGGCTGTTCTTCTTTCATTCAATCCAAACTCATGCACGTACGTTGTGCTATGATTTATGACGGCTATTATTTCCTCCTCCAGTTTGTGGTAGTCCATACACAAGTGTGAACAAATACTCGTTCGCAACACTGCAGTACTGTAACTTGAACCAAGGACCTTTGGTGTGTCAATTGATATCTCACGTTGAATGACTAAGTGGAAGCCATTTACAGTGCATTTGATAAGAGTCTTTCGTTTTTGCTCAGTCGCCGCGCTGGTCAGGGGTAGATTGGAACGCACTAATTTGCCGACCCACGAATGGCATGTACGTCTACTGTATTTACTCATCCACGCATGTCTGGGGGTGTGAATACGACGTGAGGACGCATTGCGGTGCATGTGTCCTTGAAATATGTTAATGACCCTCGTCGATTTCGACAAAGGCCAGCTCAGATTGGGTCGATGCCGACGTTTTTGGCTGGTGGTTTGCAACATCTCGACAGCAGTGCATAATGCACTGGCTACCGTGTTCAAATGTTGATGGCGCTTCGACAGTTGCTTAATGTTATCCCAGCAAATGATAAAAGGGTTAGTGACAACGCTGTTGTAGACTGAATGTTACCTTCACATAAACCACCTTAGCAAAATAAGAATTCGTAACAATTAGGCGGTGAAAATATGAGATGCTACTTCTGCATAAATGAGTCCGGAACAATGTCTACCAGCTACTGGAGGCTCATCGGATCTATTTGCAAGTGCGCGGCCGCCTAAGGAGTTAATTCCAGCAGAATACAGAAATAAAAAGAAAGCTGAGTGCAGTGCCTTTTGAACAGATTTTATCAAATCTCATTTTATTCCATCAGCTTGGAGAATTAAATCAAAATCAGTTTCGCAATGAGCACGAGAAGGAATTTTACAGTATTGGTATGGTAAAAGAATCCTAAAGTAGATAAAGAAGCGTTTAGGTCAAATCTAATCACCCATTTTAGAAAGAAAGGTGATGGAAGAATCCAGCGCGTACGATGCATTTATTTGATTAAGCCAGTCTGTTTACGGCTGAATATTCAAGCGTTGTTGGTGTATTAAGCATTTTATTGACTTGACTTGAGTTCCCCGCCTTGGCAGACTTGAATGTTTAAATATTCCTTATCGCCCAGATACGTATCCGGCCAATTTGGAAAACCTTAATATGCCATCGTACTAGAATTTTTGGTATTTTAAGTATCCATGGAAACTGTGTAAATAGATCACTGAGGATTCACGTTCAACCGTTTGTTCCACGGTCATGACACATTCAGTAGTTGCGAATGACTTAACAAGCGTAAAAGTATTGCCCATTAGTTAATTTCCGGTGGCCGGTGGGACTCTCTGGGACTCTTCCGATATAATTCCACGGGATGTACAGCTGAGCGGCTAATCGTACTCCCACAACGACCGAACAACAACAGATCATGGTGACGTGCTGGTATAGATTTGTTTCCCTATTTCGTTAGACTGCTGCTACCAAAAGAAATGCGGATGTTCTACGTGTGCCCTAAAGCTCGATCCACCTGAGTGTTGGCGAAATGTGGGTGGGTGAGATTTACTGTTTTATGTGAAGCTGCCGTTTGCACTAGTTGCAAAATACCCAAGACAAAATGAACCGTAATCGCTTTCAGCTCATACGTCCTTTTGACACGTCAAAGAAATAGAACAAGGGTTCAAATTCCCTACAGGCCTAGTGATCTGGAAGCAGAGAGTGCGGAGATGATATCTGAGATTGGGGCAGCACTACACGTATGCTGGTGGACTCGCACCAAACCGCAATCAGATCCCTCATGTATGAATTTGAAGTTGACGAGCTGCTAACAACTTGTCGTGGAGTGTGAGGCATGAATCCAGTAATACCAAGTGAACATCCAGTGGCCCTAGCTTGGCGAAAGCTGCTGCTGTCACACTCGCTTCCATAGCAGTCATCCTAGGAATACTGTAAACTGGCTTCCATGAACTTACCTGAGCTACAAATCAAGTGGACTGGTCACTACATTAGACTACATTAGACATTGACGTGTACTAAGGAATAAATACAGTCCGATGGGTTCTGCCGCCGATTACGTGGTGTCAGAATCATGGCTGATTTCACGCAACAGCACCAGTGTTCAAAAATCCCAGCCACAACGAAGACGACCCACAAGAGGATCATTCATTAAGTGACGCTGCACTTGAGGAGTACAGATGACGGAGCAATGTTAAAGGGTTCAGCCGGGCAGTCCCTGACTTCCAGGAGGGACCATGCGTCGGCACTTGTGGTGCATTTCAATTCCTTATTCACAAATATTTAGGAGGCGGTACAGAGTTTGATTTGTGTAGGCCCTGCCCCTTTTGACAGAAGAATTTCGGCATAGTAGATGCTCGCAAGATATTCATTGGTAATTGGCGGTGCTTCACATGCTATACCTAACGATTCGCATTTACTTGTCTGCTTCAAATCTGTGCGAATCATGTTCCACATTGAGATTGCGGGTCGCATTGTGGGTTTGGTAGCATCCACTATTCAAATCGGACTGTATTTATTCCTTAGTACACGTCAATGTCTAATGAAATAAAATATACTTGTCGAACCATTTTAGTTTCATTAGTGCAACCATCTGATAATTGAGGGTTACGGATCTTGCGCACAATCGTTTTCCATACTCCTTTAGGATTGCCTATATTGCTTCGATAGATGAATCTTGCTGTAGTGACCAGTCCACTTGATTTGTAGCTCAGGTAAGTTCATGGAAGCCAGTTTACAGTATTCCTAGGATGACTGCTATGGAAGCGAGTGTGACAGCAGCAGCTTTCGCCAAGCTAGGGCCACTGGATGTTCACTTGGTATTACTGGATTCATGCCTCACACTCCACGACAAGTTGTTAGCAGCTCGTCAACTTCAAATTCATACATGAGGGATCTGATTGCGGTTTGGTGCGAGTCCACCAGCATACGTGTAGTGCTGCCCCAATCTCAGATATCATCTCCGCACTCTCTGCTTCCAGATCACTAGGCCTGTAGGGAATTTGAACCCTTGTTCTATTTCTTTGACGTGTCAAAAGGACGTATGAGCTGAAAGCGATTACGGTTCATTTTGTCTTGGGTATTTTGCAACTAGTGCAAACGGCAGCTTCACATAAAACAGTAAATCTCACCCACCCACATTTCGCCAACACTCAGGTGGATCGAGCTTTAGGGCACACGTAGAACATCCGCATTTCTTTTGGTAGCAGCAGTCTAACGAAATAGGGAAACAAATCTATACCAGCACGTCACCATGATCTGTTGTTGTTCGGTCGTTGTGGGAGTACGATTAGCCGCTCAGCTGTACATCCCGTGGAATTATATCGGAAGAGTCCCAGAGAGTCCCACCGGCCACCGGAAATTAACTAATGGGCAATACTTTTACGCTTGTTAAGTCATTCGCAACTACTGAATGTGTCATGACCGTGGAACAAACGGTTGAACGTGAATCCTCAGTGATCTATTTACACAGTTTCCATGGATACTTAAAATACCAAAAATTCTAGTACGATGGCATATTAAGGTTTTCCAAATTGGCCGGATACGTATCTGGGCGATAAGGAATATTTAAACATTCAAGTCTGCCAAGGCGGGGAACTCAAGTCAAGTCAATAAAATGCCTAATACACCAACAACGCTTGAATATTCAGCCGTAAACAGACTGGCTTAATCAAATAAATGCATCGTACGCGCTGGATTCTTCCATCACCTTTCTTTCTAAAATGGGTGATTAGATTTGACCTAAACGCTTCTTTATCTACTTTAGGATTCTTTTACCATACCAATACTGTAAAATTCCTTCTCGTGCTCATTGCGAAACTGATTTTGATTTAATTCTCCAAGCTGATGGAATAAAATGAGATTTGATAAAATCTGTTCAAAAGGCACTGCACTCAGCTTTCTTTTTATTTCTGTATTCTGCTGGAATTAACTCCTTAGGCGGCCGCGCACTTGCAAATAGATCCGATGAGCCTCCAGTAGCTGGTAGACATTGTTCCGGACTCATTTATGCAGAAGTAGCATCTCATATTTTCACCGCCTAATTGTTACGAATTCTTATTTTGCTAAGGTGGTTTATGTGAAGGTAACATTCAGTCTACAACAGCGTTGTCACTAACCCTTTTATCATTTGCTGGGATAACATTAAGCAACTGTCGAAGCGCCATCAACATTTGAACACGGTAGCCAGTGCATTATGCACTGCTGTCGAGATGTTGCAAACCACCAGCCAAAAACGTCGGCATCGACCCAATCTGAGCTGGCCTTTGTCGAAATCGACGAGGGTCATTAACATATTTCAAGGACACATGCACCGCAATGCGTCCTCACGTCGTATTCACACCCCCAGACATGCGTGGATGAGTAAATACAGTAGACGTACATGCCATTCGTGGGTCGGCAAATTAGTGCGTTCCAATCTACCCCTGACCAGCGCGGCGAATGAGCAAAAACGAAAGACTCTTCTCAAATGCACTGTAGAAACACTTATAAGCACCACTCTTCAGCCTGACAGACTGATGGCATTTTCACTCGCGTAACACCATTATCTGCTGGCTCGATGTCTAAATGGGACTCGCCTAAAGTACAAATCCCGCTAACATCTGTTCGTGTTTCGATACATTCCCACTTGACAGATGGATGCTATTACATTTCATCTCGTGTGACACCGTGACTTATTAGGGGTTGCAATATGAAGTCAATGTATCTCATCTCAAGTGTCTCTATACGCCTCATTGTATTGCTGCTGCCTTCAGGTGAACGCACTGAGATTCAGACAAGTCATCTAGGTTGATTCCCGGAGCAGCGGCAATACGTTGTAACATCCGAATCGAAGTGCGTGGGCATAGGTAGTATTCTAGACACTGATGGATTGGTCGAGATATGTTGGCGGTCCGAACGAATGACCAGGGGGGAAATAAATAGTAACACATGACGGACTGCTTGGTGGTTCTACCTCCCTGTTGATTCTCGCTTACCTCGGACAATAGACGATTAGAACCGGCTCTGGTTTTACTTTACGACACGGATAGCCTGCAGTGGACATAATCGCATCATTTCCCTGCTAGCTTGAAAAGTTGCTTACGCCATCTCCGTCATTCATTTTGGTGTCATCCTTATTCTATATACCGCATGTAAGTCGGGCTTGGGTGTAGTTTCATTCTAGAATGATTAACTACCGACTTGGTGCAATGTGGTATCTTTATTGCACCTGCATAGAATGGATAAGCCACAGGTAACCTAATTTTTTTAAGGCTTATTTAACTCGGTTGTATTTCGCGATGAATCAGAATCAGAATCAGAATCAATTTATTAGGAGAATAAGATAGGAATCTATGTGATCTCCATCATAAGTAAAGCAAAAATGACCCATGCCGAATATGGGTCTGTGTGAATGCACATCAATAGTCATTTAGTAATCAGCAAACAAAATACCGATATATAAGCACAAAGAAAGCACTATGTGTCTTGGTCTTTTAGGGTTGCTAGTGTAGCCGTGACATAACCACGCGACGAAAGGAGGTCAAACATGGCGTCTGCATCGAAACACAAGTCTGAAAAATGTTTGTCAATGCTTCGTTTGAAACACTGCACTGAATCAGAAAGAACAACGGAACTGGGCAACCAGTTCCAGAAATGTATCACACGTCGCGCGAAACAGTGAATATGAGTGACATTGTCCATACGTGGAACTTCCAGCTTGTAAGAATGCCCTCGGGTAATAGGTGCATCCACAATACAGAACATATGTCGCAGGTGAGGAAAATGTTTCAAGTGAAGGATTCTAAACGTTGTAATGAGGTCAATTCGTAATCTCCTGTATACTAGTGTGTGGAGACGTAACTTGTGGCATCTCTGGTGGTAAGATAAGCCTCGGAGCGTGGGGATCAGGCGGGTGACTAGGTGCTGGACTTTTTCCAGTTTTCTCATCTCACCTTTTGTACTTGGATAATAGGCCGGTGCCCCGTACTCTAAAAGCGGGCGCACCATGGAGACGTATAGCCTGACAGCAATTTCCTCCGACCAAACGTTGAAGGTCCGCTTTAATGACCAAAACATGCGAAGGCTGGAACAGTAGACCTTGTGCGTATTGTCTGACGATTTTAAGTCCCATCGGGATAGTACTCCTAGATCTCTAACCGTCACAGCCGAGCACAGTAGACGTCCACCGACACTGTAAGTTCTGTCCCGACAGCACTTGCCAATGCGGAGCAATTCGGACTTTTCAGCATTCAGTGGAAGGCAGTTTGTTGATGCCCATGAGGAGATTGTATCGAGATCACTTTGCAGTATATCTTCATCGACGGGGGTCGATATTTCCCTCCAAACTTTCAAATCATCTGCGAACAGCGCGCAAGTAGATGTCAAACGCCCTGGTAAGTCGTTGACTTCACATGTTGCTCATTACGATATTGTACTCATCATGATCTATGCTATGCTATTCTTGCTACCTCCTCAAGCGGCGTCTAGTATGGTTACATACCGAGAGTGAGCTATGACATCTTCCTCTTCGTATTATTATTCGGCCGCGATTCACATCACTATGTAAGCTCCATGGTATTACTCACCATAACCGTAGTTTGACTAGCTGCTCAATGCTAACTTGCATGATGCTTAGAGAGCCGGTGCATCGCAGAATAACGGTTCAGTCCATCCATGAGCTCATTCGTAATTGATGTGAGTGCGGTATTTCCGAGCGATTTGTGTGCTTGCTACGGATCAATGCTAGGGTGGCAAATTATTGTGTATGTTTCCAGTTCGATGGATACGTTTGAATCGAAACGTTATCATCGATTGGCCGATTACAGTACGCATAAAATGTCAAATTTGACATTTGTAACACAATGCTCAACGATTGTCCTTCGTGTGACCACATTGGATTATGCATTCGAAGAGAAATTGCCCTGGAAAAACTGTGTCAAGTGAACAATCCCGACAATTAACCGACTAGCGATTATCAGGATATGGCCATTCCATGTTCCACTCCGAAGGCTAGTGAAGAGAGTGAGTATAGTTATAGTTCCAGTTATCCCTCAGCCATACTGAATTTACCGGGGCCTATGAAAACACACGTATTAACCGGATGGAAGGCAGACGTGCAGAGACGCCTACCAGAAGTTGCATTGCACATGGCCAATCTTTTGAATGGATTAAATAAAAGGTTGCATCTAACGGGAATGGTACGTCAGTGTGTCATTATATAACATCGGAAATGAATCGGCGCATAGGGACAATGTTTTTATGAGTACCGAATGGGCTGCACCTGGAACGTACGAGATAGACCGTTAGCAAATAGCTTATGGCCACAGTAGAGTACAGGTGGTTAGGTATAAACGGCTGAGTACTTGGACATTTGCACAATAAATGTGAACACTGTTTGGAAAGTCGCATGTTTGACAGTAGGCAACGGGACTTCGTTGATGTCACCTGTCAATACCAAAGGTTGCGCATCAATCGTTCTTTGAGTAGGTGCACATACCTCGGGCAGCACATGACCGAACCTGTCGGAGACACAGAGAGCCAGAAGTGGACACTGTATCGCATTCGTATGCTGTGTGATGTCCCACATCCGCTACTCAAACCAGACTGTACATGTAGAGGGCAACACCCAAGTGCACACTATTTCACTGTACCAATAGTCTAGTCATCATTCTACCTAGCAGTTGCTTTACTATTGCCACATCGGATCCCTTCAAATATGGATGCCCAATATTTAAGGCAGTCACGTCTAAATGTAGAAGCAAATATCAACAGTTCGTATGGGGTAGTTATTCGCATACCTGCAAAAGTGGTTGTTAGCCTAACCTCCAAACGAAACCCATGCATGGTTGTCGTACCATTGATGATAATGTCTAATGTGTCTCTATCCAGTTTGGGACAGCTCACACTTAAGTTTGGATAAACGCATGTACATATCTCGCGTTCGAACTGCCATTGGACACAGATGACGCCAATCTATGTATTTATGTATATCGAATGAATTCCACGAGGATCTTCATACCGCTTTTGTACGGTTAACTTACTGCAGTAGAACGACATTCGAGCAAACCGAAAATAATATTACCAGAACATGAAGAAGGTGAGTTTATGACAAACTCATGTTGATTTCAGGTGTTGCGAATCCAAGGCAAATTTGATTGATGCGAATTCCGTGAACTACTCAAAAGGGCGGTTTCTTAGGTGTTGGAGAAGGCACAATTGTATGCGGCATAGAAACACCATGAGTATGTTCCCATTCAATTTACTAATCCAGGCCAATAAGGCGGCGTATGTGGTACGTTTGCTTGCGTGATGAGTAATCTTGTATTTCAGAAGTAGATGTTGCTTGAGGTCCCCTGTGTGGATGCGCCTGATGTGAATGTTGACAAGGTGCCTACCTGTCTATTACCCACTACCTCGTCCATACTGGGTCCAGGAGACAGTTGGTCGTCGCTGGAGGGGACGGAGTGCATTGTCCTCGTGACGGTGCTAGGCTCAAAGAGTGGTTCCATGCATTCAGTGTGGAGCGGACTATGGTCCAGCCACCGCCTCGTGTACGTCTGGTGTGTATGATTTCCCAATTAGGCCGGAATGCTTCCGTTCTGCTTGTTGAAGGAGTGTGGGCCGGCTCCGTTGATGAAACGTGGCTCCCATCCGCTTGCCTCCCGGTCTTATTCCTTCGGGTTTACACCGGATATGGGGTGTGTGGATGGAACTATGGGTGGTGCAGCGCAAGCCACCCATGGTCCCTCTGTAGGCGCAGGCGTCCTGTGACTGTCCCCATGGACGTCACAGTGACAGGCAAATCCGGATACGGACGCCGCCAAATCATCATGATGTTGAGAGGCGGGAGAGCCTATGGTGCGCTGAGGCTGGTGGTGGCTAGATCCTGACAGATGGTCTACCCATTGCTGCTACTGTTGCGCCATAATCTCATGTCCTGGGCGCCTCGTCGTGGCGACCGCTGGGTGGGAGTTGGGTTTCGCCCATCTCCCTGCTAAGGTCCAGGACACCAATCCGCATGAGTCAGCTAACTGACCATGTGCTAGACCCGCAGCCTTTCGGGTGTTCATTTCATCGAAGGCTTTGGCTGAGGACCCGAGTCGTCCTCCTGTCAGGATTTGGCGCCCTGGCAGTATCCTAGTCCATCCTCTCCGGAGGTTAGGAAGTGGTCGATGGCCCTCTTCCCGTAAAACCTAGCCATGGGAGACAACAGGTTTACGGGTTATAAGCTCACCTCTCGATTGGTGTAGAGCACGAGGGCCACGCATTGTCTCTGACGGTGGGAGGACACCTCCGGGTGTTCAATGGTTTGCTACTGCCCGCCTCAAGCCAGGCAGCCCATGGTCAAATTGGTGCAAACCCGCCAAAAACCCACCTTCGTCTGGCCGTGGTCGCAGGTGCGTATCCAATTACGGTCGCAAAACATATGATAATTGTTCCAGTACCTCAAAGGCTGCGTGTGACGGCCGTCAAGCAGATCCCAATCTGTCTCTGCAATCACATTCCCGAGCTGGATCTGCTCCCCACTGCCTTGTGGGTCAGGCTATTGAGCCAAAGTCTCCGGGCGGAGTCCCTCAAGCAAACCTCCAAACCACCCACCGCCTTGTGGGTCAGGCTATTGAGCCAAAGGCTCCGGGTGGAGTCCCTCAAGCAAACCTCCGAAGCACAACGACCACCTCGCGTGCGATTGCTCACCAATGCAATCGTATGCCTGCGCGCAAAGCACTCAACATCGGGTGCTGGAACGTGCGCACACTACTGGACCGGTACTGCAGCGAGCGCCCGGAGCGACGCACTGCACTGGTCGCAATGGAGCTGGCGCGCTACCACATCGATATTGCGGCGCTCAGTGAAACTCGGCTCGCTGAGCAAGGTAAGTTACATGAAGCAGGTGCTGGCTACACATTCTACTGGATGGGCAACGCCGCCTCAGCACCACGTGAACATGGGGTCGGATTTGCAATATCCGATCGCCTCCATGGCCAGATGGTGGGTGAACCAACGGGCATCAGCGCGCGACTGATGACTGTTCGCCTACGACTCGGAAGAGGTAAGTTTGCTACTTTTATAAGCACGTACGGTCCGACCATGTGTTATCCTGATGACACGCGTGATCAGTTCTACACTGAGCTATCCTCCTTGATATGGTCAGTGCCGAGGAGCGACCGACTATTTCTGCTGGGTGCTTTCAACGCGCGCGTTGGGTGTGATGCATCAGCGTGGACAGATGTTATCGGGGGCCATGGTATTGGTTCAGCGAATGCGAACGGTGACAGGCTGCTCTCACTGTGTGCCACTCACGGCCTGACGATCACGAACACTCGGTTTGCACTGAGTGCGAGTGATATAACAATTTGGACGCATCCACGGAGTGGTCACGCTCACCTGCTCGACGATGTCATCGTACGTCAGCGTGATATGCGTGAAGTGCGCATGACACGTGTACTGCGTGGAGCTGAGTGTGGCACTGATCACAAATTGGTGCGGACCAAACTGTACATATATTTTCGTAAATCGATGTATTGCACTCCCGCCGTGAATCGGCGTAAATTTAACATTCTCTCCCTCGGTACTGTGGCGCAACGTACTGAGCTGGAGAAGGCGATGGCTGCACGCCTGTGTGATGTGGAATGCATAGCCACATTGGGCGACCAGTGGCAGCACATTCGCGACCAGGTGACAGCTGCTGCCGAGGAGACCATCGGGCGCGCAAACTGTAAGTGGCCTGATTGGTTTGATGAGAACAATGTGACGATTGGCGCATTGGTGTCAGAGAAGAATGCAGCATTTGCTGCACATGTGGCAGACCCCAGTGACTTTGGGAAGAGTAGTCAGTTTCGCAAACTTCGACGGCGACTGGCCCGAGAGCTCCGTCGCATTAAAAATGCATGGTGGACGCAGAAGGCGAAGCAGATGGAATGCTACGCCGAACGCCTCCAACACAAGGAATTATTAGACTCCTTAAAGGCGGTGTATGAACCGAGGTTGGAGCCGCTGAGGACGCTAGTCGAAGGTAGCTCAGACGCTAGCTGCACACAGACTGCAGATATAATGCAGATCTGGCGGAAAAACTTCGACTGCATCTTGAACAAACGTTCAGAGATCGACTGGCCTACATTGAACGGCCTGAAGCAGCACGATGTGAAGGCGGATCTGGCGGATACGCCGACACGGGATGAGACGCAGCGAGCACTTGCTCAGCTGCGAAACGGCAAATGTGCCGGAGGTGACGGGATCCCACCTGAAGTGTTGAAACACGGTGGACCCGCGTTGTTGACTGCGCTGCACCACTTGGTGCAACGTGTATGGTTTGAGGAGGAGGTGACCCCTGAGCTGAAGGATGCCCTTGTGCTACCACTGTACAAGGGTAAAGGTAGCAAGCAATGTTGCACGAATTATCGTGGCATCAACTTGCTGAGTTGTGTGGGCAAGGTGATTGCCCGAATCCTGCTCAATCGCCTCGTGAGTCAGATTGTGGAACCTAACGTGGCGGAAGAGCAGTATGGATTCCGTTCGGGTCGCAGCACTATAGATATGGTGTTTGCGGCTCGTCAGTTGCAAGAGAAGTGCAGAGAACGACACCAGCCATTGTACTCGCTTTTCGTTGATTTCACCAAAGCATTTGATACGGTGAACCGCGAGGCATTGTGGCTGGTGTTGGGTAAGTTTGGTTGCCCGCGTATTTTTGTAAGCTTAATTGCATGTCTGCACAGTGGAATGCGAGCGCGAGTGCAGCTGAGTGGAGAGAACTCGGATGACTTTGCAGTTGTCCCTGGTGTGAAGCAAGGCTGTGTTTTGGCTCCTACCCTTTTTAGTATATATCTTCATGCAATGTTGTCTTGTGCTTTTGATGCCGCCTGTGCTTACGGTGTTCGTCTGGAGCACCGTATTGATGGTGGGTTGCTGAACATTCGTCGTTTCGGTGCGAGAACTCTAGTCTGTGAGACAACTATCCGTATGTTGCTGTTTGCTGACGAATGTGCATTGTTCGCACACAACGCGGATGAGTTACAGCACATGACTTGTGCTCTGGCTTCGACAGCGGCAAAATTCGGGCTCATCATCAACACAAGCAAAACTGTCTGTCTCTATCAGCCTTCACCAGCGGTGCAATCTTCAATATTGCCGCAAATCAGCATTGGTGCTGAAAAATTAGAAACCACCTCCCGCTTCTGGCTACCTTGGGAGTGTGATGTCGACTGATCAGCAGCTACACGTTGAGTTGCGTATTCGCGTGTCGAAGGCAGCAGCGGCATTCGGGAAGCTTGAGTACCGAGTGTGGAACAACCATCAGCTTAGCATTGGCACAAAGCTGATGGTGTACAAATCCATGGTGCTGTCCGTTCTTCTATACGACAGTGAAACGTGGAAAACGTACCGGCGGGATGTGCGATATCTCGAGCGGTTTCATCAACAGTGCCTGCGACGGATTTTGCGCATCGGTTGGGGCGCCAGAGTTGCAGACACGGAAGTTTTGCGCCGAAGTGGGATGTATGCAGTGGACTTCATACTTTTATTGAGACACCTGAGATGGCTCGTTCATGTGTGGCGTATGGATTCGACTCGGATACCGAAACAACTCTTATACGGTCAACTGAGCATTGGGAAGCGGCACGTGGGGAAACCAAAGTTACGTTACCAGGACGTGATTAAAGTGAGCCTCACACGTGCTAATCTTGATTGCAGGTCATGGGAATCGAAAGTGGTTGATCGGCGCGTATGGCGCGATCTCATCACAAAGGCAATTGCTGAAGTGCAGGAGAAAGCCCTCATCCATGCAAAGAAGAAGCGGCAAGTGCGGAAGCGCCAAGCACCGATGGATTGTACTCCATCGACATCGAGTGCATAGTGCTGTAGCACATGCGGTCGAGAGTGCCTGAGTCAAGCAGGCCTAGTGAGCCATGAGCGAGGCCACTCGGGACTACGACCGAAGCGCCGACGGGTTCTGCAGAGAACGTTTGTAGGTACGCTGCATTCGATTTACTAACCGCGTGCTTACATGCTAAGTCTCTTTATTTCAGGTGGTGAGTTTTCATTTTTGCCCTAATGCTTTTCTTTCCCATATAAATGCCTAGTTGTACTCTCTTCTATACACTTGCAGACGTCGCTTAAGCTACTTGTAGTTATTTCGATAACTTTTTCGTGTTTGTAGCATTTCCGTAAAATAAACCTCCTGACCTCGTGAACTTACCTAGTGTTCTTTTGTAAACGTATTCTTTTGTAAACAACTTATTTCATATGCTCACTAATTTAAGATTTATGTCCCCGTTTGCTTGCGTGCTAAGTCTGTTTATTTCAGGTGGCGGGTTTTCAATTTTGTCCCATTGCTTTGCTTTCTCATTTAAATGTCTATCTGTACTCTCTTCTATAAACTTGCAGACGTCACTTAAGCCAATTCTAGTCCTTTTCGAAAACATTTTGTGTTTGTCGCATTTCCGTAAAGTATACTTTCTGACCTCGTGAACTTATCTCTTATTCTTCTGCAAACAACTTAATTCAGATGCTCATTACTTTAAGATATATGTCACCCTTTCCTTATGCATTACTCGATTTCTTTTCTTTGTTAACTTTCTCTCAAGTGATTGGCTGTTGCTTGATATCCCCGGTGAGGCTGCTCTTGATGTGCATGTCGACAAGGTGCCTACCTGTCTATTACCCACTACCTCGTCCATACTGGGTCCAGGAGACCGTTAGTCGTTGCTGGAGGGGACAGAGTGCACGGTCCTTGTGGCCGTGTTAGGATCAAAGAGTGGTTCCATGCAGTGAGTGTGGAGCGGACTACGGTCAAGCCACCGCCTTGTGTGCGCTTGATTCCCAAATACAGTGTGCTTGTGTTCGCCTGTGAAGGAGTGTGGACCGGCTCCGTTGATGAAACGTGGTTCCCATCCGCATGCCTCCCGGTCTTATTCCTTCGGGTTTACACTGGATATTGGGTGTGTGGTTGGAGCTGTGGGTGGTGCAGCGCAAGCCATCCATGGTCCCTCTGTAGGCGCAGGCGTCCTGTGGCTTGCCACAGTGACAGGCAAATCCGAAACCGGATGCCGCCAACCATGATGTTGAGCGGCCTGCTTGGCACGTTCTGACCAGAAGGACAGTTGTCGAGGTGCAAGATAAAGCTCTCGTGCATGCAGATAAGAAGCGGCAAGTGCGGAAGCGACAGCCGACGATGGGATGTAGTCCATCGACGTCGAGCGCATGGTATTGTAGCACATGCGGTCGCGAGTGCATGCGTCAGGCAGCCCTAGTTAGCCAGGAGTGAGGCCACTCAGCACCAACCTCGAAAAGACCAAGGGTCCTGCTGAGAACGTAAGCAGAACCGGTGCAGCGTTGGTAGGTAGGTTGTATGCACCTACATTCTCTTTACTAACCGCGTGCTTGCGTGCTGAGTCCCTTTATTTCAGGTGATTGGTTAACTATATTTTGTAATGCTTACTTTGTTAAATTATTAAGGTGTCTGTCTGAACAAGCATCTTTTTTCTTACACACCCTTAAGCAGATGGCGGATAAACTCGTCAACTTTTCGCGGTTGTGGCATTTTTAAATACCATTTACAGACATCTTGAATTTAACGCGAATTTGTACATATCAAATTTATTTCATATGCTCCTTTAGCAAAGAATGAAGTCGGTGTATCCGTATGCTTTATTCGCTAACTCTTATCTATTTATTATCTAACTATCACTTGAAACGAAAAAATGAAACAAAAGAAATGGAATAATGCATAAAATCACGGAGTCATTATTCTTCGCTAAATTAGCATATGAAGTTAGTTGGTTAGCAACGAAAACGTGATAAGTACAAAATACCCAAGGTACACAAAAAATGCTACAAACGCAATAAAGATAAGGGGATAAGCATAGTTACCGTAAGCAACGTGTTCAAGTTAATAGATGATTAGTCGGGTAGACAGAACAAACCAAATGACGTGGAATGAAATTTCTCCCGCTTAAAAAGTCCCGGTTTAAAAGTACACTGGTTTAGACCAAATGCGGTGAAGAAACATCACAAATGCAACCAGCTTCAGCATGAAGATATATATACATATATGTATATATATGTATATATATGTATATATATATATATATATATATATATATGTCCAAACCGAATGCAGTCGTGCCTCAGACAATGACGCATTTTTATCGCGGACTCCGCTAACTGGAGGCAACTTACTGCCTTAAGTATTAACTTAAGTAACCTTACGGAGGGACAAAAGTTCTTTTATTAGCAATTCTATTGCGCTGTGGATACAATTGTTTGAAAAAGGTCTAGTAGCGCAATACTTTAGTCCCTTTTTGTTATTATCTAGTCAGAGCATTTTGACTGTAAAACGCTGTATCTTCTGGTGTTTTGTCAAGACATTTGTCTCCTGATTTGGAAATCGACTGGTACAAGGTTTGCCATAACTGAATTGCTTATCCTCATTGTCAGCTGGAACACAGCACATACCACCAGTTGTCTTCGCGCGGCCACTAGAACTGGTGTTGTGGTTTACGTACCTTGACAGCGTGTTCACTTTGGTAAGCAAAGTGCCGCTGTGATTACTCTGCGATTCGGTAACATCTGCGGTTCCGCTGCGCCTGTGTCATTTGTAGAGATGACGAGATACTGTCTTACCCGTCAAAGATGCATGTTGGAGAGCTATCCGTATTACCTTCACTTGTCATCCAGATGGTCACCGTACGCTCTTTACCATTACTCATGCAAGTTAGTCCATAGCAGAATCAGGTGAGGCTGCTAAAACTTTCAAATTCTTCTGTCTCTCTTGCAAATCGTTTCTTCCGTGCGTCGACCGTGGTTACCGCGCGCACCGGGTCGTAGCTGCCACATTGGTCAGGCGCCGTCAGTCAATAGGGCATCGCATGTAAGTATAGAGCAATTATGCACATTTCTTCCGCTTGGCATCGCAACCATATGCTTTAATAGTATGCGGGTTGCAGTTGATAACTGCATACTCCGGAAATGTTACTATTGGTATGCAGGGAAATGTTTCATCTTATATCCTTATCGTCTCTTGTCTTTCGCATCAACCATAAGCGCGCTATGTTAAGCAATGTTCAGCCGCCTGGGTTTCTTTGCCCGGCTTAACGCTCACTCTGTACTTATTGCAATCCTCCTGCAATATAGTTTTTCTCCTGCTCTGCCCGCGCCCGATTCCATATCCATTGGCTCTGCATGCGCAAACAGCAACGAAAACCACAGGAAACAATCTGCCATAATTTCTGACCAAAAACCTATCAGCATGTATGATACAAGTCCACTATCTCTCACATAGGCCGGGAGAGACTATAGTGCGTTGAGGATGGTGGTGGCTAGATCCTGACAGATGGTCTACCCACTGCTGCTACTGTTGTGTAATGGGCTCATGTCCTGGATGCCTCCTCATGGTGAATGCTGGGTGGGAGCTGGGTTACGCCCTTCTGCCTGCTAAGATCCAGAACACCAATCCTCATGAGTCAGTGAACTGACCATGTGCTGCACCTGCTGCCTTTAAGTGTACATTTAATCGAATGCTTTGGCTGATGACCCGAGTCGTTCTCCTCTCAGGTTTGGGCGCCCTGCCAGATTCCTAGTCCATCCTCTTCGGAGGTTAGGAAGTGGTCGATGGTCCTCTTCCCGTGAAGCCTAGCCATGGGAGACAACAGGACTACAGGTTATAAGCTCACCTCTCGATTGGTGTAGAGCACGAGGGCCACCCATTGTCTCTGTCGGTGAAATGGCACCTCCTGGTTTTCAATGATTTGCTACTGCTTGCCTCAATCCATGCAACGCCTGGTCAAATTGGTACAAACCCACCAAAACTCACCTGTGTCTGACCGTGGTCGCAGGTGCGTATGTTACTCCGGTCGCAAGCAAATATGAATAGTTTCAGTACCTCAAAGGCTGCGTGTGACGGCCGTCAAACAGATCCCAATCTGTCTGCATTCACATTCCCGAGCTGGATCTGCTCCCCACTGCCTTGTGAGTCAGGCTATTGAGCCAAATTCTCCGGGCGGAACCCCTCAAGCAAACCTCCGAAGCACAATCGCCACCTCGCGTGCGATTGCGCACTAATGCAATCGTATGCCTGCGCGCAAAGCACTCAGCATCGGGTGCTGGAACGTGCACACACTACCCGACCGAAACTCGAGTGAGCGCCCTGAGCGACGCACTGCACTCGTCGCGATGGAACTGGCGCCCTACAACATCGATATTGCGGCGCTCAGTGAGACTCGGCTCGCTGAGCAAGGTAATTTGCGGGAACCATGGGCTGGCTACGCATTCGACTGGGTGGGCAACGCCGCCACAGCATTAAGTGAACATGGGGTCGGGTTTACAATATCCGATCGCCTGAATGGCCAGCTGGTGGGTGAAGCAACAGGCATCAGCGTGCGACTGATGACTGCTCGACTACGACTCGGAAGAGGTAAATTCGCCACTTTATAAGCACGTACGGTTCGACCATGTGTTATTCTGATAACACGCGTGATCAATTCCACACTCGGCTATCCCCCGTGATATGGTCTGTGCCGAGGAGCGACTGACTACATTTGCTCTGCGATTTCAACGCGCTTGTTGTGCATGCTGCATCGGTGTGGATAGATGTCCTCGGTCCGCATGGCATTGGTTCAGCGAATACGAACGGTGACAGGCTGCTCTCTCTGTATGCCACTCACGGCCTGACAATCACGAACACTCGGTTTGCACTGAGTGGGAGCGATACAGAAACTTTGACGCACCCACAGGGTGCTCATGCGCACCTACCTGACTGTGTCATCGTACGTCAACGTGATATGCATGAAGTACGCCTGGCACGTGTACTGCGTGGTGCTGAGTGTGGCACTGATCACAAATTGGTGCGGACCAAACTGTACATATATTTTCGTAAAGCTATGTATTACACTCTCGCCGTGAATCGACGCACATTTAACGTTCTCTCCCTCCGTACTGTGGCGAAACGTATTGGGCTAGAGAAGGCGATGGCTGCACGACTGGGTGATGTGGAATGCATTGCCCCAGTGGGCGACCAGTGGCAGCACATTCGCGACCAGGTGACAGCTGCTGCCGAGGAGACCTGATTAGTTTGATGAGAACAATGCGACGATTGGTGCATTGGTGTCAGAGAAGAATGCAGCATTTGCTGCACATGTGGCAGACCCCAGTAATTTGAGGAAGAAAAGAAAGTTTGAGCGAATTCGACGACGACTTACCCGAGAGCTCCGTCGCATTAAAAACGCATGGTGAACGGAGAATGCGAAGCAGATGGAATGCTACCCCGAACTCCGCCAACACAAGGAATTCTTAGACTCCTTAAAGGCGGTGTATGAACCGAGGTTGAAGCCGCTGAGGACGCTAGTCGAAGGTAGCTCAGACGCTAGCTGCACACAGATTGCAGACATAATGCAGCTCTGGCAAAGAACTTTGTCTGTTTCTTGAGCAACTGCTCAGAGATCGACTGGCCTAATTTGAACGGCCTGAAGCAGCACGATGTGAAGGCGAGTCTGTCGGACACCTCGACACTGGATGAGACGCAGAGAGCACTTGCTCGGCTGCGAAACGGCAAGTATACCGGAGCCGAAGGTATCCCTCCTGAAGTATGGAAACGGCGGACCCGCGTTGATGACTGCGCTTCAAAACTTGGTGCAACGCGTGTGGAATGAGGTGGAGGTGCCTTCTGAGCTGAAGGATGCCCTTGTGCTACCATTGTACAATGTCAAAGGGAGCAAGCAATGTTGCACGCATTATCGTGGCATTAACTTGCTGAGTTGTGTGGGCCAGGTGATTGCCCGAATCCTGCTCAACCGCCTCGTCAGCCAAGTTGTGGAACCTAACGTGGCGGAAGAGCAGTATGGATTTCGTTCGGGTCGCAGCACTATAGATATGGTGTTATCGGCTCGTCAGTTGCAGGAGTTCAGAGAACGACACGAACCGTTGTACTCGCTTTTTGTTGATTTCACCAAGGCATTTGATACGGTGAACCGCGAGGCATTGTGACTGGTGTTGGGTAAGTTTGGTTGCCCGCCTAAGTTTGTACGATTAATTGAATGTCTGCACAGTGGTATGCGGGCGAAGGTGCAGCTGAGTGGAGAGACCTCGGATGACTGCAGTTGTCACTGGTGTGAAGCAAGGCTGTGTTTTAGCTCCTGCCCTGTTTAATATTATATTCATGCAATGACGACTTGTTCTTTTGATGCCGCTTGTGCTTACGGTGTTCGTGTGGAGCACCGTATTGATGGTGGGTTGCTGAACATTCGTCGTTTCGGTGCGAGAACTCTAGTCTGTGAGACAACTATCCGTATGTTGCTGTTTGCTGACGATTGTGCATTGTTTTCACACAGCGCGGATGAGTTGCAGCACATGACTAGTGCTCTGGATTCGACAGCGGCAAAATTCGGGCTCATCATCAACACAAGCAAAACTGTCTTTCTCTTTCAGCCTTCACCAGCGGTGCAATCTACAATTTTGCCGCAAATCAGCATTGGTGCTGAAATATTAG
Organism: Dicrocoelium dendriticum; assembly: GCA_944474145.2. Taxonomy (NCBI): domain Eukaryota; kingdom Metazoa; phylum Platyhelminthes; class Trematoda; order Plagiorchiida; family Dicrocoeliidae; genus Dicrocoelium; species Dicrocoelium dendriticum. The sequence goes on along the minus strand of OX104070.1, from coordinate 46,306,818 downwards.
AAACCACCTCCCGCTTCTGGTACCTTGGGAGTGTGATGTCGACTGACCAGCAGCTTCACAGTGAGCTTAATATCCGTGTGTCTAAGGCAGCAGCGGCATTCGGGAGGCTATAGTACCAAATGTGGAACAACCATCAGCTTACCGTTGACTTGAAGCCGATAAGTGTACAAATCCATGGTGCTGTCCATGTTGCTGTCTATACGGCAGTGAAACGTGGAAAACGTACCGGCGGGATGTGCGATATCTCGAGCGGTTCCATCAGCAGAGTCTGCGACGAATTTTGCGGATCGGTTGGGGCGCCAGATTTGCAGACACGGAGGTGTTACGCCGAATTGGAATGTATGCAGTGGACTTCATACTTTTGCTGAGACACCTGAGGTGGCTCGGTCATGTGAGCCGTATGGATTCGACGCGGATACCGAAGCAGCTATTATACGGTCAGCTGAGGATTGGGAAGCGGCATGTGAGGAAACCGGAACTTTGTTAGCAGGACATGATCAAAGTGAGCCTCTGACGTTCTAATCATGAATGCAGGTCATGGGAATCGAAAGCGTTTGATCGGCGTGCATGGCGCGATCTGATCAAAAAGGCAGTTGACGAGGTGCAGGAGAAAGACCTCCTGCATGCGGAGAAGAAGCGGCAAGTGCGGAAGCGATAGGCGCCGATGGGTTGTACTCCATGGACATCAAGCGCATGGTGCGGCAGCACATGCGGTCGCGAGTTCCTGAGTCAGGCAGGCCTAGTGAGTCATGAGCGAGGCCACTCGGGGCCAACACCAACGCGACGACGGGTCCTGCAGAGAACGTAGGCAAAACAGGCGCAGCGTTTCTAGGTACGTTGCATTCGATTTACTAACCGTGTGCTTGCATGCTGAGTCTCTTTATTTCAAGTGGTGGGTTTGTAGTAATGTCCTAATGCTTTTTTATCTCATATTAATGTCTACCTGAACTATCTTCTATAATCTTGCACACATCGCTCAAGTTAATTGCAGTCAACTTGGATATTTTCGAGTTTGTGTCATTTTCTTAAAGTATATGTTCTTACGTATTGAACCTATTGCGGATTTTTTCAACCAATTTATTTCATACGCTGCTTTATTGTAGAACTATGTCGGCATATATGTATGCAATATTCGCTTTATTTTATTTGATTTTGTCGTTTCAACTGAATACCTGTAGCTTGATATCCCCGGTGTGGTTGCACTTGATGTGCACGTTGACAATGTGCCTACCTCTCTATTCCCCATTACCTCGTCCATACTGGTCCCAGATCCTTGGTCGTTGCTGGAGGTGACGGGGTGTACGGTCCTTGTGATAATGTTAATCTCGAAGAGTGGTTCCATTCACTCATTGTGAAGCGGACCACGGTCTAGGCACCGCCTTGTGTGCGCTTGATTCCCCAAATACAACGTTGATGAAACGTGGCTGCCATCCACATGCCACCCGGTCTTATTCTTTTGGGTTTACACTGGATATGGGGTGTGTGGATGGAGCTTGGTTGGTGCAGCACAAGCCACCCATGGCACAGGCGTCCTGTAGCTGGTCACAGTGACAAGCAAATCCGGAATCTGCACCGCAAACCATATATATATATATGATGTAAGGGGGCCACGAAGTCCCTGCTCATTGTTCATAATTGATGTGTTTTGCAATATAATTTGTTACTTAATATTTGCACATTTGTCATGAGATTTATAGTGTTTATGTACTATACTTTTCCTTTTGTATATTCGTTCATACATTTGAAAAATGACCGACGCGAGTCCCTACACCATTGAAGAAATTCTCATAGCTGCTGTCTGTATATATAATCTAGTGCTAAAAAAGAACAATAACTGATGTTTGTAACAAATTCCATTGGCGTTTCAAGAAGCCTACAACAAAAATGGACACATTATTGACATGGGAGAAAACATTTGCATCTGGATCTGTGCCGGGTGCCCCTCGCTCTTGACGCCCGGTCTCCCGAATGGAGCACGTGGAAATCATTCAACACTCAATCTTTCATTCTCCAAAGAAATTGACTAGTAAAAGGTCTGCTGAATTGCATATTCCCTGCTCCATACTCCAAAAGGTACTCAAAACTAATCTAGACATGTCAGCATTCAGGCCAATACAGGTCAGTGAACTGTCTGATATTGACCGACAGAATCGAATGTAATCGTGTCAACGTCTCCAGGAATTCTCCACAAAAAGCAGTCGTCAAAATGTTTTCTTTACTAATGAATGTGCCATTTATCTCAGCTCATGATCACGAAATGTTTACATTTGGAGCAAGATTAACTCATACTATTCTGATGAAAGCGCCCACAACCCACCGCACGTCATGATGTGGGCGTCAATGTCAACCACCAAGATCATTGGGTCATATTTTCGAAAACACAGTGAAGCAGTTCACCTACCAAGAAATGTTGGAGACCTGGTTCATTCCATAATTGCTTTCAGCTGGAATCATGCATGTAGCTATTCTGCAGCAAGATGGTGCTCCTGCCCATTTTGCTATTTTCGTAGCGCCGGTTCCTGAATGAGAATTTCCCTGGCTGGTGGAATGTACGTTGATCACAGAATCACTGGTCAACTCGCAGTCCTGAACTCTCATCATGCGACAATGCCTTGCGGGGCATGATGAAAAGACATCAGAAAAACACATTACAACAACAGAAAAACTGAAACCTGCAATCCGTGTTTCACTGAACTCAATTTCCTCTGATGTTTTGCAACGCATTCCAGCACGCACTTGGAGACGCATTTGTCTACGTGCCGAGAATGACGGTGAACACACAGACACATTGGATCCATGACAGTGTGATCGTAGGCTGGAACATATTTGTTTCAATAAATTTCATTGATCAGCGAAGAGCCCTTCTTTTTCTATCCAAGTATCATGTACAACTTTTTTTAACCTTTATAGACTGGTTTCCGTAGGTATATGCATAAACGTTGAGTGTTCAGGGACTTTGTGGCCACCCTGTACTTATCGTGGATTCATTGCTAACTTACTTCATTCTGCTTAGTTAGTGAAGAGTTATGTCTGCATAGCCGTATGCTTTAACAGATATGAATTTGATAATGTTATTTCAAGTGATTGCTCGTCGCTTGATATCGCCGGTGTGGCTTCACTTGATGTGTACATTGACAATGTGTCTACCTGTCTATTACCCAATACTTCGTCCATACCGGCTCCAGGAGACAGTTGGTCGTTGCTGGATTTGACGGGGTGTACGTTTCTTGTGATTATGTTAGGCTCGAAGAGTGGTTCCATGCACTGATTGTGAAGCGGACCACGGTCCAGCCACTGTGTTGTGTGCGCTTGATTCCCCAAATACAACGTGCTTGTGTTTGCTTGTGAAGGAGGGTAGGCAGGCTCCGTCGATGAAACATGGCTGCCATCCACATGGCTCCAGGTCTTATTCCTTCGGTTTCACGCTGTATATGGTGTGTGTGGTTGGAGCTGTGGTTGGTGCAGCGCAGGCCACCCATGGTCCCTCAGTAGGCGCGGGCGTCCTGTGGCTGGTCACAGTGACAGGCAAATCCGGAACCGGATGCCGCCAGCCATCTCTCATATGGTTGTTTCATGGCACAGCAACGGAAAATGATATGCGTTGAAGGTTGCGTACTGCCTTCTGACTGAGCGCACAATGTTCCTCACTTGCAATGTTGCAAATTGCAAGCGAAGCTTGTAGTGCTCCTTGAACCTACTTGGCGATGAAGCTAGAAATACACCAATTTTATTTACGAAGCATTATTTTATTCACAATGAAATGACTTACAAGTATGCCATATGTGTAATGTGTCTGTAGTTATCCGTCATATGCCAGGCAACTTTTTCACCGTGATACTGTGTCACGCATGATTGTGTCTCAGACACCACCTGCTCCAGTTGTTTTGACCGAGAACGCAAGCAAGCTCTCGCAGCGTTGCCGTATAACTGCTCCTCATTTTTTGTTCTAGATAGCTTTTTATTACATTTCAGATGCCCTCGATAGGGTTAAGCGACGTAGAGTATGGTTCAAGTCGGAGAATCTTCCTGAATCTGTACTGTTCTTACTGGAATACCTTCTTCAGGACTGTGTGGCATGTGGTGTTGTCACAAATCAACAGACATCGTCTGATAAAATCTGCATTTTTGACATCTAGTAACTGTTTCAGCCATTACGCACAGCTTCGCTTGTTGTAGCTTCCACGCAAAACGAAAAACCCTATGAACTCCTAGTTTATCATGGCTCCGAGAGCATGAACATTTTGGCAGCGACTATTTTTCACAGTACTTGGCTCCCTAGTGGTGAACGGCCCCGAATGCGTGTGCAGAGATTGTTCGGTGGCGCCTGCGATAATGGTCGGTAATCAATGACACGTAAGAGGCGATCAACTACGGGACGGTATAGAAGTTGGAGGCGACTGAACCCAACGTGTATTGTGCAGGCTACAAAATAGGGAACGAATCAACCAGAGCGAGAAACTGTGTAGCAAGCTACTCACCAAAACAATTTTGTGTCAACGGAAGTGCCGTCAGTAAAACAATTTTGCAAAATACTGAAAGCGCGTGTTTTATGGTACAATACAAGGGCCTCCCCCTAGAAGGCTGAAGGATGGAAGCCTTTGATGGCACTGTTATTGAGGGAAGACGGGGGTGAGGATAGGTGCGAATAGTTGCATGGGTTTGAACAATGGCTTACAAGATGGGGTGTGTAGTAAAGTTCTCTGAGTCCATGTTTTTGTTATTACTTATTTGTGATGATTGTGTGGACCAGAGTGCATCATCGGTGGGCCGTCGGGGCGGGGTGGTCGGACTGCAAAACTGACTTGTCCGGAAAATGGCCGACAGGACATTTCCACCGCAGCAGACCCGACGGTGCGCTTGGGAGGCGTCACTCCCCCACCGCACTCCACTCCACGGTCCTCGTCCCACAAATAAATTCGGCCTCCTCGTCAGCAACGCCTAGCCAGGCGTTTGGGGACCAATGCGGTCGTGGCCGTCCGCGACCGAGGACGACTGACTGTTCCTTTGGTCAGGAAGGGTGCATTGGGTCGGTTGGTAAGTCATTGGAAGGTTGTATTGGCAGTTCCGGCGCTTGAGTTTCTGGAAGGTAGAACTCAGCAGGGGTGGGCAAGAGCCGGGAGAAGTGGCTTGACGCCGGAGAGGGAACATAGCACGCATGATAAAAGCAAATACGTTTTCAGATTTACAAAATGTTTTGCGTTTTTTTGTTGATTTTGCAAAACCTTTGTGGACGAGAGGCATGATTACCACTAAAGACGAAAAAGGCTCGTTAATGGAAATAGCAAACGTTAACAAAATTTGTAACACGGACCGGACCTTCGACCTGTCTCTCGCGTCGGTTGGTTGCTTGGGGTTGAGGTAGGGTAGGTTGAAGATCAAGGGGAACGGTGGGTTTTGGGATATCCAGTGATAGATAAGTCACCGCAGATGCGGCTGCTTGTGTGATAGCATCATGATGGGTTGCAACTAGTTCGTCAAGGAAAAGCAATTTGAGGCACTCAATGGACACCGTTGTTCGGTGACCATTCTGGTCTAAATTGAAATGTTTCGATGTCCGTTGCAGGACTCTGAAAGGGCCGGTGTAGGGAGGTTGGAGAGAGTGCCGCACTGCGTCGGTGGGGAGGAAGACGTGACTGCAGTTAGAGAGTCCACTGTGCATTCGCACATCTCTAGTCCGCTCACGGGGCAGAGTCGAGCGTAGTGAATGCACGCTTTGAGCTAGGGAGGACGCAAAGTTAGGCGGAGGCATACCTGGCGATGCATGAGGCGAAACGAATTCTCCTGGCAACTTTAGAGTTGTGCCGGAAATCAACTCTGCTGGCGCACGTTGTAAGTCAGCTTTGATACTGCTGCGAATGGCTAAGTGTACGCGAAAAACGTTTCCGCTGCAGCTGGGGTCGGGGGAGGCGCAGAGCGAGGCTTTTAGCTGTCCATGGAAGCATTCAAGTAAACCGTTGGCTGTTGGGTGATAAGCTGTGGTACGAATGCGGCGGCAGCCTAAAAAGTTGCAGAACGTATCGAATTTTGAAGAGTCGAAGGGGGATCCTCTGTCATCTGTAATGGTCGATGGGCATCCATAGTGCATGACCCACAGATCTAAGAGGGCCAGGATAACGGTCTCACCTGTGTTACGGCTCCTGACCATCTGGTGAAGCGGTCGAAACATGTAAGAATGTATACAAATCCGCGTGAAGGAGGCAAAGGGCCTATCAAGTCTAAGTGTACATGCAAGAACTGAGAGTCCGGGGCAGAAAATGAATCAAGTGGACTGCCGGTGTGACGATGTATTTTGGAGCGCTGGCATTGAATGCAGGCGCAGGCCCAAGCACCAATCACTTTTTTACGCGTGACCAAAAGAAAAGTTCGGTGACTAGTTTCGAAGATGCACTGATACCAAGATGTGACAGTGAGTGCAGTGCATCAGAGTGTGCGTCTGAAGGAGACGGGCAAGTGGGTCTAGGACAATCTGTGTAAGTGTCACAGAAGATGGTTCCTTCTGTGCTTTGAAGAGGAACCGGTTGCACATGCAGCCAAGTGGAATGCAGAGTGCGCTGTATGTATGCATCTTGAGCCTGAGCCCATGCCATGGCGGCAACGTTGACGGTAGGCTGGAGAGTGAAGTTGACGCGTGAGAGAGCGTCGGCGACAGAATTGTCGACACCTGAGACATGACGAATGTCAGCAGTGAACTGCATGACAAAGTCCAGGTGTTTTGTTTCCCGTGGTGAATATTTGTCGTAAACAGAGTTTCAGGCGAAGATGAGGGCTTGTGGTCAGTGTAGACCGTGAAAGCGCAGACTTCGAGTGTGTGCCGGAAATGACGGATGGCTAGTTAACTGGCAAGCGAATCTCTGCCAAACATGCTATAGCCGGATTCTGTTGGCTACAGGCGCTTGAAGAACAACGTAAGGCGTTGCCATTGCCCACCAAACTGTTGTTGGAAGACGGCTCCTACCGCGACGTCTGAGGCATCAGTCGTAATAGAAAGGGGTGCAGTCGATTCGGAATGAGGGAGGAGGGCTATGTTGGAGATAGAATGCTTGAGATCGGCGAAGGCTGTCTGTGCTGTGTCAAGGAAAGCGAACTTACCTTCATTCCCTCTGAATAAATCAGTCAGAGGCTGCATGAGCTGAGCGCAGCTCAGAATGAAGCGTCAATAGTAGTTGACCAAAACACAAAATCGACGGAGGTGCTTGAACGAAGTCGGCGCTGGGAAGTCCTTGATTTCCTGGATCTTGTCAGGAAGGACTTCGATACCAGACGAGGAAACGAGGTGGCCTAGGAATTCTAACTTTTATTTGTCGAGTTCGCGCTTAATCATGTTGACCGTGACACCGTGTTGGGTCAAGCGCTGGAAGAGAGTTCGAAGGTGGCCAACGGACGCTTGTTCCGATGAACTGGCTACTAAAATATCATCGAGGTAGAAATAAGCGGAGTCTACGCCACGAGTGACATCGTGGATGAAGCGCTGGCAGGTTTGTGCGGCGTTGCACAGTCCAAATGGCATTCTTAAACATTCAGACAAGCCGAAAGGAGTGATAACGGCTGTTTTAAGAATGTCATTTTCTTCTACAGTTATCTGGTAGGTGGTGGTAGGCGCGAACCAGATCAATGTTGCTGAAGATCGTCTTACCTGTGAGGCATGCGGTAAGGTCCTGCATGTGTGGGATGAGATACCTATCTAGGAGGATTAGCCGATTGAGTGCGCGGTAATCACCGTAAGGGTGCCAGTCACCAGATTTCTCGGAGACCATTTGCAAGGGAGAGGACCAAGAGCTGTCGGAAGGGCGGATTATTCCAAGTTTAAGCATGTGCTCAAACTCCGCCCTAATTACCTTTAGTTTCTCGGATGTTAGTCGGCGTGGACGGCATGAGACGGGTGGGTCATTCGTCCGTATGTGGTACGTAACTTGGGATACCACGGGCGAAGTTGCGTTCATTGGCTGAACGAGGTTGAAATACTGGGAAAATAGGTTGGTTTAGTCTGGTGAGGTCTGGGGAAGGCGTAAACCGGTGTTATAGATGTGATATCGGCGGTGATGTCACGTACACTGAGTTTCGTTGCAGTGTCGACTATCATCTAGTGTTTCGCATCGACCAAGAGGTCGAAATGCCTGAGAAAGTCAATGCGAATTATGGCAAACGGGACGGCAGCGACGGTGAATACCCAGCGGAACGTGCGCCGAAGACTTAAGTCAAGAGTAAGTGACCTATGACCGTAGGTGGCTATTGGTGTACCCTTGGCAGCACACATGCTTGTCGACCAGGAAGCGGTAGACTCGCCTGGCCCAGGGGGAATGATGCTGACTTCCACTCCGGTATCAACTAAGAACTGGGTCTCGGAATCATAATCCCTAATGTAGATGAGACGGCATTGAGTTCGAGACCATCACATGCTAGCGTGGCGGATCATCTGTAGCGGGGTAGCTACATGGCTGTACGCTAGTAATAAAAGAAGCAACCTGGAGCAGCAGGTTTTGTGCAACGGGGCGATGATCCGGAGCGGCTGCGGTCCTTACGGTTTAAAGTGAGCTCCTCGGTCTGGCGTTGGAGCGACGCTATCTGCGATGATAATGCTTCTATTGCCGACGGCTGGCTAGTCGCGGGGCTCGGTGTGATTGCGCCAGCACAAAGCTGCTTACGTGCTTCAGCTGTAGTCTCTGGCTGGTGCCGTTCGATGACGCGGTCTATTACATCCGCAGTTGCTGTGAGTGGCAGCTCACTTGCCACTGCAAGGATAGCCTTAGTGCTTTCAGGAAGGCGTTACGTCCACAGCTCTTGGAGCATTCCTGCATCCATGTTGGATGTGTTGATGTGCTGTTGCATTTCGTGCAACAAGACTGTGCGCATCCTATCTCCTAGTTGCAGATCTCTAAATAGTTAAAGTAGACGGACCTTGTCAGAAGGCATGACTCGCTGAATAATAGCCTGTTCAAGGGTCTCATAGTACATTACAAATGGGGCGCAAAAAATGATGTCTCTCACCTGCGCGCATATACTCTGAGGAAGACGAGACATTAGCTGGTTCTACATGGCGAAATCAGAAGAAATCTTGTGAATGTAAAAAACGAATTCTAGGTGCAAAAACCATAACAAAGAATCATTCTCCCAAAAAGTTGGAGGGGCTAATGCAACAGAAGCGACCATGACAGGCTCACCAACAATAACCGCGTATGCAGACGGCTTATCATCTAGATAAACCATTGCAAAAAGCGAATAAAACATGTGGTTGGTGAGAAAACAAGATGACTTTGTGCTTAGTTACTGTGGAACGAGCTAACCAGAATGATAATTCAAAATGGCGGATAGCATGTTCTGGACCGGAGTTACCAATTGTTTGGTGGCGTCTGGGATAATAGTCGGTAATCAACGACACGTAAGAGGCGTATCAACTACGGGACGGTATAGAAGTTGGAGGCGACTGAACCCAACGTGCACTATGCAGGCTATAAAATAAGAAGCGAATCAAACAGAGCGAGAAACAGTGCAGCAAGATACTCACCAAAACAATTTTGTGTCAACAGAAGTGCCGTCAGTAAAACAAGTGGACGTTTTGAAGGTTAAAACAACGGTAAAATCCAATGTTGCAAAATACGGAAAGAGCGCGTTTCCCGGTACACTGCGAGATTGGCATTAGTCTCACTGACAGGCACATCTTTGACGGGTAAGACAGTATCTCGTCATCCTCTACAAATGACACAGGCGCAGCGGAACCGCAGATGTTACCGAATCGCAGAGTAATCACAGCGGCACTTTGCTTACCAAAGTGAACACGCTGTCAAGGTACGTAAACCACAACACCAGTTCTAGTGGCCGCGCGAAGACAACTGGTGGTATGTGCTGTGTTCCAGCTGACAATGAGGATAAGCAATTCAGTTATGGCAAACCTTGTACCAGTCGATTTCCAAATCAGGAGACAAATGTCTTGACAAAACACCAGAAGATACAGCGTTTTACAGTCAAAATGCTCTGACTAGATAATAACAAAAAGGGACTAAAGTATTGCGCTACTAGACCTTTTTCAAACAATTGTATCCACAGCGCAATAGAATTGCTAATAAAAGAACTTTTGTCCCTCCGTAAGGTTACTTAAGTTAATACTTAAGGCAGTAAGTTGCCTCCAGTTAGCGGAGTCCGCGATAAAAATGCGTCATTATCTGAGGCACGACCACAGGCAGTATTCACCAGCTATTTGCATCTCTCTCCACAAGGTTTGTAAATTTTACATTTGTCTTGAAGTCAAACAGCACACGTCGGCTGCAATCAAGCAGTGCATCTTCAGCTTTGCCCCTGAAAGGTGCTGCGAACACAATCCAGGCCAGCTGCAGTTAATATTTGATTCCGAGATCAGCAAGGGAGGTCAACTTTACTGCAGTGACGGAATCTTTTGTTAAAGTTTCGGGAAGGTTACAAAATTTAATTACGAAGGACTCTAGAGTGCGCCATATGCCTGACCGCTTTGCATGAGGATTTAAATATTGAAGACTGTCGGTCGGAATGAAGGAGAACCAGTACCCGCTCTTTGGGCATCAAGCGAGAATTATTAACGAAGTTAAGTTTGGCGCGTGATGGAAGTGTGTTGATAGGGAATGCGTAATCAGAAGAGAGCGGCGTATTGGCATTTGCGGAATCCATGGTTCTGTCAGATTGCGAGATAATGCCTTGGTGTCCAAGGTCGAAGTAAGAAATGGTCTTATCAAACACCATCCAGAGTCGTTGGATAAATAACCTGTCCGAAAGGCAGCGGAGCGAGGTCAGGGAATCGCATCCTTTGGGAGCCGGTGACTGACAACTCAGCTCATACGCCTTTTGTATAGTTGGCTACCAAACAGGGACTCAGTCCTACCAAGAAGTTAGCAGCAGGCTGTCGGAATACAAAGCTCGATCAGGGTGAAAGCAAGGGGCTGTGACTTTAATTACTGGCCAGTCACATCTGCCAAGTCACAGTATTGTAAAACGGAGAGATGTGGCATTTCAAAAAGAGGACGTTTGCTAGGTGAAAATCAACCACGTCCTGGAACACTGCCGCCAAAATACTCACTGGAACGAAATAATCCCGAAACAACTAGCGCACTCGGTTGGATCTAATTAAACCCAATCTGCATCGAACGGTTGATAAACGCCAGCCTTTGATGAAGCAACGCTACGACATGAAAATGTAGGATCGTGTGGTTGCGGCAGGCGACAGAGTGTATGTTAAACTGAGGCCAACGGATAGAACTTGGATCCGAGGGATTACGAGATCGACAAGAGGTAGTACAATGTAAGCGGAATTGGATGATCGGCTAATACTTCAACGACGTTGGGACCAAGTACGACGACAGTCTGTGACTTCTGCAGAGGAACAAGCAAATTACCCATCGCATGCACTCCTAGGAATAGCGCAAGAAGCAACGCCAAATGAAGACCACGCTGAGCAACCTGCACAGCTATGGCGATCACTTCGTGAGAAGCACGGCGTAGAACACTATCAAGCTGGATACTGTTGATCAAGCGGTGGAGGACTGTTGTGTTTGGTTATCACGAACCACGGTCTTGCTGGTCATGCACATGACTCATGTGGATGAATAAATGTCCACGTTATCAAGTGAACCATCAACTTGGTCATATGTACAAATTACACCTGTGTCCTTTGCGTTTCTGTGTTCTTACTTACAATACTCATGTTCGCACTTCTCCGAACAGTACCTTAAGTAACTGCAAAGCCCAGGCAGAACATTGCAATAGTATTTCGAACATGTAAGGTGCATGCAGTTAGCGATCACAAGCAAAGGAAAGCAATGTACGGCCGTTTCATCACTTCGGCCCGTTGGTCCCCTATATGACTGAACATTGTTAGCTTCTGCGACACTGGAATTCGGGTGCATGTATACACATCGGAGAAGTAACAGGTGGCCACCAACGTGTGCATCTACAAAAACTGAGTCGTCAAAGCAGTTATGTGATGAAACATTGGCCATCGATGTCACACGGTATCGTGTAGAGATTTGGCGCAACCACCTCAGCTTGGACCTACCATAACCAATAAAGGTCTTATAACCCGTTATGTGATAATTATACTCAGGAATTTCTCTCAGTAACCAGGTTTCTGTTAACGTATGATTTGTGCATCAGATAGTGAGATAAGTGACCGTAGGAAGTGCCTTCTGCCTTTAATAGAGCGTGCATTGAGTAGCAGAATGCGTTATTTTTTAACAGTACAGGGCTATCCAGTGATAACGATGTTTTATCTGTCTTGTTTGACGGCAGTCCGGCGATATATGGTTTGGGATTAGCGAACGTATTCGGACAGGAAGAGTGGGTATGGAGATGAAGATGACGCCAACGTCTCCAGGGCTGGTAAGTGCTGGCGTAGATACAATTTACCCCTTGTGAACTCTTGAATAATTTAAACTGAAGAACGCGTTCGTACAAGGGATTGAACTAGTGTTTGGGCTGGTATTGGGACATGCCTGCAGTATGAAGAAAATGAATAGTGGGACCATGTAATTGGCTTCTGTCGGACGTATCAGCGTTCGGAATGGCTTTGAGACGACTACCGCCTCCACTAAAAATTGCTATCTGAAACTGTTGGTTCATGATTGCTTTTGTGTGCATGGGACGGGGTACTGGGCAGCGTTGGCCAGTTGTTTCTGGTGGCATTATTTTGTGACTATTTCGGATGTACGCTGGAAAACAGTGCACAAGATTAACTAAGAGAAAATATGTTCTAGTTTCAGTCACTTCGGGAATATGGATAAGGGCTCGGCGGTGATGGATTTTTGAAAAAGAAACTTTGCATGTGTTTAATAGTCTTATATCTGGAGATCCTTTGCTGGCATCGGTCGTGCTATTGATTGATTTATCGGCTGGTGACAGCACTGCGTTGGCAACAGTTCGTTACCCACATGGGCATGTGCCTCATTTTGCACTGGTGATCGTTGTCCAGGTAACTGGGCCCTTTACAAATCTTCGTTCCTCATTCTGGGATCTTATGCTAAGTCTGGTGACATTACTAGTCGAAGCATTTGTGGTAGCTCCTTTGTTCATCGGTGTTGTGATGGGATCAGAAACAAAGGTACTCGAAGTCACCACCTCGACAGTTGTGTTGTCCAGATCCGAGTCGATGCATCTGGCGTCTCCATTGGTTTTGTCCGCTTCACATGTCTCTATTCGCGATTCTGAATTGCTTTTAGCGTTCGTGGTGCGGACACATGAGAAGACCTTTGCAGGGTGTCAGATCTTGTTTGATCACTGCATCATTAACTGAGGATGTTGAGGTGTGACGAGTCGACCCGACACGAATCTGTCCGAAGATTCTGCACTAGAAAATGTGAGAATTAGCGAGCAACACCGGTGCGTTTTTTAATTTCTCAAACGTATACTTTAACTTTCCCAGTTCCTTCGGTTCGCCGAAGCTGTTGCCATAAGCTGGATCAAACAAGTCATTGTGTTCAAATGCAAATATCAGTCAGCTTCAGGTTGCTCTGGATGCAGGGTCAAGATACCCGATTTTCCTCTACATTGTCTGTATGCAAGCCTGCGTCCTCAAACCGCTGTATGCAATTAACAGTTAACGTTATCGCACTAACGAGATGATACCAAATTGTAGAGGGGCCGCTTCCAAGAATGCCTCGGGGGAGCTCTTCGGAGCTAGCTGAGAGCGGATCGAGAAAGACGGCTAGCGACGAGCCTGAGCCCGGAACTACGGAGCGGGAATATATGGACAGCGCAATAAATCAGACATATACGCCGCTAGCGCAGCCCACAGGACCGAGGCCGAGCCGATTGACACAGTCCAGAACAAGCAAGTCGAGAGCTCTCGAACGACTCCTGGCCGATCCAAATCGGGTACAGAGAAGTGGAGATCGAGACGAAAACAGGAAGGCGGGTCTTCCAAGTCAGAGCTCCCGAGGCGAAAGGACTGGTTCGTCTCTAACATCCGTACCTGGATTGCGTTGTGGGACGGAAATCTAGTCGATATTCGATGGCGCGCGTGAGACCCTGGTGTGCCCATTTTCGGTGTGCAATAAACGTCTATCCCCCTGTCGTGTCATTTTCGCTACAATGGTGCCGTGACCATTCGCGATGGAGTTGACCCGGTTGGAGCAATTTGCGGCCGGTGACATGGAGGCGTGGCTCGATGAGTTCGACGGAATTGCGGCTTGCACGGGTGTGAGGGGGGGATGCAAATTTGCTAATTGCTTTGGGCACACGGTTGAGTGGACGAGCCAAGGCTGTGTATCTGCTCACTCGGAAGGCCAAACCCGGCTGTTCGTTCGCTGAGATGAGGGCTGCCTTGTGTGCAGAATTTGGGAAGGATCTGGAGAGAGAACGAGCACTGCAACGATTTCACGCAGCCAGATGGGACGAACAGGAGGATTTGATGGTGTTTTTCCAGCAGCTGAACAGACATCTAACGATTGGGCTCCCCGAGTTAGAGGGCAACGCAAGAGAGCGCCTACTGAAACAGCAGTTTATCCGAAGTCTGCCCGATCCACTCCGTGATCAGGTGAAATTGGCGTCGATGGTGGGAGACAGCAAAGCGTTGGATCTACTGACGGTCGCCCAGAATTCGTCGGAACAAGTGACAGTGAGAAGCACCCAGCATGCTGAGTTGGAACAGAAAGTAAATCGCCTATCCGAAATGGTGGAGCAGCTGTTGTCGATAGAGTCTTCAAGCACCAATTCACAACGCAATGTACGGGTAATCCGGAACGGTCGCCGCTGTTTCCGATGCAACCAGAGTGGTCATGTGGCGAGATTCTGCACCAACGTCAATGTGCCCCATTGTTTCTCTCTATCCATGCCGAGTCGGTGGCGAGTACCAGTCCTCCAGGTAACTATAGAAGGTGTGTCTGTCCGAGCCATAGTAGACACAGGAGCGGCAGTGTCAATTACGAAAAGCTTCGACGGGGTTCCAGTAAACCCATCTTCAATCACGATGCAGACGGTCGGCGGGCATTCTTTGAAAGTGACGGGCACGCAGCGGTTACGAATCAGGATAGGAGAAACGGTCATCCGCCATGACATGTTCATCGTGGAGGAGACGACCGAAACCATCATCGGAACCGACATCCTGAAACGGCTCGGTGTCACAATTGACCTGAAAAACGATGTGGTGATCGTGGCTAACGATATGATCGAGATAAACATGGGGAGAACCGACCGGGTAGGTGCCCTCAAAGCCGTGCCTGATTGTCAGAACCGGGCAATACGCAACGTACTGAGCAGGTATGCCCACTTATTCACAGACGCGGAAGATGATTACGGATTTTGCAATTGGGTTGAACACCGAATACCGTTGATCCCAGGAGGACAATGCAAGCCAATCTTCAGACGAATTCCACAGAACACCCTGGTTGAGATATAGAAACAGATGACCGAGATGGAATCGAAAGGAATCATCAGGCGAACGCACAGCCCGTATTCATCACCCGTGCTATTGACGAAGAAGGCCGACGGAACCTATCGATTTTGCATCGATTTCAGAGAACTAAACAGGGTGACTGTGAAGGATGCATTCCCGATGTCTCAGATGGAAGAAATTTTCTCAAGCCTTCACAGTGCCAAGCAGATATCTCTGATTGATCTCCGCTCGGGATATTGGCAACTGCCGATCGCAGAAGAAGATCGCCACAAGACGGCTTTCAGAGTCAATGGCCAGCAGTATGAGTTTTTGAGAATGCCGTTTGGATTGTGCAACGCCCCAGCTACATTCAGGCGTTTGTTGCTGATGGTCCTCGCGAACCTGCAAGGTGTGGTTGTTTATGGTGATGACATCATCGTCTTCTCTGAGACGGAACAGGAACATGTGAACAGACTTGGAGTAGTACTGCAGAGACTGGACGAAGCGGGTCTGAAACTCAGTCGTAAAAAGTCGCAGATTGCCCAAAAGTCAATTGTATGCTTGGGTCACATCGTGGGCAATGGTCAAGTCCATCCGCTTCCGGAGAAACGCGAGACGATCAAGTGCTTCGCAAAACCAAAATCCAAGCGTCAGCTCCGTTCGTTCTTGGGAGTGGTGGCATATGATTCCAAGTTTGTGCCCCAGTTCGCAGAGAAGGTCAGCCCGTTGTTAAAGCTGCTTCGCAAGGACGTGCCGTTCGTGTGGACAGCTGAAGCGGATCAAGCCTTTGACCATCTAAAGGCATGCATAGCAGGAGCCCCGACATGTCTACGGCTACCCAATCCTGGTGAGAGGTTCACTGTGGCTGTCGACGCAAGCAACGTGGTAATCGGTGCGGTTTTGTCTCAACCGGCTGGGGTGGTGGAGTACGCGAGCAGAGTGCTGACGGGGGCGGAACAGAAGTATTCAACAACGGAGAAAGAATGCTTGGCCATCGTGTGGGCGTTAGAGAAGTGGAGAAATTACTTACTGGCGAATGAATTCCGGGTCGTCACTGACCACAAACCGATCTCGTGGTTGATGACGGCGAAAGACCCGCGGGGACGGCTGGCGCGATGGGCCTACCGATTGCAGGAATTCAACTTCACCATTGAGCACGTGGATGGAAGGCAGAATGTATTGCCAGATATGTTGTCACGCCCGTGTTTGGACGACATCATGCCAGACAATGCCATACCGGTGCGTGCGATCACGATGGGAGAGAAGAACCTGCTGGGAGATCAAAGGACAGATGAATTCATGAATGTGTTGTGCTCTCACTTACAGGCTGGCACCAAACCGGAGGCCACATCGGAAGAGGTGGAGGAACTCCTCAAAATCTGGGACAGGTTGAAGGTCAAAAACGATAACGTGGTGGTGGCGATAGACGGACGGAAAGTGCCTTTTGTTTCACCAAATCAACGAGAACGTGTGATGCGTATAACCCATGACGGCGCCCATATGGGATTCGAGCGGGTCTTTGAATTGCTGCGGAGGCGAGTGTTTTGGCCAACCATGAGGAAGGACGTCGCGGCATACATTCGGGGGGTGCTCAAACTGCCAAACGAGTCGGGAGATGGAGTCCCCGAGACCGCCGATGCGATCGATGGAGGTTGGTGAGCCACTTCAGTGTTGGGGACTGCAGTCTTTGGGCCCTTACCAGTGAGTCGAACAGGAAACAGATTCAGTCTAGTGATGATTGACCACTTCACTCGATGGTTGGAAGCCATACCAATCAAGGACCAAACAGGCGAGACAGTGTCGCAAGTATTCGAATTCAATGTGCCTGCAAGGTATGGGATCCCACAGTGTATCATCACGGACCAAGGGCCCTGCTTCAAGTCAAAAGCGTTTAAGGCAGTGTTGGACAAGTGGGGCATCCGGAGACGGCGAACTTGACCGTACCACCCACAAACAAACGGCATGACCGAGCGGTTCAATTGGACAGTGAAGACGTGGATAAACTGCACGAAGTTGGCATGGGAAGATGCTTTGCCTCAGGTTCTGATCGCGTATCGGACCAGCATGCAATCAACCACCAAGGTCTCGCCATTCGAATTACTGTTCGGCAGAGAACCACGGATTGCGTTCGATACTTGCCTACCGAACCAGGGTGAGCGGAACCATCCAGCTGGGCATCAAGAGCGACTGCGCGGGAAAGCTAGAAGCGAAACCAAAGCTCGACAAGCGCGGAATAAGCGAAATTACGACGCCAGGCATGGGGCTCACAAGTGGAGGCCATTCAGGATTGGAGAACGAGTTAAGTTACGAAACAACGATCGGCCGGATAATGACAGGCCGGGCGCAAGCAAGTTCAGAGAACGCTGGAAAGGCCCCTACACCATTATCGACCAGAAAGCGAGCAACTACTTAATCGACTGCGGAGGAATGAAACGTTGGGTGAATGCTGCTTTCCTGGGACCATGGTAGGAGAGGAAGAAAGGTCCTCGAGGAGGGGTGGGTGTAGAGGGGCCGCTTCCAAGAATGCCTCGGGGGAGTTCTTCGGAGCTAGCTGAGAGCGGATCGAGAAAGACGGCTAGCGACGAGCCTGAGCCCGGAACTACGGAGCGGGAATATATGGACAGCGCAATAAATCAGACATATACGCCGCTAGCGCAGCCCACAGGACCGAGGCCGAACCGATTGACACAGTCCAGAACAAGCAAGTCGAGAGCTCTCGAACGACTCCTGGCCGATCCAAATCGGGTACAGAGAAGTGGAGATCGAGACGAAAACAGGAAGGCGGGTCTTCCAAGTCAGAGCTCCCGAGGCGATAGGACTGGCTCGTCTCTAACATCCGTACCTGGGTTGCGTTGTGGGACGGAAATCTAGTCGATATTCTGGAATAAGCACTGCTCTCAGGGCCTCTGGATAGGTGGCTACCTAGCCTTCAGGCGGGATCTCAACGGTTTCTCCAACTTTTGTGAAACATCCCGGGGCGATACGCTATGCAGAAGCACCCCTTGAGATCTGTGCAGTAGGTTTGGGTTGGTTGTAGTGCACAGGCCAGATATTAGC
The DNA here is from genome assembly GCA_944474145.2 of Dicrocoelium dendriticum. Lineage (NCBI taxonomy): Eukaryota > Metazoa > Platyhelminthes > Trematoda > Plagiorchiida > Dicrocoeliidae > Dicrocoelium > Dicrocoelium dendriticum. The sequence goes on along the minus strand of OX104070.1, from coordinate 46,288,433 downwards.
ATGCGGGTTTGCGAAGCTGCGTAGCTGCGTAGCACGTATATCGTAAGTGATTCAATGAATGCGATCTCAGACGGCTCTTGACACTGTAGATGAAATTTGTTGGATGCAACCGGAGACTTCCGTCGGAACAGCCACACGTAATTAGGACCTCTACTGTGCCGATAGTAACACACTACCGATGCTGCTGCGCTCACTGTGTATAATCGCTCATGCTCAGGAGGGTTGATAGAAGTCGCGCACGTAGATCTTGTACATGGTACAAAAGGAAGCAAGCTTGCGCTGAGGGAATCAGTGACAACAACACTAGCATGAGTAGGAGCTCTTGGCCGTTCATCAGGAATATCGGAGGGTATACTGATGATCGATAGTTCAGTATAGGTTTCGGAAGTGTGTTATCCCACTGATTGGATTGTTGGCGCTCCAGAACAGTCTGCGACATTCCCTTTATGGTCAGATTCGTAGGCTCTACGAGCCCATTACTCTGGGGGTGATACGGTGTAATTGGTGTCTTGCAAAATGATAGTTGGGGTCTAACTTCCTGAACAAGGTAACATTCGAAGGCGGCCCTTAGGTCTGAATGAAGCGATAACGGTGTGCCACAGAGAGCGGCACACTAATTAACGCATGTGGAAGTGACCGTTGTCGCATCCGGATGCATGATAGGTAATGCCTAACATCAATTTGTAAAGTAATCAGGCATTCCTTCCATTCGACATTAGAAGATGCCTAATAATATCCACCCCTACTCGTTGACCAGGAGCTGTAGTAAGCACAGCGTCAGGGGAGCACAAGCGGTAGGTGTGTTTTTGTTTCGACAGCGGCACAGTGCTCTATTGCGTTGCAAAGCTCCGTGACATCGGTGTAGATTCCAGCCCCACAGTAACGTTGGCGGACTGCAGCCTCTTTTCACTTGGCCCGAATGACCTAACGCTTGGCGGATATCTTGCAGTGCCCCAGGCGCCTTCGTTGTCGGCGTGACCACTTTCGGACCTGACTTGTCCATACGGTATAAAACCCCATCATTGTTCTTTAAGTTGCTCGTATAACTCAATAGCGCTCGCTCGTCTGGTGAACATGATAGCATCTCAATACCAGGTATCGATGATCACTCGACTTGATACTTGTAAATATTCGATATTTAGGGAGCTTCAGATTGTTTCCGCACCCGCATCAGTCCCTTGCAAAAGTGCATTAACCTCATCAGATGCCGCTAATCTTGACAGCGCATCCTCGTTGGTTTGCCGAACACCAAGTCGGTATTCCCATATGAAATCGTAATCTTGTGGCCTTTCCTGTCATCAAGCGACCTGACCCTCCGGATTTCGGAAACTGCGCAGCCCCCGAAGGGACTAATGCTCCGTCCAGTCCAAAACTGGCCTGTCCAGCAGGTAGGGTCAAACATTTTTCCGAAATTTGACTAGGGCTAGTAGGTCATGTCTTGTCGCATGTTCGTCCAATTGTCGACCCGCATAAGCCCCTACCATCCCACTATAGGTCGTCTTTCGGGACAACACAGCACCAAGCCCCTTGTCACTGATGTCTGAGTCAATCATGAATGGCCCGGTGTTTTTTGACATATCTGGTAGTCCTAGAACCGGTGGCTATGATAAAACTTAGTTGGCATCGTGAAGAAACGTTCGTATTCGTCAGTCCAGACGAACGGCCGTCTTTTTTTCGGTTAGACGATGTAAAGACGCCGAAATAGTAGCGAAGAAGTGAATGTATCTCCAAGTCCGAGGAAGCTATGCAACTCGTTCACATTCTGTGGTTTGAGCCAAGGTTTTATCTTTGTACATTTATCTGGGTCTGTTTAAGTATTATCTAGTGTGACTACGTGCCCCAAAAAATTTAACTGGCTTCGAAAAAATCGACACTTAGAGCCCTGTAAGCAACAATCTCTCCAAGACCAACCGTAAACTGACCGATGTGCCATTCGATTGACCAGCCATGGGTGATTATATCATCCAAGTAAATCAAACATTCTTTAGGTACAAGACCTTTTAAAACTGTCTGCATCAACCACTGAAACGTATCTGGGGCGTTGGATAAGCCGAATGGCATCGGATCGAACTCGTACAGTCCTGATGGTAAAATGAAGGCTGTTTTTCTCTGATCTACTGGTCGAACTATCAGTTGCCAATATCTCGCGGCTAGGTTTAAGTTCGAGATACATGATACATAATGAGTCGTTATGCGTGACTTCATTCGATTTGTAGTAGTCCGCACACAACCGCATGGATCCGTCCATTTTCTCATCAAGGATCGGAAAGTCACATGGTGACTTCAACGGACGAATAAGCCGCTTATCTAGCTTAGCACAAGTAATACTATCCAGTTGAGGTTGGCAGTGAATGGGTATTCTGTGAGTTGGTTGATGGTCTCCATACCCTAGACTATACTGGTGGGGCCCAACTGACCATCATTGAAGAAATCCACATATGTCCGTAAATGAGCATAAATAGGTGGCAGGGATGCTGTTTCCTGGCTTGCGGTTGCATTATTTATGCTCCGTTACTCCTTGTCGATTTGTGCCACCAAATTTTATCTCCTAGTTAAGCGTTCCTACTCATAGAATATAGCTTACCGAGTGCTTCCCGGCGCTCACAAGCACTTGGATCTACTGCCCACGATTATTCAGCCCTCTACAATTTGCACTTTCCATGCTCTCCGTGCTGTAAGTTACGCATACAACTTCCTCGCTTCCTAGATCAAATGGCCCTATTGACCTAGGAAGCGAGTCACAACTGCAATACCACACTGTGTGCTCTTTAATAAGCTCATATTCATCACAACCTGTAGCGGTACGGGAAACGCTGAACAATTATCAATATCCATTCTGTCACTGCTGCACATTTTGCCACAGTAAGTAGCGAGTAAGGATATGAGCCGTTAAGACTCTAATCGTACCTAGATCTATAAAAATCAATACCAACTGGAATAATACAGAAGAGTAAAAACCGATCGCTATGGATTTTACACTGCCTGGGTAATAGACGCGATATGGCAGGTTTGAGATACAGACGAGAAACGCGGAGTGTAAACGAATGGCCCGTGAAGTTGAACGACTCAACTATATGCGCATCAACTGATGGGAAACGACAAGCATGTACGACGATTCTCCGATAAGCGGTATACTTGAACAATGAGTGGGACGGGAACGCGTGTATTTTAGCAGCATGACTACAACAAAAGTGTCAACCGGTTCAAGCGTACATAAACCAGGGGTTTAATTAAGGATATGCAACGTAGTAAAGGTTAAACCGTCTGGCTCGTCGTGCGTCCGTTATACAGCAACTTAATAGAGGGAAGAAAACAGACAACAAAAATAACGAAGAACTGAGTTCCCTGTATTAACTTGAAAAACAATAAGACGAATGCTGCAAGATGGCACCATTTCGTGCCCTGTACACTTGCAAACGGACAACATATCAAATGATAACGTGACAAAGAAAGAGGGAGGTCACATGCAAGGGAACTAAACGGTGTTTACAGATTGAGGAGGAATAATTAACTCCAAGGGAGTTTGAGCGTAACGAACAGCTGCTTCTGAACGCACTATGTTGGACAATAATTTTTTATGGCCACTGCCTCGGCAAACTTGAGGACTCTGGCGTTTGTGTTACGATAAATAACACTAAACGCCGAGTTGGGGTCCACCTGACGACCCATTTCCATCAGAGGTTTCGCAAGCGAAGAGGCAGCTATGTTGTTTGTCGACACAGGTCCCGTTTGCACTTGTCGTGGTAACGATACGCTTCGAAATGTGCTCCCCAATCCGCTTACACAAGCAACGGTCTGTACTATCGACGTAACTGCTTCCACAGTTACAAACAAATCGATAGATAAAGTGCGTTGTGACGGAGACCAGCTTAGTAGGCCTGAATGGGGGCAAAGGTAGTTTCTTGGTTGTCCACAGAAAGTAGAATTTGGCGGCACCGAATGCACGTCGTATTGCAAGTGCTGTGCGTCGTTCTACCTGCCTAGCCAGAACATACCCTTTAAAGAGTGGTCGAGATAAACAGGCATTTTTGGTACAGTGAGAACGACCGGCTGTTCACCTTTAGCGGGAAGGCTGTACCAACGAGAGGAAGTCTAAACTAAGTACGTCGTACGAAAACTAAACTAGGAACTACGAACAAATAAATCTAGACTTAACGCAAAGTCTGGGCAGAAGAATAAAACGAATTATCCTTTAACCGTGGTTCTATAAGGCATATTAAATACAGTACATGACTTACGATTAGGTTTTGCAATCGTAGTGCATGAGGGCAGAAGTTGTGCAGTGTGCGGCGGCTTGCGAGTATTTGGGCAGTGTCACAGTAACATAATAATATGAATGACCTTGAAACGTCAAGCATATGTCAGTGATCGAGTGAAAGGAATAAATATACGATATGGTAACCGATCGTGGGACACAGTAAAGCAATGTAAAGATGAGCAGAATAATTGGGGAGTAGAGATACCGTGTCCTCATGTAAGCAATCCAGGTTGGGGATACATCAAGGTTCCTTTTAGATTTTGCACTCCCCCGGCGGTTTCGTATTCCGGACGATGGCTTCCACGTCATCACTCTCTCTTTCCTGGTACGCTTCTAGCAGGCATAGCAGTCTGACGTCTATTCTCAATATATCTTTGCTTGTCCTCACCAGTGTTTGTCCAACTAATTAGTCTTTGCGCTTGATAACTTTCTCCACGACACCCTTAGGCCACAGACCTCTTGATGTGCGTAAATCGCAAACTAAAACTAAATCACCCTGCCTAAGATCTCGGATTTCAGTTAACCATTTCGGCCTATTCTGCAGGGTCGATAGATATACTCTGATCCACCTACGCCAAAACATATTGCACAGATGTCTTACATGTCTCTACCTTCTGCTCAATTTGATTGGTAAGTTGATCGGTGGGTATTCAAGCGACTGATCATTTGCAAGCGTTAATAGTTGCCGAGGCGACATGGCATCTTGAGAATCCGAGGAGTCGGGTATCGCTACCATGAGCCTGTCATTCAATACTCTTTCGATCTCGGTGAGTGTCATACAAGTACCACTTCGGTAACAATCTCGCCGTTGAGAATATTACGTAATAATTCACGAGTCGATCGAACTAATCGTTCCCAAAGACCTCCGCGATGGCTAGCACATGGAGGATTGAACTTCCAGTCAACTTCTCTAGCCAACATAGACTTTGTGATCTTTGTCTGATCCAGCTGCTTCAGACCATTGACGTTTGAGAACCATTTGTTCCAAGATTCCTGATCTTCTGTGGGAAGAGGCTCATCCCAATCCAGCTTCCTTTTTACGAAACTCTGTAACAGTACCTTGGCCGGAAGTAGTACGGGAGCAATGAGGCTGAGAGGATCATAGACTGAAGCTACAAACGAAAGGATGGCTCTTCGGGTCAACGTTTTATTAAAACCCAGCTTAAAAGTTAGATGGTTCTGGGTGAGGTGCCAGTTTAAACCAAGCGCATTTGTAACACAATAGTCCTCAGTCGAATACCTTATTCCGGGAACCTTCAGTTCGCTGTCAGGTAAATACGCGATAACCTTCTTTCGATTGCTGATCCATTTCGTCAAATGAAATCCTCCGTCGGACAGAATAAGGGTAAGGTGTATAACGAGTTCAGTTGCTTCGGGAATAGAATCAACACTAAATAAACAATCGTCAACATAAAAATAATCCTCTGCTACTTCTTTAACCTTTATGGGATTTGCAATAACTATCAACAATAGCTTGTCGTAACGCAAAGTTAGCACAGTTTAGTGACGAAGTAACGCCAAACGGAGGTACAGTCATGCGGTATTCAATAGGAGCTGAAGAAAGACTGCTGTTCTTCCACCACAAGAATCTTATACAATTCCGATCCTTAATAGAAACCTTGACGTGATGAAACATCGCTTCAATGTCGGACGCGACGGCGATTGGGTGGAACCTGAACCGTAAAAATGTCCCCACTAAACTGTTTGAAATATCGGGACCAGGTAGATGTTGTTGAATGAGAGAAGTTCCAAGGTATGAAGTCTGACAATCGAAGACCACTCGCACTTTACCTGGCTTACGTGGATGCGATACCGAGTGGTGGGGCATGTAACAGGTTTCCCCTTTAATCTGCTGTTCCTGTAATGGGGCGAGTTCAGCATATATATATATATATATATATATATATATATATATATATATATATATATATATATATATTCTTCCACTGCTTTGGCGTATGCTTGGCGCAGTGCGGCATACTTCGACAAACGTTTCTTCAACATGCCAAGTCTCATCAGTGCGAATTGTCGGTTATCTGGTAACCGAGGTCTCCCAGGTTGCCATGGTAACGCGATCTCGTAGTGGGCACCAAGCTCACTTTTAGAAGCTTCCATTAGGTTTAACGCGCGTCCGTCATTCACAGACATGGCTATTTGTGGACTATCTAGCCCGTCAAATTCCCTTTCACACTTGCTCTAGTAGTTGATGAAGATCAGTGGTATCGCAGCGAAGTAAGTTGATCCTCCGTGTTCGATCAACTATCAGTGATGTGGATTGATCCCTCAGAGTCTCGTGATGTTTGTTCGGTCGCAGTACGATCCAGCCCAATGGAGTTTTAACAACATACGGATCATCAGGATCCCCGCATCTCTGATCCAATGCCAAATATAGGTATGGGTTATCGCAACCAATCAAAAGTTCAACCCTTCCTTCCAGCTCCGGTAACCGTAGATCGTTGTTCCTGTTGCTAGTTCCAAGTTTTTCAGGGAGACGACTGACTGACTTAATGGAATCCAATTGGACCGTCTCATCACCATCTATAGATCGAACAGTTACACTAACCAACTGGGACTCCACGTGGCACCAGCCAGCAACGGTGCTAACGTTAAGTGTCGTCACGGACCCTTGAACCTCGATAATTTGTAGTAATGTTGAATCAATCAGTGAAGTATCTGAGCCATTATCTATTAACGCTAATGTTCGAATGGTGCCAGCAGGCTCATAAACAAGCACAGGCAACAAGCCAAGCGATACAACAGAGCCTTCGACGTGACTGAGAGCAAAACTGGATCCTTCAGTGTTTGGTGTTCTGAAGTTGCATCGATCAGCGTGGAGTAGCGGGTGGTGAAGCAACCTAAAATGGTTCGACCCACAACACCTTCGTGATCGACAACTTGGTTGGTCATGATTCGGTTTGAGACAGAACTGACACAGTCTATGGGGGTGACAGAATTCAAGACGTTTGTTGAGCTTTCGGAAATCATCGCACTGATCTAAATAGTGACGTCGTTCACAGGAAACACATCTGGGGAAATTTCATTCTGATGAAGCCGCAATGTTTAGGCAAGTGGTATATCCCCGAGGGTTTAAGCTTCTGCCTCTATCAGTGCTGGTCGATGGTCCGCAGGGCGGTGCGGCAAAGGACAAGTAAGTATCGACGACGTCTGCGGTTTCATCCGCAAAATCTGTCAAATCAATGAAATTCGGTTCTCTTTCGGTGCGGATAACTGGCGGCATGCTCGGCCCACTTGTATTGCAGATGGTTGGGCAGCCTCTTGATGGTAGATCTGATTGTTCTGGACGCGTTCAAATCGGATTCATTTCACAATTGTTTCAAAGTCAAGTAGCATAAACGCAGCTCCACAGCTAAACGAGACAGAGCCGCGAAATCATTGGGCCTGATGTTAGGGCGATCAGTTAGAGCATTGATGTGAGTCCTAGCAATCATGTGGGGTGTCCGAAGCGTCTGCGCAAAATGTTCATCGCTTCTTCAAAGCCTTCACCAGGGTCAAGTATTATGCAACATTCGATAGCTTTTTTGGCTTCACCACAACAGTACTGTATCAGATATGAAAGCCTGACAATTGGATTGGAAGTAGTTCTTAAAGTATTGGCTTCGAAGCATCGCATAACTAGCCAACAGTGAGCAAGATCTCCATCGAATGTAATCAGTTCGCGATTTGGAAGACAGGATGACGTGCTGGGTCCAAAGTCGCTGGATTTGCGTTCCGGACACAGGTTACTGTCAGCTTGCAGGCCGGAGCAAAACGCCCCCGATTGGGATCGAACCCGGGCATTAACGGATGCCGACGGACAGACCAATTGAGCTACGGACGGGACGCGCGGACCCCTATTAACCGGTTTCAAAAAAGACGAGCAGATGGCAACTTCGGACGGGAGTAAAAAATCGTCGGCCGGAATAAATCGCAATCGTTCACTAACCAACGCAACCGACTCAAATGTAGGTTAGCAGTAGTCCTTAACATCAACCGTCTTCGCCTGCAGCATGCACGTTAAAGTCGACTCCAGCAGACGAATACGGGATTCAGCTCTTTGAAACTTTTCAGCATCAGTAGCGTCAATATCATCAAAAGAATCACCAGAAACGGACATGATTGCACTATGCAACTTATGTACTAACCATACGAAGTCTAAACTAAGTACGTCGTACGAAAACTAAACTAGGAACTACGAACAAATAAATCTAGACTTAACGCAAAGTCTGGGCAGAAGAATAAAACGAATTATCCTTTAACCGTGGTTCTATAAGGCATATTAAATACAGTACATGACTTACGATTAGGTTTTGCAATCGTAGTGCATGAGGGCAGAAGTTGTGCAGTGTGCGGCGGCTTGCGAGTATTTGGGCAGTGTCACAGTAACATAATAATATGAATGACCTTGAAACGTCAAGCATATGTCAGTGATCGAGTGAAAGGAATAAATATACGATATGGTAACCGATCGTGGGACACAGTAAAGCAATGTAAAATGAGCAGAATAATTAGGGAGTAGAGATACCGTGTCCTCATGTAAGCAATCCAGGTTGGGGATACATCAAGGTTCTTTTTGGACTTTACGCGGCTATGAAAGCTACTAAAGGCTTCTGGGTAGCCATTTGCCCGCAGGGCCTGAGTGATGAATTTCAGTTCGTTCTCGGTGAATTCCCTACTGCAAATCCTGCGGGCCCCGTTGAAGAACGTTTTGACAAGGCATCGTTTGTATGGAACCGGACGTAAAGCTGCTGTAATGTTAATACAAACCGGTCCATGTAGCTTTCCGATAAACGGTGCGCTGTATCGTGCCATCTTCTCGCCTCATCAGTATTATATACAGAAAATAACGTCTGGTTTAAACGGATCAGTGTTGTTTCAGTTGCGTTTCACCCAGAGCGTTCAAATTCCGCGCTGTCGATAACCTAGCAGTTGCGTGTTGATTAGCTGTCTTGTTTGTTATCTATACCTCCAAGTCAAGCGTGAACCGTGGATGAAACAATGAGGGTGAAGAATGCTCATCGATTCGATGACTGCGAGGCGTAAGATGAAGAGTTAGATTGGTTGGGGGGGGGGGGAGGAGGTTTTGGCGCATGAACTCGTATGCAAACGCCAGATCCACAATGACTGCGTGGATGTGATGCTGGTGACTGCAAATTTTGCAGCTACTGCAGAGTCAGATTGTTGTATGTTAGAGCTGACTGGAAAGCCCGTACGGCGCATTCTCAAACGAGGATAAAGATTAGATGTGCACTCAAAAAATGAGGGGGCTGTGTGCGTAAGTAGACAGCGTGCAGGTGCCATTTACATGAACCTAAGATTGAGCGGTAAGTTGGGATTTCGCTTATGAGCACAGTTGCTTGTTTAGATTTACTGAACAAACTGCACTTCCTTATATACAAAGCGGCGAATGAATGCTGTGTGCATCGAGAAACAGATAGCAAGTGTGTTAGACAAAAGACTACCACATTTGGATTCCCCTCGAATGTGCTATTTGGAAACGAAATTCTGCGTAACGGATGACCGGTCAGTGTGACCTGAGTGGGATCGTCGCGACACTAGGAACAAGCAAAAACCATGCTTGGTGATAAGACAGAGCAATTCAGGAAGTTTCTGCAGCATATATCTGAATATAAAAATTAAAACAATGTATATTGCTGTTGCGCTGACTAGGTTTGAGTGATCAAATAGTCAAAGGTACAATAACGGTAGGGACATTAGTAGCGGCCTTTAAATTTATGCAGAAAATGGAACGAGAACGACAGCGAAGGGACTTAACATAACAGATGCGCAACAGAAGGCACGCATTAGACGAGAAATAATGTGAGTAAAGTGAACGAATGCAGGAGGAGGCGAGGGTCACATGAAAAACCGAAAACAGTAGATCTAGAGCGTAGTAATTTCATAGGTAAAAAGCAGGTCCTATCGATTCGTGGGAATGTGGACAATACGAATGATGAAATAACAATGCGGGGATAAGAAAATTTAACAAAAGATTGCAAAGTAACAAGTAATAAAACGGAAAAATTAGAGGAACGTGAAGGGAAATGTGTCAACAAATTGTGTGACCGGATCAAAGTTATACGAACACCCTTGGCTTATTTTGCTGCATGGCCAACAAGGCTTGTGCTGCTTCCTGCTGCTGTTGCAGTACGATTTGAGAAGAGTGGGCTTTGGGTTGAATAAATGCGACAATCTCAGTATAATGGGAAGTTTCATCAGGAACCGCGTGACACTGTTTCAGAGGCGATCGATTCCCACAGGTCATATCGAGGCCATGTGGAACAGACGCACCAAATGTCCGAGTAGAGGGGTGACTGTGCCTTTGTGATGAGCCAAACAAAGTCATTGAGGCAGAAGTGGCACCACCACGAAGGGAAGCGGTGCCGGGTAAGGTCTCACGACCTGGTGGCGAGCGATCAAAAGAAAGTTCCACGTATTGCAAATCTTTAGCGTTCCGCTGCGACAGTGAATTGGTGCGGGGTAACTCCGAACCAGACGAATTGTAGACAGCATCATAATCATAGTTGGGCTCGACGGAATAAACCGTGTGAGCTACGGAAGGTCCCGGAACAACGACTGTATGAGATTGAGTAACGGAGCGGTCGTTTGACGTTGGAACGGCTCTGGATACCGGTTGACTCTTGAGATAAAAGGTAAAAAATGCGATTGGAAACCGAACGAATCATGCATGAAGGATGGAAATAAAAAAAGTACAGTAATATATACAGAAATACTGGCACAGTGGTAGGGCGATGTCGCTGGTCGAAAAGTGCAATGTGTCCAAAGAAGTAAGGCATATATCATTGGCCAAAAGAGAATCCCGAAATGATAGTTTAACGGAATAGAGTGATACCTTATGATGCAGACAAACTAAAATAACAGGATAACGTCTAGAGACTACACAGGATACAAGAGGATCACCAACTGCTTAAAAAAGGTTAAACGTGAGCAATGCGTTGCAATGCATTTCTATGCCTTATAGAAGTGCGGTGGTACATCGAAAAGTACACTGCCTGTTGACTCAAGCATAAGATACCTTGATGTGTCGGTACCCTCCGGATCCAAAGGTCACGAAAGACAAGCAGGATCTGATATTAACCCATGACAGACAAGTAAGTGATGACCTATTTCGTACAGAAGAATGTAGGCTACCTTGTACAGTTGTGAACCGGCAAAATATCACCAGTGTATGCTAACCAAAAAATCCTTAAAAACAAATAGCAAAGGTGTTCACGATTACCTGAGTAGGCGACTATGTTATCACAAACAATGCACGTTAACACACTAGCCTGTGCTTGCAGCTGATGTGTGAGGTAAAGCAACGGTGTTCGTGTCTATACTCGAACTAGAAAAAAACCAATTACAGCCAATGAACCAGTGCAATGAGAACATTCAAGCTAACAAGCTGCGGACACTCAAGGTAGCAAATCCACCACAGGAGGCTGTGTTGTGACGGTCTCGTAAAACAGCATGCAAATGTGTGCAGATATAAATCAAGCGCATCATGCGGGCCAAAGGGATGCCCCGCAATTGGACAGAGTGGTGGACCCGCGTGTTGTGACACGGTGCGAATACTAAGAAAGGACATAGGGAATAAGGGCAACACGTTTGTGGGTGGGTGGGATTAAAACGGTGGAGAAAGATGTTGACTTGGGCAATGCTCCAAAGGGTAGAAGAAAACTTTTCAGACCATCATCAATAGGCTGGTAGCAGTATCGACGCTTCGCTACCGCGAAACCACCACTAGTGGGCAAATGATACTGCTAGGACCGCCCGGTCTCCTGTGCAGGCTCGGATCCGCGACCTCAGGATTACATGGCAACTTTGTGATCCTTAAGACCAAGGATCAGTAGGACAGTTCTACAACCGAGCGAACGGTGCGGAGATGGAGTGTCAGGTGATTATCATCATGTGAGTGAAAACAATAAATATGACTGGAATTTACAGTGATCGAAAGTACAATGGGTCTAGGAGGTGCACAATCGATCAACTAATATGCGTAACTGCAGCTTAAGAGACGACTTGGGAACAGTGCGTTGATCCAAAACGAGGTAGTCTGTGCGGTCTTCGTAAGCAATGAATTGCTCTGGTCCGCGATATATTGATAGTAAGTACTTATTTTTCCCCACTCAACAACTGTATCACTAAAGAATAAAAGCAAAGAAAGCATGGCTTATCCGTTGATTTCCGCTTTCCTGACAAAGCGAGAAGAATCGCTTAGAGGGACACGAATGAAGAACGCGGTGGCATTGTCGAAACTACGTAGTGGTGACAACGGTGTGGTCGGATTAACATAGACAAACAGCACCGAAAGTAAAAGATGGTCAGGATCTGCTAGCTACTAAAAACCGCGGTTCTCAAAGGGACTCTTGAGGCGTGAGCATTAGAAACAGCACAAGCACCATACAAGCACTAATTCAAGCAAAAGCGATACTGCTCCTCATTCATGTGTACATATAGTGGCACGATCGAGTAAAAAATGTGCCCAGTTGTATGTACAAAGCTTATTATAACGTGATGTGGCCAAAAACAATCTGTGGCCTACAAGTTAACTAGGAATGATAACAAAGTAAAAGCAAACCCAGTTCATGCTCTTCAGCAATTGCATTGTCTAAATACCGGCCATTTGCCAAATAGCATCATCAGAATAGCAAGATTGGCATGCCACACACGTTCACTATTGAGTGTCATTCTAGTTACTGACCCGGTGAAAGCGATAGATAACAAGAAAAATGGACCAATACACAGAGGCAAACCAACCGCATGAGAGGAGCGGAAGCTGTAGTAAGTGATCGACAGGTGAAGAACAAGAGCCGAGAGAGTGAACAGCCGTGCAGCTGAAAGAGGTGTCCAACGCGGAAAGCATGGAGACCGAACTGCAGTAAAAGCCTCGAAAACAGATGATACGAGTGAATAAACAATACAGGACGATTCGGCTATCGACTATGCTTGCCAAAAATAATAGCCGACTAGTTCGGTATGATGCGAATAAATACAATGCTTCAGAGATAAGGCTAGTAGGGGTCTCAAAAGAGTAAAGCGAGTGGATCAAAAACGAAGGAGCAGCGCACGAGGGGATACAAAAAGTTAGCGAGTCTGGTAGTTTGTGCATCAGAAAGAGCGACGCCGCTGTGAGGAGTTAGTTGCTAGCACTGAGTAATGCGCAAAATCTGTTCCTCCTTTTCTTCGGGTACGACTTGTATCTGATGTAAATAGTAACACAAAACATGCAGTCGTACACATAATCAGTAAAGGGTAAAACAGTGGACCATGCATATGGAGGTGAACAACACAAAACGTACCGGACCAAAGTGAAAGGCGCGCGGAACGGTTGAAAGAAAAAGGAAGAAAATGAAAGGGTGAGCAAGCCGATGGCGTTTTGTCTTTAACACATCATGAGGTCATAGTTGAGAGTAGAGGATTCGGTGAAAAACATCCTGTGCAATGCTTTATTAGTAAAGGCATATTATTCCACCTTAGTACAAAGGCCCGATGACAGTGGATTAGTGAAAAATGAGGATGAAAACGGAGATGCTTCGCAGACAAAAAAGCGCTTATTGACTAAGCAATGAGAATTAGATTGTGATCAGTCACTAAGACACATCAACCTGAGTCCAATACTCGAGTTCGTTCACAAACAAGCTTAGTTGTATTTGGGTCGTCTTACGCGCAGAAATCTCGGTAGCTACTTCGGCTGAAGACACCTATGTGAATAAACGCAGAGCACTGTGTGCTAAAAAAGGTGTAGCTAGTAATAGCTTGGCAAACGTATCCTCAACAGGGTGTGGCGAAGACAGATGGAGCTTCACAATTTCGACCGAGTATTGAATCGTGTCCTCGAGCATAGTTCCATTAAGTTGCGAACGTGATTCACATTTCGATGAACCGACTGGGTGGTGATGTGACAACTGATGGAATTATAGAAATTGGAACAATCGTGATGCAGGATAGCAGTTACTGCTCCTTAGGAAAGTAAGCTGTCGTGGAACCAATCCACAAAATTGTGTAGGAGTAACAGCTCTGGCAGCCTAATCAATGCGGTCTACCAGATAGAAGTCAAACAACGGCAATGATATCCGCCACCCCGACCATAAAGTCAAGGTACTTGACGCTTGCGTGATAAAATGAGCTGATGCTTCGCACAGTCTGATAATTTCCAAGCGTGATGCTTGAGTGTGACGTACACCAGTAATACAAGTAAGACCGAGTTGTCTTACGGTAAAACAGCACCACCATGTGGGGGAAGGTGTTTATGACTACAATGTGGTATCCAAATCGTGGTGCAGAAAGTATAGAAGTCTGTAAACCTTCGAAAAATGAAGGTAATGATGATATTGTTGATATACGACTACGAACTGAGGTTTGTTTTTATCATTACGTGCGTTTTAGCCTATTGGACCTACTGTACTCCAATGATCTTCCCCGACACTTTGAGTAGACTTCAGATCGACTGCCAGGCCAGTGAAACATCCATCTCTATGTGATGGCACTACAAGGCCAGAACTTATTACAACTTCAACTTCCGCAACGAATTTGCATCAAAATTCTTAATGATGTTGCCCTCTAAGGTGTTGTTGGAATGTTTATCGAACTCCTCGACTAGACAGACGTATAAGACCATACACAGATACACAAAGACCTATGGTACGTCAGTTGTCCCTTACATGTCATGTTTTGGAATGCACAAAAATTAACCAATGGAGAACTGATAAGTAAATTGCCTCATCGATTTGGGCTTTTTCAGGGTTTTTTGCTAACTTGCTGGTTCATACTTATCCTTTTGCAATATTCTATATCATCAGGTATCAAGAGCGTGTGCTGCGGCTGAATATGCAAACTTCGTGGACGTGTAAAACACGTTTCGACTTAACTTGAATCAGATTAAAAGAGCCGCTGTGGCCGTGCAATAGTTTGCACAAGTGAATAAATTCAGAAAGAAGGGCAAGGAGTTTAAAACTGGCATATAAAAAGTAACCTTGCTTAGGAAACCAAGAAGCAATGGAGCGACGCGGACAAATAAAATATTCACTTCCAATGTAAGACCGTGGCAGAGATGGCAACAAGTTAAACCACAACAAACATATGATGCCGAGACTGAAAAGATGACACCCCTACAAAAAAATGCCAGCGGTGTAACAAGCGGATAAAGCAAGATGAACGATTCGCGCTGGTGGAAACCTAACTAACTGCGGAGAGCACCTGCCGGTTAGACATTTCAAACTCCGAAGCCAAGTCAGTTTGCCCCGCGTAGTAATATGTGCACAGCAGTATTTTAGTGTCATTTTTATTAAATGCAGACACTTCCGATTCTAAATTCGTGTATCGTGCACACGTGCCTAATTGGCATCATGGCGTGCAGTTTTACAATCGTGCCTATGTCGGTCGATCAATAAACCAGTTAGTCTTACTTATGAGTAAGAGGATAGTAGTCGTAATTTTAGTGTATTCGTCCCAGCAACTCACAAACTACATAACTCAATCACAACCCGGATAAGTAACCAACGCGTTTCGCCCTATTGGGTCTCGTCAGTGGTACGCATTCCCTCGATCGCCTACTGGGGATCGAACCCATGACTGCTAGAGGTTGACGCCAACTAGCCAGCAGCTTAAGCCACTGAGCCACGAGGTCGGCAGCTGGGCTACATAATTTGCAAGCTAGCTGCGATATAGCACGACCTAACTTCCATTGCCATGCAAATTACTACCTGTGCAGATGACAGTGTCTAACATCCTCTCCCTAGACGCTAAGTCCATAGCATTCGAAACTAGGAGGCTAAATTTTATATTTTTCGTATAAGCTAAGGATTAAATGCGGCGTTTTTGACGGCCCTCAAATTCTAGCTCTGTTGCGTGATGAAGAACTTGACTTAAATATGAATGCTTGGTAGACGAAGGAAACATTCTCGGGAACAAAAAATCAGACAATTATGAGGAACAGTTAGCCTGATAAGCATGTAGCCGAGCCGCCGTCCCCTATGGCTTAGTGGCTTAAGCTGCTGGTTAATTGCCGTCGGCCTCCAACAGTCATGGGTTCGATCCCCATCAACCCCAGCATCATCATCGTCATCATCATCCTCCTCATCGTCATCATCATCATCATCCAGGTTAGCTGCAGGTGGAAACACCTCAGCTATTGTGCCACAACATAAAAGACAAAAAAGAGGCACGCCGACCGAGTCCACAGTAACGGATAGACATGGTTCCGGAGAGCTAACAGCTGGCTGTCACGCTGCAAAAAGAGAGTTATATTAGGCCTAACGAATGAGATCGTGATTGGAGGGGGAAGCTAAGCAGGATGGGGATGGACAAAGGAACGTACAACACAAACGCTATTGGGGCCGGCTCCAAGCCATATCAGCAAGTGTGCCCAACCAAATGTGTTCACCGTCCTTAGGATCCCAGCGATGCAGTCAGGATGCACCAACCGACGCCAACTTCTAGTGAGAGTTCTCATCTCTCTCGACGAAGTCATCACTTGGCCTCCCCTCCTCCTCTTCCAATCGCACCCACAACGCGAAGTCAAAGAGGAAAGGTGACAGCGGGCAACATTGTCTCACACCGCTGGTGATATTGAAAGGCGGCGACAGCTTGCCATAAACCCTCACTCTGCCCGAACTATGCGCGTACAGAGCTTTGAGAATGTTTACATATTTGTCGGGCATACCTTTTCTCAGCAGAGAGTCCCAAAAGGCATGTCGATCCACCGAAGTCGAGAAAAACGACTACGGCGGGTAGCCAATAAACATGGCGGTGCACCAACAATTGACGCAAAGTGAAGATATGGTCGACGCATCCTCGATTTCGACGAAACCAGGCTTGCTCTTCGCGGATCTGGCCTTCACGAGTGCCAGTCAGTCTGTGGAGAACAACAGAGGCAATTAGAGGCAATCGGCATCAGACTGATCACTCAATGGTTGTCGCATGCCCAAAAGGAGCTTCCCTTGAAAATTGAGTCTATGACGGAGCGGTACCAGACAGTTTGAACAGTTTTCTGCTCCCAAAGTTCCATTAGCAACGCGTGTAAATTATCCACAAGAGCAGGTCCCCCGAAAGTGTAGAGATCTGGGGGAATTCTAGCTGCACTGGCGGCCATATGCAATTTCAACAGCCTGATCTCACGTTCGACTTCTGCTCGTGAGGGCAGATCTAAGATGGCCCATGGAGAAGGGCACTCAATGCCCGAAAGAGAAAGTAATAACAGATTGGTTAAACTGCATTGCAAAGTGCTCTGCCAAACGCTCCAAGCGTTTTGACATACTGTGGATCGGCTGTCCACTCTGGTCGCGCATTGCCTAGCTAACACCAGGTCTCCTGCTGCCTGTTTACCGCATCATACGGAATAACTTATGATGATTACCAACGGCAGCGGCTGCCTCCATTTCGGATACACAATGAGACCACCAGGCTTCGCGATCTCTCTTCAGGCTAGCACGCAGCTTTGTCCCGAGATTTTTGAGAGTCTTATTGTATTCGCTTCCAGCCGGAATAGCTCCACCAGCATCCATAAGACGCAGAGAGTGTATAGAGACCCAAAGTCTAGGTTGGCAACTTGAATTGCCACATGAAGACATGCCTGCTGATAGCAAGGTTTCACGAATATGCGACCAGTGATCTTCGACGGTGTTTAGTGGATGCTTACTCAGGACAGATGCCAGCGTAGTATGATACGCAATCAGAACACCCGGCTTCGCCAGCTGGATGGTACCAATGCACTCAGAGCGACGTTGCGGATGTCCGCTGAAATGCACACACGAGAGCGTGATCGGAGTTCACGCTCGTGCTCCAAATCGAGCGACAGTTTGGACACAGCCTCTCTAGCGGTAACTGATCCCGATGTGATCGATTTCAGTCCATAGCTGGCACGAAAGAAATGGGCACCTATTCACTCTTCTGCGAGTGCTGTTTGGAAAATTAGTGCTCGCGAAAAAAAAGAGACAAGCACCTTTACACAGGTGTAGCAACCGCTCACCGTTATCATTACAGGAGCCTACGTCATGTTGGCTCCCCAGATGAAGCTCATCAGAGGACAATATTCCGACTTAGGCGTTTAGACCAACACCAAGCACCACAGCATCCGTACTTTATCTGTAATGAAGGATATCGTCAAGTTAGTGGCAGAAATCATCTTTCCCCGAATCAGCGGCACAATTTGTAAGCGTGTAGGCCGCAATGACAAACAAGCACCGTTTGTCTCCGTTCAATTTCGAAGCCTGGAAAGAGCCAACCAACCTAACGGTGCACATCCGGCTGTCCAGTTGAATCCAATCGAGCAGGGCACCTTCAGCCCGAGGACTCAAAACAATGCCGACGCCAGCTTGACCGGCATTTGAAGCTGCATCATCGCCAGATAGGCGCAATGAGAATGTGCCGCCAGTGTCGCATGCGGGGGTCGCAGGGTAACCACGGAGCTCGAATCTTGCAGACGGGTCTCTGATAAACAGGAAATATCGTTGGAGAGGGTCTCGGGGTTCAGTTCAGTGCTGTGCGTTCGCCAATCTGTAGCAAAGTGCGCACGTTGAGGCATGCCAGTCTTAGCGAGGAGCGAGGACTCCAAAGAGAAACGGATGAATTGTTGCCCGCTGGTTGAACATGGACTTGTCGACCGGATTAGAGCGACGCCCTGCGATTGTGTGTGATTTGAAACTAGAAGACAAGCGACTATTGAAGCAAGGTGGGGAGGGTCAAGAATTGGGGGATTGAAAATGGGGGAGGGATAAAAGTGAAGGTGAAACGAGACGATAAGGATGAGAGGTGGGAAAAAGAAGGCGGGAAGACCTGAGCAGTAGCATCTAAACCCCGATCCACCTTGTTCGATACAGCAGATAGGGTGCCGTTTATTATCCTCTTCGACGGCCAGAGCATCAAGAGATTGTTAGAAGGAAGGGTCATGGTGTGTTGCGTGGGCAGGATACTGTCAGGTTGCCCAGGCCTAGACAGTAGAACGATTAGGGTTCTCAACCAAAGCCTTTAGTTCAAAAACCTTACCGCAAGACAGCTGGGTTTTGGCATTAGACTACAGCGGGCCCGTTTTATGGAGTAAGGAGCCACCCTCAGTCCAACCCCCAATCTGAAGAGCCAGCGGACTGAGTTTGTCTGGCCACTAACCATTAACCAATCTGGTATGAGTCATTCTGAAGGTGCAAAAAGCACCACCTAGCATAGCTCAATGCATCACTGACTCACACAAACCATCGCACCCCGTTACGGTCCAGTCGCATCGCGATGGGGTTCGATCTTCAGTACGGGACCAAGGGAATGCGCACCACTGACGAGCCCCAATAGGGCGAAATGGCTTGGGCGCTTATCCGGATTGTGGTTGAGTTATGTAGTTTGTGAGCTGGTAGGACGAATACACTAAATAAATAAATAAATAAAGTCATCTTACTCACTATGCTAAAGTGCGGTGGATCCAGTTGCCACGACTCACGCCGCAAGAATAACAATAAATAACACCGGTAGGATAGTGGGGTTGGGTGCAAATAGAATGTAAAGACAATGAAAGCAAGAAAGAAATGCGTTAAGCTAATCAGAACGGAACGAAAATTAACAATCAGATGCATGAAACCGAATGCAGCAACGCCACTGACTTCGTGACTGCGCCATGTCTGACACGGTCTCCAATCACTGGTGTGGACCGTCCCAAGACCCCCATCCACGAAGACGGCACACACCAGTCTGAGCAAGTCTGTCAAGTTCTTCAAGCTGCTATGCTATGTCATGGACTGGCTACCTTAAGGTTTCGCCCAACTTGGTGCAGCCACGGAGCATAATGCAGCTCGAGGAAGCCGATCAACGGACATGGCCTCGACAATGTAAATGACTAAGATTTATCAAAGGCTCGAGAGAGGTACCAGAAGACATTCTGCCAAAAAACCAACTGACGGACATCAGCACTGCTCATTCGGTGTTCCCAACAAATGTGAGCAATACTTCGCAAACACCGGTGGTCAAACACGGCCAAGCGTTTAATGTCTTCACCCCAAACTGTCCATGTCTCCAAACCATGCAGTAGCAGTGGTCTTATCACAGTGTTATACACCCTACCTTTCACTGACAAGCTGATATCCCGCCGCCTCCATAGATGGTTGAGCCACTGGAAAGCCACACGGGCCTTGCTGATACGCAAAACAACCTCTCCAGTGATGTGACCACTAGAGGTGACACAGCCAGCGATTCACCACCTCCAGTGGCTGTTCGGAAATAGTTAAAACCGGCGCTGTGTCGGTCAAGTCCTGCAACAGTATTTTGCAATGTGAAGGTACAAAGCACATGCCGAACCGTGCAGCGTTACATACAAGTCTGTGCGGTGGTGTTTGCATAGCCACTACATCAGACCCAAGGAGAACCATGGTATCCTCATACCCCAGGTTTGTCAGTCGGTCGCCTGGCAGAACTTCCATTTCAGAATTGTCTGAAAAAACCGAGTCATTCATGATCATTTCGATCACAAAGTTGAGGAGGAAAGGAACTATAGGACAACCTTGGTGAACCTCACTTTTCATGGAGAGCTTAGCGGACACTTTCCCGTAGATCCTATCCCGGCTTTCGGAGTCACGGTAGGGAGACTTCAGAATGGAAAGGAGTCTAGCTGGTACGCCCTCCATGGATAGGCAGTGCCACAAACTAACGCAGTCAACAGAGTCGAAGGCTGCATACAAGTCAAGGAAAATCATCATAGTCGATTATCTATATATGTGTCTCTGTTCTAAAAGTTGGCGAAGAGTAACGATGTGATCGATGCAACCACGGCCAGGGCAGAAGCCAGCTTGGTGATCAGTAATTCGGTCCCCACGGGGAGCACTAAGTTGTGAAAGAATGACACCCGTGAGAAGTTTCGAGGCACTGATGATTTCCGCACAGAGTACACTGACCCGTCTTGAAGATAGGCACGACAGTTGACAATCGCTATTTGAAGGCACCTCTTCAGTGTTCCAAATCGTGTTAGATAGAGAATCAAATCCGATCAACAAAGAGTAACCTCCATCTTTCAGTAAAGATGGGGAAAATCGTAGGGTGCCTAGGTCTTCTTACGTTTCAACACGGAAAGCTCACCATGGAACTCTTCCAAAGTGGGAGGTGTGACATCTACTTCCCACCTCGGCTCATGTGATTCGCCAAGCGGCAGTGTTGCAGCAAGTCTGCTGAACTGTTCTTCAAAATGTTCTACCTAACGAGCTAGTTGATGAGGCTGAACATTGATCTACTGTCCATCTTTCTCAGCTATTGTCTCGCTGACTGATGGCTTTCTCGGACCTGTTTTCCGGATGAGCTAGAATGACACTCGGTTGTTCCCAACAACACTGGCTTTCTCCATCTCGCGGGCCCTTGCCCCTCACCAGCGTTCCCGGTCGATTCGAAGATTCCTTATCAGACGTCGTCTCAAGGAGTTACTGGTATGCTGAAATTCAATGCCCGTCAGAACCTGTTTACGCGTTTCGATTTAACTGATCGCTGCTTCAAATATCCATTTAAAGTTATGACGTTTCAAGTTGGATGCACAGCAAGCGTCAAAGGCACACTTTATGGCACATTTGAGACGATCCCAGTCAGCGTACGGCTCACTAACCTAATTTATCACTGACAATAGGTAGGCCAGTTCGTTATGATATTGTTGAACCGCAAACTGCGAGCTCAAGTAACCGGTAAGAAGGTTAGAAGATAGGCGCTTGTTTGAAGTGGGAAGAGTGAGCGCCAAACGTGCGCGCACTGCAGTGTGGTCAGAAGTCGGGCACGTGCTCCAAATTGACTGACTGTCTTGGTCTGATCTGCGTCACCGCAGCTACTAGAAATATGGTCGATTTGGCTTCAGGTCATTGATGTATTCGGTGGGTGGCAGGTGACTCGGTTGAATGTTTGTGCTGGAAAGCGGCACTGCTAACGTAAAAATTGTGGTCAGCGCACCGTTGCAGGAATCGATCACCAGTGTCTGTTCGTCGTGCATTGACTCCAAAGCGCCCTCCCAGGAGTTGTTCAGAGTGAAATACGATCAACTTGAACATTCATGTCACCAGCTACAATCACAGTGTCAGTATTCTTCGCCATGCGGAGAAGAGATGAAAGACGGTAGTAGAAATCATATTTGGTACCCTCTGAAATGCAGTAAGTAGGAGCATAAATAGAGGCAATGAAAACGCACTTTATCTTCATACGGTGCTTATTAACTCCCATGGAGGTTCGAAATCGAACCGCATACACGCGGTAGTTCACCGGTATCCAATTGACTAGATTGCATTCAGCATCCCTACTGAAAGCGATACCAACACCGTAAATACCTTGAGCCATTGACTCGTTATCACCAGAGATGCGAAGAGTGTCGTCAGCTTCAGAAGCAGGGAGTCGAAGATTCGCCACAAAGCTGTTATCTTGTGTGTGTGTGTCTCGGAAACAGAGTACATATGAATACCAAGAGAGTGAAGAGTGAGAGTCAGTGATGCCTGTTGATCGACCTGACCCAGAGTGAGGATGTTAAAAGAACCAATGTGAGACTCGTGGTTGAATGGATGAGTTACGAGTATCGATGGCAGAAGCAGCGGGGTCAACGGCAGATTCTTGTGCAATAGACGGGGAAGAAGAGTTGAGGGAAGAGAAAAAGAAGAGGGAGAATTGTCGACGTGGTCGAGAGGACAGATCATACTCTCTGGCTGGCCATTCCGAGAGCAGTTTTGTTCGAGGTGCCCTACCTCTAGTCCTTGACTCAACAGTCTAACCCACAAAGCAGTGAAGGGATTTGGACGTTTGCTTGAGGGACTCCACCTGGAGTCTTTGGTTGAATAGCCTGACCCACCATACAGTGGGAAGCAAGTCTAGCTCGGGAGTGCGATTGCAGAAACCCATTGGGATCTGTTCGAGAGCTGTCACACACAGCCTTTGAAGAGTTGGAACAATTCACATGCTTTGTATGACCATATTACGTCACGCATCTGCGACTACGGTCAGCCGCAAGTGGGAGTTGGCGGGTTTGCACAATACGACCAGGGGTTGCCTAGCTTGAGGCGGGCGATAGCAGACCACTGAGCATCGGAATGTGCCCTCCCACCGCACGAGACAAAGCGTGGTGTTCGTGCTCTACGCCAATCGAGCTGTGAGCTTATAATCCACAGACCTGTTGTGTCCTATGGCAAGGAAGAGGGCCATTGACCTCTCCCTAACCGAAGACGATTGGATTGTGAGACTGAGTTACTCCGACCCCTAACCATTGAGCTGTCTGGCATCGTTGGTTGATTGGATTCCTGTGAGTAGTCCTGTTTGACGACAACAACTAGGGTGAGATTCAGGAAGTAGTGCTGGATGCTGTTTGTTTGTGATTTCAGCTTATGACCCCACTGACTGCAGTTCTGATGCTGTCAAGGACACTTTCCAATACGAACCGAACATGCTGCTTCACAGTGTTAATAGCTCAGACATAGTTGTTGTTACAGAGAATAGGAATGCGAAAGTAGGTCGTCTTGACTCTTCAGAAGCACAGCTAGGTGCTAAGCATGAACTTAACTCCGACCGTACAAACAATGGCGAGCCTTTGTTGTAATTGTGTGCGGATGGCTGGCTTGCCGAACAACCTCCTCGTGGTGCCAGCTGGGTGGGTCGGATTTTTCCAATTCCAGCGAATCGTTCGGCGGCAGTATTCCAGGAGGCGTTGGGCTTTCGCCTAGCAAGCGTTTTCCCTATAAAACGCCACATATGTCAGTGTAACAACACTGTAACGTGGCGGATGTGACTCGCCACTAAATAAAGTCACTGCCCCTTGTCCCTCTCTGAGTGGCATTGTAATTCAAGGGTGCGTTAGGCCCCTGGTCCGATGCGGTCCTAAAGGCGTATAAACCACTTGTTTAGTCACCGGCTCCCAACGGGTTGCGATACCCTCATATCGCCATGCTGCCTTGTAGGATAGATCCTGGATCAAAGGCTCGGGATGGGGCCCCCTAAGACAACCCACTACTTCGGCGTGGGCAACCTGGTAGTATCTCGCCCACTGACGAACCATGGATGGTTCATCCCCTAATAAAAAACCAAGAAAATTCAAAAACTGCGTGTGAAAAGTGGACAAAAAATTGTTTGCTTTATTTATTCAATCTAACCCTGTGTTCGCATTCCGCCATGGTTCCGATGGCACAATATATGTACACAGATTGTGATCAACACATATCAATATTGTGTGCGGAGAAGGGGCTGTTTCTTGATTGCACCGCTGTTGGACACAGTGGGCACTGAAGTGCCACTTGGCGTCCCTCTATAGCTGGGCAATGATGGACCTAAGCAGAGCACGTTGCCATAATTTGCCCTCAATGTGTTTCCATCGAGGCTTGCCGCTCTTTCTGGAATAATTACCTCCACTCGGATTATGCCCTTTCGTTTTTCCATAAACTTTACCGCGAGGCGTAACAAGCGCGCCCCGCGAATGGCAACTGAGAAGTTATATTAATTCTCGGTCAAGAAAGCGTACCAGGATGCTCTGCACTGAATACCTTGATTTTGTGCCGAGGTCTTCATCATTCACTTGTCGCAACATGTCTCAAGGGAAAGGTTATCCGGAATGGGTAGTAGTAAGTCCTGAAAGTCAGCTCGCAGGAAGATGTAGATAATTTTTATATCATCGGTAAATAATAGTGGCATACCACTGATTGGAGGGTTATTTTGAAGTACACGTGTTATTAGCAAACCATGCTTGATAACGATATTGATGTAAGGTAGGAAGAGTAATGGACAGACTACGCTTAATTTTATAAACGCACGGATGACTGGACGCGAGGAAGAGCGATGGTCACATAAGGTGACTATTTGTGAGAGACCGGTCAGGTATGAGTATAGCCAACCGAGTAGTAGGTCCTGGACTTCAAAGGAAGGTATCTTTACAAGTAACCGTTTGTGAGGTATCTGATCAAATGTCTTTTGTATGCCCAAGAATAGATTGTATATTTCGAGTCAATGGAGTTGAATATGTAGTCAAAATAATGCGGCTGGAAGGTTGTGCATGATTGTTTGCCAAGAAAACTATGCTGGCTTATCGATCAGCACGTGTGTTGGTGAAATGCATCATATCCTTTTTAACCAGCTTTTCGAATAAGATGGCGATTATATGTATGTGATAGATTGGTCTATAATTGTCAATTCTCTGTTTCGGACCGCCCTTGTGGTGAAGAATGATAGATGAGATTTTCCATTGACGTGGAAAACAGCTCGATCCCAGTGAAATGGTAAACGTAATTAAAAGATACAATGGCATGTCAGGCCCTCGCAGTTTTATGGCGGATATGGGGATGCCGTCGGCATCAGCACTGGACGGGTTCAATAGATTTCGTTGTCTGGGCGATATTACGAAGAGAAATAATTAGAGATAGAGCTTTAGCCGTCATTACCTCCATTTGTACATTTATAGGGCTAGTCTCCTAGTTCATAGAAGTGGCAAAGAACGAGCTAAATACATTACAGAAGGCGACTGGGTCTTGGAGTGAGTAGCCGTCTTCATCAAATAGTTCAGTGATCAGGTAGCAACGATTGTTGATTTTGCGACGCAGAATTTTGACAAGCTCTTTTGTTTTGTGTGCCGTTTGTAGTGCAGTTTGCGCTCCATTTATTCTTCACAGTAACTAGGTTTACTTGACTTCACCGATGAATTAGTGGGTCTGCAAGATCGGTGTAAAATCTCTTGTCTTATATAGCGCAGGATTATTTTTCTGGATTTCTGAATGATTGCACGTTTGGCTGCATATGCGTGTATGGACGAGAATGGCTAGGAAGACCAACTTATCTTTGGTAGGCTGAAGTCACCCGAAGTCACACTTCCTCTGTGTGGCTTCTCAGACATAAATTCGAAAGCTGTATTGAGATTGGCAACAATCATTGCTGATGCAATCAGAGGGTTGTGGGTACGTCCAAATAAAATGTAAAACGAGACTCCCAGAGAGATTCCAGAACATGTATTTATTGTGGATGTTCGAGAAGTTCTGTTGCAAATGTGTGATGTAGGTATTTCAGGCATCCTCCTCCTTTTGTTTTACGGTGGTAATTTCAAAACGGGGTGATAACTTGAAACCATTAGAGTAGCGTTTAACGTATCGGAATAGCACCAAGTTTCGACAACGAGAATTGCTTGAAGCTTGTTGCATTGGGCAAACAGTTTGCTGTTAATAGATCTGGCACTAAGCAAAAGTACCGAAAATATACTATGAAGGGTACGGTCTGCGTTCTTCGTGTCATTGATGTAATCAGACATCATTGGCGTGGTTGATATATGTGGGACCAGTCTGTTATTAATCGTGTGAGTAAGGGTAAGGTGTCATTTGTGAACGCCGGTATAGATAGGTGAGGATTAACTTAGCATTCAGCTAATCGCGTTATCTAGAGTAATTTCAGGAACAATGGAGGCATATAACAGGCTCCAGTCGAATGTATGGGAATTTTGAATGGTCTTAGTTCAATTGCCAAATCCACTGAGAATGGACCCTATAGAGAGTTCGGGAGAAAGGATGCACATTTGTCGTATGGAGTAGGAAGTGGTATAACCTGCCTGATAAAAGACCTTCTGTTACCATTACCTTGCCAACGATCGTGGTATGATAGAGAATGATGGGTAGGAGCATCCAATAGGCATTTGTTCAGTTTTAACCGGTTCAACATATCTCCTCGCATTGCCATTTTACGAGGGCGAATGGTAAGGCTCATGCGATTCCGTCGTGATTTTCATAGTTTTATGACTTTTGTTGACATCGGCCCTAAAAGAGTTCAAGCCGTTGGTGGATGGTAGTAGGTTGTCTACAGCATTAGAATGTTTATCTTTGGGGGTCCTTGAGACATTGAGTTCCATTTGTGAAAGCGCGATCGGGTGCTTGATTCAGTACACACGAAACTGGTACCTGCTGGAAAATGTCTGTAGATTGCAAACGGGTGACAAATTCATTCTGGTGAGATTCGTGGGAACATAGGACAGTGAGATAAACGCATGGATATGGACACACACATTCGGTACCGAAGTCCCCAAAGATATATCGTCAACTAACAGAAACCACATTCTATCCGGAAACCATCCTATTCCCGGAAAATGCCCTTACATCGCTGGTGTGAACCCCTATACTCGTAGTATCATTACGAATGACAACAACCCACCGTTACTTGTAAACCTGCAATCTTCTACCACTCAGACGATGCTACTAAACCATCTCGTCTTCAAGACATTAAATATCACTGCGGCAATCCATGATAGTTTTTATGGTCTCAATCTACAAAAATCTACCTCTCTGTTAGAAGCAACCTTGGGTAACCCCACAATGACACCATTCTCGTATATGGTCGGCCCCTAATTATCTATTTTTGGAACTATGTTCCCCACTCTCTTCTTCCTCCGGAGGGTGAGAAACACATCTGCTATTGTGCCACAATACAAAAAGATGATACTAAATATTACAAAAACTAAAAATTAAAAAAAGCAATACGCATGGAATATGAGATCGTGATTGTAGAAAGGTTGAGGGACAAAGGAACTCACAACACAAAATCTGCTGAGTTCGACTTGTATCCGTGTCAACAGGGTATCCAAATAAACGTGGTCCGTGGAAGAAACCCATCGACGCCAACTTCGAAGTGACGAACCTCATTCCTCCAGACAAACTCATCGAGTGGTCTCCCCTCTTGTTCTTCCATCCACACACACATCGCCTTGAGTTTTTGTTGTACGACACGTGACATTATCTTCTATTCCACAGGCGTTAATATAGCTGCCTAAGTACTTTAATTTCTGAACGACTTCTAGCTGATCATCAGCAAGGGTCAGCGCAGGAGGCGGTCCCTGCCAAACTTGGAGAAAAACTTCTCACTGCAAGGATGCAAAGTAAAGCCTGAAACGGCCGACAACCAGTGCTAATTAGTCCATTGCAGTTTGGCATGTTTGTGAGCAGTCACACTTGATGGCAACGCTGTCAGCATACTCAGTCAAAAAGTCCCTCACCAGAAAGCACCTTCACACCTTCTAGGTAGTGTCCAGAGAACGTTGTTTCCATGACTTCGTCGATGGTGTAGTTAAAGAGAAAAGGTGACAGTCAGCAACCTTGACTCACACTTCTGGAGATACTGAAGGGCAGCGACAGTTTGCTAGAAGTATGTGCGTACGGCGCATTTATGAGATACATATTTATCAGGTACAATATAATACAATAAACAATTTCTTTAGACTTTGGCTATTGCAGAGAATAATCAACGGCGCCCTATATGCTGGATGAAGCAGGGTGGATAGTGGTGAGGGTGCTACTGTTAGGCCTTCCCCGTCTCCTTCTTACTAACAATGGATATTAGCAACTTCAATGAAGGATCTGCTGTGAAAAGCCCTGCAACTAATATAAGTTCAAATTATACAGAAAAATATAACGTTAATAAAAATAAATTCAATGTTAAAAATTCATTTGCCTTGTTGATTCGATAAAACTTTAGACAATAAATCTCCCTGCTACTCACTAATAGTCAGTAATCGTCTTCGCAGCTTACATGCCACATGCATTGGTGGCGGCTTGCTCTGGGGGCCAGCCCTGTTATTTGCATGTTCATAACATGTATGACAGTGGAGGATGAGCCGCGCTATATCGCAGTTAGATATCAGTCATGGCGATCCACTGCCGTCACCTATGGCTCAGTGGCATAAGTCGCTGGCTGGTTAGAGTAAGATCGCGGGTTCGAAACCCGCAAGATTCGGCGGGTGTGCGCTATTAATGAGTCTTAATAGGAGAAAACGGCCGTCTAGCGCTTTCCTGGATGTGTGGTGGCTGTCTGCCTGAGTCTAGACGCGATGAATCTTCACAAAAACTTTAGATAATACTGATATGTCGAAGCAAATCATTAAGATTGATGGGTATAAGTTGGTCATAAGTAATCGAAAGGTAGATATAGGTGGTGCCAGTATTTCCGTATGAGCAATCCCGCCCTTAGTTTTGCTTGACCAATTGTATCTTTTGGTGGCATCCGATCAATTGTAGGTATTGCTAACCGCGAGCCAACCAATGTAATAAGATGCAAATAGTAAATACGTTTAAATGTATATCAGAACATACTATGTCAAAAACGTTAATTTGCTTGTTTCCTGCTGGCCTCGGTTAATGCCAAACGGTAAGTATGTCAGATTCATAATTTTGGCTAGTACTGTGGTGGTTTAAGCATATTCTTTATTTGACAGCGATAGAAGTGTGCTGGACCTAGCTTTCACTTAAGGCCCTAGTTGTGATGTTAATGATGTGATAGGTGGTCACTCAGGATGCGATCACACTCGTTAATGCATTCACGCTTCCTTCAGATGGACGACTCAAAGATTTGATCTTATTTTGTTGAGGAGATCATTAGAAGCTGCAAACGTTTGTATTCTAGTGGTGGCCTGTAGTCACCAAATTAGCAACATTTAATGCATCCCCATTGTTAAAATGTGCAGAACTTTCCTTAAGAATCCTTCTGGAAATGCAAGTGGGCCAACTGTAACTTGGGCTGGTCTGATATGTTCAGTACAACTATGCTGATATTATTCTGGGACTATGCAATCACATAAAAAGATGGAAATTATGGCTTTTACCTTAGTAGACTTGCATAACCTCAGATTTTTTCGAAAAGCGGAATACATTGGCTTTCCTGTCATCGATTTAATACATCGATTTCGCGGCATCGGTGTTACCCTAGCATGTTTTGACAACGGGTTCAGCTATTAGCGATATTCCCCATAATCACTTGTTTTTAACTACCCTTACCTGAAAATGCAATGCTCACTGAGGCAAGTCGAAATTATGCTAGTGTTGCAGTGTAATGGCATATTTCTGGCTCCGAATATTCAGAATGTGTCACTCTGCATCGTTTGCGTTTTATTCCCTCACAGTTGCTTGATAAGCAAGAGCATAGTCTTAGTAAGAATGATAAAACCTAATATTTTTAGTCACTCTGAAGCTCGCAAGATAATTTACAGTTCGCAGCGATATTGCTTTCATTCTAATTGTTGTTAAACACCTGTTGCTTTGTATTTCATTATGGGCTATTTCATACACAGAAAAAGCATATGTGTAGCTTCCTGTCTTCCGTTAATGAATGAAAGTTCGGGAAGCATTCTACATAATGTACACATTGTTAGCGAATCGTGCTATTCGCTAGAATTTTGCTTTGCCCACACTTTGTATTCATTTTTCCAAACGGACAACCACCCAAAGACCAGTTATGATGCCAGCATGTTTCCTATTTCATTTCATGAACGTTCCCAAATTGGTTGATACGGATCTACGGAGTTGGCTTGGGCGCATGGCAAAGATTGGAAATAATCCGCCCACCAGGTGTCTCATGAGAAATTTTAATGAGAAAACCATAGAGTTACCTTCCTTTCACACTTTCGCTACTACTGCTGTTGTCGTTCGCCAACTCCCATCACATGCCAACACTTATTTGTCGTCTATCACACCTCCGTTGATCCTGACTGCGATCCCGGTGTTGCCGACACCAGAAAAGCTGAATCGACAGCCATACTACAACCTCGATCGATGTTCATATTGACTCAAAACCTCGCTAAGTACCACAAATGCACTTAATTGGACAAAAGTCTGACAAATGGTACTACTCAGAAGTCGATTAGCAGGGAAAGCTGGTCTCGAAACGTCCAGCGCCGAACTGGCCTATGGACAACCACTCCGATTACCAGGCGACTTCTTCTCCGAAAGCCCGAACACTCCTCGCTACGACGCGCACTACGTTCGGTAGCTAGCCACGAGCATGCGCCGCAATAAATTGACCGCAGTACGGGAACAGTACCACAAGTCTTACGTTCCCAAAGTTCCTCACCATTGCCCGTTTGGTTTCATTCGCATTGATGGTCTACGTAGACCACTCGAACGACTTTACGACCATTTAAGGTCCTACAACC
>OX104070.1:46235780-46256814 GCA_944474145.2 Dicrocoelium dendriticum | reverse complement strand
CTTCAAACAAGCGCCTATCTTCTAACCTTCTTACCGGTTACTTGAGCTCGCAGTTTGCGGTTCAACAATATCATAACGAACTGGCCTACCTATTGTCAGTGATAAATTAGGTTAGTGAGCCGTACGCTGACTGGGATCGTCTCAAATGTGCCATAAAGTGTGCCTTTGACGCTTGCTGTGCATCCAACTTGAAACGTCATAACTTTAAATGGATATTTGAAGCAGCGATCAGTTAAATCGAAACGCGTAAACAGGTTCTGACGGGCATTGAATTTCAGCATACCAGTAACTCCTTGAGACGACGTCTGATAAGGAATCTTCGAATCGACCGGGAACGCTGGTGAGGGGCAAGGGCCCGCGAGATGGAGAAAGCCAGTGTTGTTGGGAACAACCGAGTGTCATTCTAGCTCATCCGGGAAACTTGTCCGAGAAAGCCATCAGTCAGCGAG
Source organism: Dicrocoelium dendriticum (assembly GCA_944474145.2). Classification (NCBI taxonomy): domain Eukaryota; kingdom Metazoa; phylum Platyhelminthes; class Trematoda; order Plagiorchiida; family Dicrocoeliidae; genus Dicrocoelium; species Dicrocoelium dendriticum. The sequence goes on along the minus strand of OX104070.1, from coordinate 46,256,365 downwards.
ACAATAGCTGAGAAAGATGGACAGTAGATCAATGTTCAGCCTCATCAACTAGCTCGTTAGGTAGAACATTTTGAAGAACAGTTCAGCAGACTTGCTGCAACACTGCCGCTTGGCGAATCACATGAGCCGAGGTGGGAAGTAGATGTCACACCTCCCACTTTGGAAGAGTTCCAAGATGAGCTTTCCGTGTTGAAACGTAACAAGACCTAGGCACCCTACGATTTTCCCCATCTTTACTGAAAGATGGAGGTTACTCTTTGTTGATCGGATTTGATTCGCTATCTAACACGATTTGGAACACTGAAGAGGTGCCTTCAAATAGCGATTGTCAACTGTCGTGCCTATCTTCAAGACGGGTCAGTGTACTCTGTGCGGAAATCATCAGTGCCTCGAAACTTCTCACGGGTGTCATTCTTTCACAACTTAGTGCTCCCCGTGGGGACCGAATTACTGATCACCAAGCTGGCTTCTGCCCTGGCCGTGGTTGCATCGACCACATCGTTACTCTTCGCCAACTTTTAGAACAGAGACACATATATAGATAATCGACTATGATGATTTTCCTTGACTTGTATGCAGCCTTCGACTCTGTTGACTGCGTTAGTTTGTGGCACTGCCTATCCATGGAGGGCGTACCAGCTAGACTCCTTTCCATTCTGAAGTCTCCCTACCGTGACTCCGAAAGCCGGGATAGGATCTACGGGAAAGTGTCCGCTAAGCTCTCCATGAAAAGTGAGGTTCACCAAGGTTGTCCTATAGTTCCTTTCCTCCTCAACTTTGTGATCGAAATGATCATGAATGACTCGGTTCTTTCAGACACTTCTGAAATGGAAGTTCTGCCAGGCGACCGACTAACAAACCTGGCGTATGAGGATACCATGGTTCTCCTTGGGTCTGATGTCGTGGCTATGCAAACACCACCGCACAGACTTGTGTGTAACGCTGCACGGTTCGGCATGTGCTTTGTACCTTCACATTGCAAAATACTGTTGCAGGACTTGACTGACACAGCGCCGGTTTTAACTATTTCCGAACAGCCACTGGAGGTGGTGAATCGCTAGCTGTGTCACCTCTAGTGGTCACATCACTGGAGAGGTTGTTTTGCGTATCAGCAAGGCACTTGTGACTTTCCAGAGGCTCAACCATCTATGAAGGCGGCGGGATATCAGCTTGTTAGTGAAAGGTAGGGTGTATAACACTGTGATAAGACCACTGCTACTGCATGGTTTGGAGACATGGACAGTTTGGGGTGAAGACATTAAACGCTTGGCCGTGTTTGACCACCGGTGTTTGCGAAGTATTGCTCACATTTGTTGGGAACACCGAATGAGCAGTGCTGATGTCCGTCAGTTGGTTTTTTGGCAGAATGTCTTCTGGTACCTCTCTCGAGCCTTTGATAAATCTTAGTCATTTACATTGTCGAGGCCATGTCCGTTGATCGGCTTCCTCGAGCTGCATTATGCTCCGTGGCTGCACCAAGTTGGGCGAAACCTTAAGGTAGCCAGTCCATGACATAGCATAGCAGCTTGAAGAACTTGACAGACTTGCTCAGACTGGTGTGTGCCGTCTTCGTGGATGGGGGTCTTGGGACAGTCCACACCAGTGATTGGAGACCGTGTCAGACATGGCGCAGTCACGAAGTCAGTGGCGTTGCTGCATTCGGTTTCATGCATCTGATTGTTAATTTTCGTTCCGTTCTGATTAGCTTAACGCATTTCTTTCTTGCTTTCATTGTCTTTACATTCTATTTGCACCCAACCCCACTATCCTACCGGTGTTATTTATTGTTATTCTTGCGGCGTGAGTCGTGGCAACTGGATCCACCGCACTTTAGCATAGTGAGTAAGATGACTTTATTTATTTATTTATTTAGTGTATTCGTCCTACCAGCTCACAAACTACATAACTCAACCACAATCCGGATAAGCGCCCAAGCCATTTCGCCCTATTGGGGCTCGTCAGTGGTGCGCATTCCCTTGGTCCCGTACTGAAGATCGAACCCCATCGCGATGCGACTGGACCGTAACGGGGTGCGATGGTTTGTGTGAGTCAGTGATGCATTGAGCTATGCTAGGTGGTGCTTTTTGCACCTTCAGAATGACTCATACCAGATTGGTTAATGGTTAGTGGCCAGACAATCTCAGTCCGCTGGCTCTTCAGATTGGGGGTTGGACTGAGGGTGGCTCCTTACTCCATAAAACGGGCCCTCTGTAGTCTAATGTCGAAACTCAGCTGTCTTGCGGTAAGGTTTTTGAACTAAAGGCTTTGGTTGAGAACCCTAATCGTTCTACTGTCTAGGCCTGAGCAACCTGACAGTATCCTGCCCACGCAACACACCATGACCCTTCCTTCTAACAATCTCTTGATGAAACACAGGGTAGCGAATAGTACTCTTTTCGATAAATCTCAGCAGGCGTTTACAATTATAAAATAGAAAGTTGGAGCGGGATAGGCTGGTGAAGCGCGACATAGGTTAGCGATTCAAAGCGAGGCAGAAGGTGAGCTGTCCTAATCGATAAATTGGTCGATCCACTGAAGCTGCGGCTACCACAGTATACGTAGGCAGACATAGATACCCACATACAGACACACACGTATGCTCACGAGGCATATGACGTGCTTCTCAACTGATTGGGTGACGCACTCATCACAAGGTGGTTGTCAGCGTGTGAAGTGGAAGCTGTTTGGAAGTGTGTTAGCCCCAGGGCAGAAGAAGCGCTTGAATAAGCGCTCTCTGTTTGCATAGCTCAGGTTGTGTAAGCCTAATCGCAATGGCTTCGGCCGTCCGTAACATTCGTTTCCTCAGGCCCTTGGGGTAGCGTTTTGGGACCACATAAAACACTTTGAAAGCATCCGTAGCCTTAATTTGATGTCCACTGTCGACCAAATGTTCTAGGATCGAACTCTTGATGCAACCAATAGTACCTTTCTGCAATGCCGTGGGACAGTGCTCCGACATCCGTTTAGACAGACGCCTAGTCGTATGTCCGATGTACTCTTCGCTACCCTGTGTTTTATTAATTCCATGGGTATAATATTCGAATCTCTTGATGCTCTGGCCGTCGAAGAGGATAATAAACGGCGCCCTATCTGCTGCATCGAACAAGGTGGATCGGGGTTTAGATGCTACTGCTCAGGTCTTCCCGCCTTCTTTTTCCCACCCCTCATCCTTATCGTCTCGTTTCACCTTCACTTTTATCCCTCCCCCATTTTCAATCCCCAATTCTTGACCTTCCCCACCTCGCTTCAATAGTCGCTTGTCTTCTAGTTTCAAATCACACACAATCGCAGGGCGTCGCTCTAATCCGGTCGACAAGTCCATGTTCAACCAGCGGACAACAGTTCATCCGTTTCCCTTTGGGGTCCTCGATCCTAGCTAAGACTGGCATGCCTCAACGTGCGCACTTTGCTACAGGTTGGCGAAAGCACAGCACTGAACTGAACCCCGAGACCCTCTCCAACGATATTTCCTGTTTATCAGAAACCCGTCTGCAAGATTCGAGCTCCGTGGTTACCCTGCGACCCCCCACATGCGACACTGGCGGCACATTCTCATCGCGCCTATCTGGAGATGATGCAGCTTCAAATGCCGGTCAAGCTAGCGTCGGCATTGTTTTGAGTCCTCGGGCTGAAGCTGCCCTGCTCGATTGGATTCAACTGGACAGTCGGATGTGCGCCGTTAGGTTGGTTGGCTCTTTCCAGGCTTCCGAATTGCACGGGGACAAACGGTGCTTGTTTGTCATTGCGGGCTACACGCTCACAAATTGTGGCGCTGATTAGGGGAAAGGTGATTTCTGCCACCAACTTAACGATATCCTTCATCACAGATAAAGTACGGATACTGTGATGCTTGGTGTTGATGTAAACGCCTAAGTCGGAATATTGTCCTCTGATGAGCTTCATCTGGGGGGCCAACATGACGTAGGCTCCCGTAATAATAACGTTGAGGGGTTGCTACACAGTTTTGCTTGCGATTGTCAACTGTCATGCATATCTTTGTGCGAAAATCATCGAGGCACTAGGCTTGTTTCCATTGCCCCCAAACTTCTCACGGGTGTCACTCTCTGGCAACATACTCTGGCAACGTACACGTGAGAACCGACCTGGTCGTGGTTGTATGGACCACATCTTTACTCTTCGCCAAGTTGTAGAGAAAGACACACATACAGACGGCCGCCTACGGTAGTTTTCCTTGACTTGTAAGATGCCTTCGACTCTGTTGACCGCAACAGCTTGTGGCACTGCCTATCCATGAAGCGTGTGCCAGCTAGACTCCTTTTCATTCTGAATTCTCTCTACCGTGACTCCGAAAGCCGGGAGAGGATCTACGGGAAAGTGTCCGTTAAGCTCTCCATGAAAAGTGAGGTTCACTATGGTTGTCCCATAGTTAATTTTTTCCTCAACTTTGTGATCGAAATGATCATGAACTAATCAGCTCCTTCCTACTGTACCGGATTGGAAGTTCTGGGACGTGAGCTGCTGAAAAAGGTGGAGTATGGCATAGCACTCCTTGGATCAGATGCAGTAACTATCCAAACACTACCTCACAGACTTGACCAACACATCAACGATTCTAGCTACCACTAAAACAGGAAATGGAAATGGTGAATGAGTTCACTTAGTTTGTAGCTGTGTCACTGCTTATGGTCACATCGCTGAGGAAGTTACTTCGCGTGTGAGCAAGGCCCGTGTGGTTTTCCAGAAACTCAACTATTTATAGAGACGACGGGATATCAGCCAATCAGTGAAAGATAAGGAGCGCAACGCTGTGGTATGATCGGTGTTATTGTTTGTATCAGAATCCTGGACAGTTCGCGATGAAGACATGAAATGTCTGGCCGTTTTTGTTCACCGGTGCTTGCGGAGTATTGCTCACATTTGGTAGGAACACCGGGGAGCAGTTCGTTTATAGCAAGAGGACTTCTGATACCGCGCTCGAGTGCTTGCTGAATATAAAGAGCTCACTCTGACTAGATTATTTACCCCCTATGTCCGTTCATCGACTACGTTGGTGTGCGTCAACGCCATTGGTACACCAAGTTGGGCGAAACCGCGAGGTGGCCAGTCGATGATCTAGTATAAATGAATAAGGAAAGTGGTTGAGAGACAGTCAGGCTGCTGGATGCGCGTCAGACCAACTAGAACCATTCGCTTTTCGGAACAATGAGTTAAGCTATATGACGGCTGTATATTTTGAGACTCGCGCATAGTCGCGCCGGATATGGGAGCTGCATGGCTCCCGCTCTGGTGTAAACAGGATGAAGGCACTGGCAAGTGACTGCTGTTGGTAGCCAAACGTTCATCCAGAATGCTGAAAAGTTGCGAATTATGTCATAAATACTAAAGACAGTAATCCGCCGCACTAATCCACCCTTGGCGGTGGCCGGATGGCTCCTGGCAACGGGTAAATGCGTACTACTTTGGCCCCAGCAGTAGAATCATGTGTCCACTTTTCATCGATGCCCAGTCTGCGTGGATAGAAGGATATACAGTTTCACATGCACCCTCCACAGCAATAGATGCGAAAATGCGCTTGATATTCGTCATCTTCAGCCTCCTAGAAACGATATGTATTGACAATGGGACATAATTTACCAGTATGAAGCTAGAACAATTCTTGAGTAATAAGGTGTATTTGCACCGTACCAACCCGGCATCGAGTGGAATGGCAGTCCAGACTGTAAAACAAGGACACTTCAAGCGGACCCATGGAACTTTGTAAACAAAGTTGCACCGCCACCTGTTCTCCCACCGAACAACACCGACTGAGTTGACAGGAAAGTAACCGATGGAGTTGATGTTTAGCTGGCCACTACGAACGAGATGGCATTTGCTATTTCCGAACCCCCGGTAGAAAGATGGAGGAAAACCAGGAAAATATGGGTAAGGCTGACGAAACGCCAGCAAAAATGTGCGTCAATGACTCTAATCCGGTTTATACAAGGCTGCCTCAGGAAGAAAGCTGGCAACCAATCACAATCTTGTCCTCAAGGAGTAATCAAACGGAGCTACAGCTGGAAAACGGCCGCGTAGTGTGTCGCTACTTTGACCGTGTCCGACCAGACTCAATCCATTCGCATGAGTTAAGCCAGCAATCGGCCGCTGCTGACATACAAACGGATGGGGAATTTACCACAAAAAACAAGGGACTGCAAACAGACGCGGAACAAGCAAAATTAAGGCGGTACAATAACATGCCTAAGCAAGTGATCGGTATCAACCCGGAGTCTGAGGTCTAAACCAAGGAAGAGAGGGGTGTCACGAGTGCATTTGAGCAGAGATCGTGAACACAGCTGCTCCTATGATTGGTTGGCATTAACTTTGCCTTATCTCCCTTATTTCATTGGGTTTTCGTTTCGGCAGTGTTAGCCACTGTAAAGATGAAAGTTTTCATTAAACGTGTTCGTGCTACAGATGCGTGTTCTGTTTTCAGCCATCGATCTGCGGGCCATACTTGACAACACGAGCGTAAAGGAATAAGAGCGATATCATAATGAACACAAAGCCACCTGTCTACAAATTATAGGCCAACAGCAGACAGAACAGCGAGGCAATGGGAATAAATCGCAGAACAGCAGTAAAAGCGAAGAAGCAGAACGTTTTGCAAGATAAATTGGCAAAATTAACTGGCTACAGATGCGAAAGTGTTAATGACGGTTGGGTTAAAAATTTGTCCAACAGGAAGCTCAGTGACGCTGAAAGGTAAGTGCTCATCAGAGCGGCAAACTATAACTTAAATGATACCAGAAGCACGGAATTTCTTTCCGGATTCGATGTCTTGTAAACCAACGGCTTGGACGAAGAAACGAAAACACAACTAAGACGTGCTGTAGTTCCAATTTCAATACAACAGGCGACGAAATGATCTTACGGCAAGAGAACGCAATAAAATCCCTAAAAGTCGATGAAACTCACGTAATCCTGCCCGCGGGCAAAGGAGGTAAGAAAGTTATCATGGATAAAACAGAAAGCGTTGAAAAAATAATGACCCCCCTGGACAAACGGCACAAGATACCTTTGCATGAAGAACGACCCAACAGTACAATCAACTAATAAAATAATTATGACAATAAAAAACTAGGATTTGATACACATCACAGAGGAGCATGGTCAGTAGATCGAAGTTATCCAGAAACAATGTTCCGTAGTTGTTAGGGAAACTTAATGGGCTACGAACCGATCATGAAGAGATAATTCTCTTACGAGGATACCGAACTGTTCACTTCTGTCAACTTACAGGTAGTGAAAGGAAACATCAGAGAACGCACGAATAATTGCGAAGTAATGATTGGAGAGTCGACGAACGATAGTAAATGCAAGCTATGCAATCTGTGCCTCACAACATACCAGTGTTCTATGGACAAGGGAAAAGAGCACATATCAGGATTCATTGCAGGGAATGTAATGGAACTAGATAACATACTCCCAATTATCAGTTCGAAGTTGCGGGTCGGTTATGCCTAAGACAGCAAGTTCCAAACCGCAGTGCTTGTCGAACACTTCAATGGACGGTATTCGTTTCACCATAGAATCAGAACTGGAAAAGCAACTGCCTTTCTTGACAGTGCTGGTGACCAAAACAGTGGACAGAGGGCCATAAATGTCAGTTTACAGGAAAAACAGTACATGGACCAAATCTTAAATTTCAATAGCCGTCATCCAAAATGTTACAAATGAGCTGCATACGGATCATATTTCGCAGAATAGTATCATATCGTAATGGTGCGAAAGCGAAACGAAAATAAGAAAACTATCTGTTCACATTCTTTATGTGCAACGGATACCCACGTAACCTCATCCGAAGACACTTAAGCTGCGACTACCGCACCAGAAACGACAACAACGGAATGCATCGCTTTCTGTGCATTACGAACATATCGGAAATGACCGCGGGAGTTCTCAAACCGCCAACCTGATAGTAGGTTACATACGAACAGCTACTCCGAGGGGAACCCTGTCAGAGTGATGTGGAAAACAAAGGCACACGAATGCCGGAATGTTTTTTACAGGATACAGTGTCAAAATTGTGAGAAACGCTATGTGGGCCAAACAGGGAGGAAATTATCTGCAAAATCACAAGAGCATCAAAGAGCCTGCCGAAAACATTACACATCATCAATGATCTCGGCGCCTGTTGATGAGGATGAATGCAAATTTGATTGGGACAAAACGGTGCTGATGCATGGAGGCGGGTTACTGGAAGTGCGGTTCTCTACAGAGAATTCAATAAATCGAGTACCAACAACTGCAGAAGAAAGAAATTGGACGGACCATAAACCACAACATGAGACAGAAAGAGACGTGACCGAATGACAAATGAGCAATGGTCACGGGTGAGGGTGGCTCCTTACTCCGTAAAACGGGCCCGCTGTAGTCTAGTGCCAAAACTCAGCTGTCTTGCGGTAAGGTTTTTGAACTAAAGGCTTTGGTTGAGAACCCTAATCGTTCTACTGTCTAGGCCTGGGCAACCTGACAGTATCCTGCCCACGCAACACACCATGACCCTTCCTTCTAACAATCTCTTGATGCTCTGGCCATCGAAGAGGATAATAAACGGCGCCCTATCTGCTGCATCGAACAGGGTGGATCAGGCAATCCCGCCTTCTTATTCCCTCTCTTGCGCTTCTTCATCCTTATCGTCCCGCTCCAACTTCACTTTTATCCCTCCCCCATTTTCAATCCCCAATTCTTGACCTTCCCCACCTCGCTTCAATAGTCGCTTGTCTTCTAGTTTCAAATCACACACAATCGCAGGGCGTCGCTCTAATCCGGTCGACAAGTCCATGTTCAACCAGCGGACAACAGTTCATCCGTTTCCCTTTGGGGTCCTCGATCCTAGCTAAGACTGGCATGCCTCAACGTGCGCACTTTGCTACAGGTTGGCGAACGCACAGCACTGAACTGAACCCCGAGACCCTCTCCAACGATATTTCCTGTTTATCAGAAACCCGTCTGCAAGATTCGAGCTCCGTGGTTACCCTGCGATCCCCCACATGCGACACTGGCGGCACATTCTCATCGCGCCTATCTGGAGATGATGCAGCTTCAAATGCCGGTCAAGCTAGCGTCGGCATTGTTTTGAGTCCTCGGGCTGAAGCTGCCCTGCTCGATTGGATTCAACTGGACAGTCGGATGTGCGCCGTTAGGTTGGTTGGCTCTTTCCAGGCTTCCGAATTGCACGGGGACAAACGGTGCTTGTTTGTCATTGCGGGCTACACGCTCACAAATTGTGGCGCTGATTCGGGGAAAGGTGATTTCTGCCACCAACTTAACGATATCCTTCATCACAGATAAAGTACGGATACTGTGATGCTTGGTGTTGATGTAAACGCCTAAGTCGGAATATTGTCCTCTGATGAGCTTCATCTGGGGGGCCAACATGACGTAGGCTCCCGTAGTGATAACGGTGAGCGCTTGCTGCCCCTGTGCGAAGATGCCCATCTCCTTCTCGCGAGCACTAATTTTGGACACAGCACTCGCAGGAGAGTGACTTTGCGGCCATTAGCCTCGGGCAGTCATGGACGCAAATCGATCATGTCGCGATGAGTTACCGCTGGAGAGGCTGTGTCCAAAACTGTCGCTCGATTTGGAGCACGAGCGTAGACTCTGACCACGCACTTGTATGCGCCGACCGCCGGGTGCGTTTCGGTGGATGTCCGCAACGTCGATATTAACGAATTGACACCAGCCAGCTGGCGAAACCAGGTGTTTTGAACGTGTATGAAAGTGCGCTGACATCTAGGCTGAGTAAGCGCCCACTGGACACTGTCGAAGATGACTGGTCGCATATTCGTCAAACGTTACTTTTAGCAGACATGTCTTCATGTTGCAAAACAAATTTGCAAACCGGACATTGGGTCTCTACACACTTTCTGGATTTTATGGATACTGGTCGAGCTATTCCGCCTGGAAGCGAATACCACGAGGTTCGCAAAAATCTCGGGACAAAACTACGTGCTAGCCTAAAGAAAGACCGCGAAACCTGGTGGTCTCATCGCGCCTTTAAGGTGGAAACAGCCGCTACGGTTAGCAATCATAGTAAGTTATTCCGTCTGATACGGGAAACAGGCAGCAGAAGACTTGGTGTTAGTGAGACCATACGCAACGAGAGTGGGCAGTTGATCCACAGTACGTCAAAACGCTTGAAGTGTTGGGCTGAACACTTTGCAAGACAATTTAACCAACCTGAGTTATCGCTTTCTTCTTCGGGGATTGAACGCCCTTCTCCCTGGGCCGTCTCCTTGAGATTGCAAATGGCCGCAAGGGCAGATAGAATTCCCCCAGCCCTCTTCAAGTTCGGGGGCCTGCTCTAATAGATGATTTACAAGAGTTGCTAGTAAAACTTTGGGAGCAGGAGACAGTCCCGACAGACTGGAACCGCTCCGTCATTGTCCCAATTTTCAAGGGAAACTCCAGTTTGGAATACGGCAATCATAGAGGGATCAGGCTGATTTCTATCGCCCCTAAATTGCTTGCCTCTGTCATTCTCCACAGACTGACTGGCACTCGTGAAAGCCAGATTCGTGAACAGCAAGCCGGATTTCGTCGAGGTCGGGGCTGCATCGACCACATCTTCACCTTGCGTCAATTGCTGGAGCACCGCCATATTTACTGGCGACCCACCGTTTTCGTGTTTCTTGACATAAAAGTTGCCTTGGACTCAGTGGATCGACGTGCCTATTAGGACTGTCTGTTGAAGAAAGGTGTGCCTGATAGATACTTACACATTATTAAAGCGCTGTACGCTCATAGTTCGGGCAGAGTGAGGGTTTATGGCAAACTCTTGCCACCCTTCAGTATCACCGACGGGGTGAGACAAGGATGCCCGCTGTCACCTTTCCTCTTTGACTTCGCTATTGATGAAGTCCTGAAAACAGCGTTCGCTGGACATGACCTAGAAGGTGTAAAGCTACTTCCTGGTGATCGACTTCTTGATTTGGAGTACGCAGACGACATTGCCCTAATATGTGACATCGCTCGAACGTGCCAGGCTGCACTGGACCGATTAGCACTGACTGTCTATCGCTTTTGGCTATGCTTTGCTCCATCAAAATGCACAGTTCTTCTCCAAGATTGGCAGGGACCCATCCCTGAGCTGTCCCTTGGTGGTGACCAGCTAGAAGTCGTTCAGGAATTTACTTACCTGGGCAGCTATCTTAGCCCCCGTGGGGATCGAAGCTATCACGAACCGGATAGCAAAATCTCGAAGTGCTTTTGCCAATCTCCGCCACCTGTGGCGCAGACGTGACATCACTCTATCCCTGAAGGGTAGTGTATAATGCAGCCGTCCGTTCAATCTTCTTATACGGTTGTGAAACCTGGCCCATCAGTTCGACAGACATAGAGAGACTGGTCAAGTTTGATCATCGCTGCGTTCGCAGTTTAGCTCATGTCTGATGGGAGCACCGCGTGAACAATGAGCGTGTTCGGCGTCGCGTATTTGGTGCAGGAAGAGCGAGTGAACCGCTCAGCACCATTATATCACGCACCAGGCTCCGATGGTTGGGCCACGTGTTGCGCATGCCAGCACACCGACTCCCGCGACGTGCCTTGTTTGCGCGTTGTGGGTGCGGTTGGAAGAGGAGGAGGGGAGGCCAAGCGATGACTTAGTCAAGAGAGATGAGAACTCTCACTTAGAAGTTGGCGTCGGTTGGTGCATCCTGACTGCATCGCTGGGGTCCTAAGGACGGTGAACACATTTGGTTGGACACATTGCTGATATGGCTTGGAGCCGGCCCCAATAGCGTTTGTGTTGGACGTTCCTTTGTCCATCCCCCTCCTGTTTAGCACTCCTTCCAATCACGATCTCACGCTTTAGGCATAATATGACTCTCTTTTTACGGCACGATAGCCAGCTGTTAGCTCTCTGGAACGATGTCCATCCGTTACTGGGGACTCAGCCGGCGGGACACTGTTTGTTTTCCTATTCTTGTATTTTGTATTGCGGCACAATAGCTGAGGTGTTTACACCTGCAGATAACGTGTATAATGCTGATAATGATGAATGGTCACAGGACGTGAATCGAGGTCAAGTTCAAACGTCAGTTACTCGCCGACCACGGGCCGATGACACATTCAGCGTGAATGCCTACTACGCAGGAAAGCCCTCACGAAGTCACCTCGGTTGGTGATGAAACGACAGCAGTATAATTATAAGTATTAACTCTACAAAAGTGACAGCCAGTAGAAACGTAGGGCGGAGACTGTGGTTGCTTTGGAGTTAAGAAGTGTGCTACGAGCTAGTCACAGTTCGATGTAAATATGGAATGTATTCTCTGTACTTCCCAAGTTCAGAGCAGCAAAACTATTAATGCAGTAGCCATGCGCGCCATGTTATTGTATTGCCATTGAATCTGAGGTTCACGAGATGCACCACGAGGTTGGAGCAGGGTCACGCAAATTCCCTTACGCACGCGTCGGTTGGGAAAATTTGTGACTCTAACCCGTATCCACTCAGTACTTGTTCGCTCCGGGTGTGTGCGTGGAAATACGGGCTATTGAAAGCATCCACTACTGGTCCATAAGTAGATGCAGACAACCAGAGGCCGTTCTCCGTCTCAGTAACGCTGGATTAGTAGGAACAAGCCACACTGCATTCGCGTAATTAGCTTGTGTGGTTGGTGGTACAGTCTAGGTCAGTTATCAGTAGTAGATGTGGAGAAGTAATGCCTTGAACGTTACACCACGGTGCCAATTTAACAACAATCGAAAAGGAGACATTCAGTGCAAACAGCAGCATGATGAAACGCTCAAAATGAACTTGTCTGAGACATCAATTTATCATGCTTCAAACGACTACAGTGAATAGTGAGATGCCGGATGGGAATGTGTTGCATACAAGAGTAAAGGTAGCAAAAATGGAGGCGAAATCAGGATAATCCCAATAATTATTTAGGAGGAAAGATAGGGAAACAAAATGTAACACATGGGAAGCAACTGCCGTGATAAACTACAGAAACGTTGTGCTTGATTGGACTTAGAATGTCTGCAAATAAACCGAGTAGTGTGAAAACGAACCCGAAGTACAATGAAAGGCCAACTTCAGGAGCAGGAAATATCTGGAAAGTTAGCTTGAACGAGACTATTGAGTCAGTTTAAATGATGAACTATCAACGTTTTCAGCTCCCAAAAAGTGAAGTGAAAGATCGTTATAGTAGTGTATATGTACCACAGAAAGGGACGCGTAATTGGCACAGTGCTCATTATCACTCGATCAAAGTTCGAAAGCCCAACTGTCGAGTTTAGAATGATAGTAGTTGCTTCGTAAGACTATGCTGCCACTTCCTTTTTACTTCGACCGCATAGAGATATAATAATAATAATATAATATAATAATAATAATACAATAATAATAATATAATATAATAATAATAATATTCTGCGCTCCATTACTTTGGATTAGTCGTCCGGGTAAACAATTTTCGAGGTAAAACAGAAAAGCACAGTAGTAGCAAACAGTACAGGAACAAAGCGTCACGCAGGTGGCGTGCTATTGCAAAGTCTATCCCACTGACTTATCGCGTAGTCCCTTATCGTCTTTTCAGCGCACACTGCAGCGAATGCGTCCACTCTACTCGGATTCACGAGCTCCATCCAACGGATTCAGAACCACAGCTTCGTCCTTCTTACAGCATTATTCAATTGGCTAGTGTATTTATGTCAATATCTATATCGGAATTCACGCGCAAAACCACCTCAGCTTTTGCGTGCACCCCTTCCTTTATCGTCATTCAAGGGTACGCCACGCGGTCTTTCCAGCAGACCAGACCTGACAACAATCCGACATTGTGTGCAGTAGATGCAAATCATTTTTGCAGACATCCGCTTCCCACCCATACAGTCACGGTGAATTGCGCGTTCGGTTACGTTCGGCAACTGTACCCGTGCGCTCACAACCGCGAATGGCAGTCGTCGGATCAATAAGCCTTTTTCCACGGGAGAATAACACCTAACCTAGAAGTGTAGAGGACGAAACAAGGCAGCCAATCAGCACGCAACAACAAGGTTAGCAGCAGTGAGAAACTCGGACGCTTCGGAAAGTGTAAAATTAGGGACGTTATGTTCGCTCACGTACTCCACCTATTCTGTGCTCTTCTAGTTGGTTCTGAGCCATCTGATCGCTCCCACTTATGGGGCCGTGTACCGTCCGTCGGTAAATATACAAATTTATTTATTTATTTATCTAGTTACCAGTTCATACCTTTACTCGCTACTTCCTACTGCAGCCAGAATCCCGTTATTTTTGAGAACCCTATAGTGAACAATTTGTAAGTATTAACAGTATCGACATTAGTCCACAATGACTCCGACTAAAGTTGGTAGCAATCAACAGCGCCAGTAAAACACAAAACACGCGAAAGGGCGCAAAACAGTGCTACTTCAAGTAGCGGTCTCATTTACCCAGCTAAATAATAAAGGTAGCAGTCTTGGACTACAACTATATGAATTGAAACATTGACATGCATCGAACCTCCTAATGATCATCTGGTTTCCTTAAAATATATAGCAAGCCATCAGAAAATATCGAACTGACCAAAATAAAAAAGTGGGACAGCTTATTGTATCCATCGTATCTGAAGTACAAGAATAAACGCTCAGGGTGAAAAATGTTACCTGATAAATATAATTTTGATAAATTAAAAAAATCATTACTGAGTACCTGAAGTATGCTTGAAGTTAAATGTAAATGTTTGCACATTAACGAAAAAATCGCCAACAGTGTTGTCCGATTAATTTCAACCAAAGAATAAGCAGACAGATTCATGCGTTGTCGGCTATCCATTACACAAAACACTCAATTAAAGGACGCACTGTTTAAACCTGACAGGACCCCTCTACACAGTTCAGTTCTTGAGACTGAGACGGTTTCCGTTATCTACATTCCAAAGCCGTAAATGCAGAGAATACAGCAAAGTATTTGAAAACAATTTCTATTGATAAAGCCGTCATGTAGGAATCATGGTACCACAATAAAGACAAGAAAGTGTACTCTAAACTGAAACAAGCTAGACCCTCACGTGGTAGAGAAGTGTAAATTAAAATGCGAGGTACCGGAAACTAAGATAGAGATTATGGATCTAGTGTTTGGTTCAGCGATGGAGCGATACAGCACGCCACAAATTAAACGAAATGTTGTAACTTCCAAAGACGGTCCCGGATGTGCGAAGGGAAACCGGATGACGTTACTGGGTAGAAACAGGGCTACAAATGCTGTATACAGGAGCATGGATGAGTCATTGGTACACTGTGGATAACTTTCCAGAATAGGTCACGGACGCCAATTAGTCCAGGCAGATTATTTAGGTGGTCTGTTGCTGTGAAACAGGTATAAGGATAAGTCGATCCGCGTACACGCATCAAAAGCAACGAGTAAAAGCGTAGTTTAACGGTTAGCGGGTAGAACAAAAACGAGTTGGGGCAATAAAATTCACTCACTTTGGCGTACTGCGGTTTGGGTCCTGGCCTCGGCCTAAAAGAGAAAGGTAAGACAAATGGGAAACTTAGAACTAAAACATCGATTGTGATTGTCTTAAAGTGATGGAATGTTGTGTGAGAGCTGATCAAGTTAGCTCTAGATAAAGTAATTAATGGGCGAGAGCTTGCAGTTAAAGACGATGGAGCACAGAAGTGAACACGCACTCCAAAAACCAACCCAACAGAGGGAACAACACAGGAAAACAATATACTTCTTGCTTGACAAGGTAGAATGATATATCTCCGGTACGTGGGCTCAATAGTCACGCTGACTTTACAAGAGGGGATAGAAAAACGTAACCATCAAGCGCCGGTTGATCGATCGCGGTTGTGTATGGTGAACCATCACCCGCTTTTTCAAGAAATTATCCACAATTCAGTTGTCAACGAACCGCGTTACTCATAGAAACGCATTAGAGTACAATGAGAACGTGGTTGCATAAATATCGAGGCATGTAGAAGATTGCGATTTGTTTGCTTTCCGAAGCGCAGCAGCGTTATGCTTCGGAGTAGAGTGACGGGTGACATCTAATGGCTGTGATACTTGGCAATATTGCGACTTGTCTGGTGAAGCACGCAGCGAAGCAAAAGCATAAGAAAACTTTAGTTTTCTACGATGCGCGGCAATTTATTTACCTTATTACTCATTTAGATTAAAGCATGAAAACAACAAATCCCAGTACTACACACTAAAATTTTCAAATCGTCATCGAAATAAATGATTCCGCTCTACTCTCCACATCTGAAGCAGATATAGTGTAATCTAACCGTTTATCGAAGTTATCACAAAGAGACGATATTTTAAGGTTTAACGATAGCTTGCAAACTTGTGGTAAGTGGTGCTACGCTAGGTGATGCTGTTTGACATCTTGAGAAATACCCAGATAACCACATGCTCCTCTAGGTTATGATAACAACTAAATTCACATTTCTACACCCCACACGCAGTCGCATCATTTATCCTCTGCTGCTCTTGGTCAATTAGCCGTAACCAAATATCGTGGCACGCTAAAGAGACAAAATCCATTCGAACGGACGTAACAGGGGCTTCCTAGGACACTTAACTATTTGGACATAATCACTACGGATCATCATCCATCGAGAATTCACACAGTGGCTGTCGTGCTGATTCTCACACATACAAAACATTGCTTTCGAGATCGACTAATACCGAATAAATCAACATTTGATAGCGACTGGACCCAGTGACCAGTGACGGTACCAAAAGCGAATAACGAAAAGTGAAAAATCGAAAACGATCGAAATTTACTCCAGCATTCTGTACTAAAAGCATTTTCTGTAATTCGAATAACATACTTTAAAAGTTCGGTAGTATTCGCTACAACATTCTTACTTTATTTTTTCATGGCAAACATATAAAAGCCAGCTTCTTGTTACAATCGTCCTTTTATTTCCTCCTCGATCGCATTTTGAATTGAAATCTCAGAACACGTCGAAACCGACCGATGAAGTCGGACTGCGTATGCGGGAGATTAAAGTAGTGAGCTGACCAATAAACTTCCATTTCCGTTTGCTGCACAGAGTACTAAGGTTTACTTCGATGGAACAACAGTTAACGGAGGCAGGCAACGAAAACATTTGAATAAACAAGAACCCCATTAAAAGGATCCGCCCCCAGTTCATTCACCTGTCCATATCCCTGTATACCATAAGCGTGAAATTGTACTGCACATCATAGCATACATTTTACCATTCCACATGTATAAGGGACTCCTCTACAATCCCCATTAAGGTGAGCGCCTTTTGGAAACAAACGCTGTACTTGTTGATCTTTCCCTATTTGGAAACAGTCTCGCACTGTGGAGAAATAAAAAGTTACTTATTCCACAACCGTCATACGTATATTAGTCGCTTAAAATGTCGAGCAGATGTATACCTATCATGTTCGCAGAAAATAATTTGGCATCCGGTAAAGCTCCAAAATTATCAAAAGTCACTATGTCACCTAGACCAAGAAATCTATCGGATAAACCGATAAATCCATTAACCGATGCAGTTACCAAATTCAGGTCTACCCAAAATGCGCTGGATAGGCCCAAAACAAAATTGGCTTCTTTGGATTATTTGCAGAAAACTCTAAGAATACCAGTTCCTTTGACTGTACTGCTAAAAGCGACAATAAATCTGATAGCGTTTTCATTGAAGTTATTGCACTAGAAATGTCTAATAGAATGCCATGTTCAAAAAATGCAGTGATAATCCATTTGCTCGATAAACTGTCTGTGGCATCACCATAAAAATCCTGCTCAAGGCAGGTGATTTGGAAGGCAGTCGGTGCAACTGTTTAAGGCTCCGGAAGAAAGACCGGCGAAAGAACTGTATCATAATGCTTAAATTTGGTGATTTGTAGCAAACGAGTACATTAGAAAAGCTTTACATCTAGCTGAAAGTGCCACCTTCAAAACATCATAACGATCGACAAGACAATTCAGAAAAGGAAAGTTTGACTAAGTCAGCTATTGCGGTTCTCGAACAGCCTTTGGGAAGAGGGTTCCAATATAATCACTGCCACGACTACCGATAGGTTACTTGAGTCAAATATCATCATCATCATTATACACAGCTAGAGGTGTAAAAGACCTCAGCTACTGTGCCGCAATACATAAATAAAAAAGAAATGCAGCAAGTGCATGCCAGCTGAGCTAAAGGCAAGGGATAGGTATCGTTCCGGAAATCCACCAGCCGGCTAATAAGCAACAAAAAATTATTACGTAAAATTATATTATGCTGCGAAATGCGATCGTGGTTAGAGTAGAGGAATAATAGGGATGGAAGTGAACATCGAAACTCACAGCCCGAACGCCATTGAGGCCGGCTCCTAGCCATAACAGCAAGTGTATCTAGCCAAACGTGTTTATCGTCTTTTGGACCCCAACCAGGGAGCAGTGACGCTCCAACCGAGGCCAGCTTAGAAGTGAGGACCTTCTTTTCTCATGACAGTCATCGGCTTGCAAGCTCTCCTCTTCTTCCATCCACATCCTCGATGAGCAAACAACGCACGTCGCGCGAACCTGTGGGCTGGCATGCGTAACACGTGATCGAGCCATCGGAGCTTGGAGGGTGAAATAATGGTGCTGAGCGGTACAGTTCCTTTTCCTGTGCCGTAAACAAGGTGTCGAACACGCTCGTTGCTTACTCGGTGTTCCCAGTAGATGTAAGCCAAACTGCGAAGGCACTGGTGGTCAAACGTAACTAGCCTCTTTATGTCCGCTGCTTTAAGCGGCCAGGTTTCGCAACCGTACAGTAGGGTCGAATGTACAGCTGCACTGTACACTTGACCCTTCAGGACGAGAGTGATGTCGCACCGCCCTCATAGGTGGCGAGGGATAGCAAAAGGACCTCGAGCTTGTGCCATACGGTTCGTGATCTCATCTTCGATCCCAAAGGCGTTGATAAAACTTTCCAGGTAGTTAAATTTCTGAACGACTGATCCCCAGCAAGGGTCAGCACAGGAGGCGATCCGTGCTAATCATGGAGGAAAGCTTTGCGCTCCGATGGTGTAAAGTAAAGCCCGAAGCGGCTGACAGCCAGTGCTACCCTGTCCAGTCCTGCAAGGCACGTTAGCAGCTGTCACGGATGAGAGCAATATCGTCAACATACCCCAAGTCAAGAAGACCTTCTCCTCGGAGTAGCTCCACACCTTCATAGTCGAGTCCTGTGAATTCAATCTCCATGAGTTCGTCAACAGCGAAGTTGACGAAAAAAGGGGACAGCGTGCATCCTTGTCTCACAACGCTGGAGATATTAAAGGGCAGCGACAGTTTGCCGTAAGCCTTCACTCTGCCCGTGCTAGTGCGCGGATAATATTTAGATATTGCTCGGGAACACCTTAACTGAATAGACACTCCCAAAGGGGAAGTCGATCAACCGAAAGCACCGAATCGAAAGCACCTTTGATATCGAGGAACACGACTACGGTGGGCCACCAATATATGTGACGGCGCTCCAACAGCTGACGCAAGGTGAAGATGTGGTCGATGCAACCACGACCCCGACGAAACCCGGCTTGCTCTTCACGAATATGGCTTTCACGAGCGCCAGTCAGTCTGTGAAGAAATACAGAGGTGAGTACTTTGGACGCGATGAGGATCGGACTGCTTCCTCTATGGTTGCCGCATTCCGAACGCGAGCTTCCCTTGAAGGTGGGAACAATAACGGAGCGGTTCCAGTTGGTTGGCGGTTTCCTGCTCCCACAGTTTCCCTAGTAACTCGTGTAAATCATTCACAAGAGCAGGTCCCCCGAATTTGAAGAAGGCTAGAAAAAGATCACCTGGTCTAGCGGCTTTCTTCAACTTCAACAGACCGATCTCACTTTCGACTTCTGAACAAGAGGGTGGATCCAAAGGGACAGCCCAGGGAGAAGGGTGATCACTGGCCGATGAGGAAGCTAACAATTCTAGTCGATTACATTGTTTTTCAAAATGCTCAGCCCAACGCTCCAAACGTTTTGACAAATCGTGGATAGGCTGTCCACTCTCGTCATAAATTGGTTCACTAACACCAGGTCTCCTGCTGCCCGTCTCCCGTATCAGACGGAAAAACTTTCGATTGTTACCAAAGGCAGCGGCCACTTCCACCACCGACGAACGATGAGACCACCAGGAGGCGCGGTCTCTCTTCAAGCTGGCAGAGTTTTGCCCGAAACTCCCTGCGAGTTTCATTGTGTTCCCTTCCAGCCGGGATATGCCGGCGAGCATCGATAAATTCCAGAGACTGCGAAGAGACCCAATATCCATGTTGGCTATTAGACACCACATGAGGATTTGCCTTCTGCTAGTAAGTACTGGTGAACATTTGACGAGTAACCATCAATTGTCTCCAGTGAGCGCTTACTCAACTCGCATGTGAGCATACTACGATACGCATTCAGAACTGCTAGCTTTGTTAGTTGGCTGGTGTCAATGCGCTCACAACGTCGTCTTGCGCGTCCGCCAAAACGCATCCGCATGTCAGCACATACAAGTGCATGGTCGGTGTCCACACATGTTCAACAAATCGAGCGAAAGTTCTGGATGCAGCCTCTCCAGCGGTAACTTATCGCAAAGTGATCGATCTGCGTCCATAGCTGGTTACTCACAGTTCTGTGTGTA
>OX104070.1:46189788-46235281 GCA_944474145.2 Dicrocoelium dendriticum | reverse complement strand
TAGCAAGAGGATCCATCCCAATAATAAATAAAGTAAAAACGCCAAGACCAGAATGTACCATCTTGATATATTCAGGAGCACCGAGAATCGAAGTGGTGATCATCTTACTAGTTTATCTGATCCATGCCAATTAGCAGGACTCATATAAATACTGGGAGATATAAACAACAAAAGTACATATCTGCATGGAACAAATGCGAATAGCAAGACAAGCTATGAAGCGTACAGTAAAAGCAGAAAAGAAGAGAACCTCTGCAAAACACCGGTCAGCAAATAAATTAAAGGCCTTGAAAAAAAATATATATATATATGATGTTGAGCAGTGTGCATGGCGCGTTCTGATCAGGAGGACACCTGCCGAGCTGTAAGAGAAAGCTCTCGTGCATGAAGTGGAGAAGCGGCAAGTGCGGAAGCGACGGCTGAAGATGGGGAGTACTCCATCGACGTCGAGCGCCTGCTGTTTTCGCACATGCGGTCGCGAGTGCCTGCGTCAGGCAGTCCTAGTTAGCCATGAGTGAGGCCACTCAGCACCAACATTGAAAAGACGAAGGGTCCTGCTGAGAACGTAAGCAGACCCGGTGCAGCGTTGGTAGGTACGCTGCATGCGCTTACATTCGATTTACTAACCGCGTGCTTGCGTGCTGAGTCCCTTTATTTCAGGTGATTGGTTAGCCACATTCTGTAATGCTTACTTTGTTAAGTCATTTAGATGTCTGTCGGAATAAAGTTCTTTTTACTTACACACGTCACTTAAGCAGATCGTGGTGAAGTTCGTCAACCTTTTGTGTTTGTGGCATTTTTTATATATCTTTTTCTGACATCTTGAATTTATCACGGATTTGTTCGTAAGCAATGTATTTCATATGCTCATTTAACGAAAAGTTGTGTCGGGATATCCGTATGCTTTATGCGCAAACTATTATAGGATATCGTCATTTCAAGTGATTAGGTGTGGCTACGCTTGATGTGAACGTTGACAAGGTACCTACCTGTCTAACACCCACCACCTCCATTACTGGCTCCAGGAGACTGTAAATCGTTCCTAAGGGGACGGGGTGCACGGTCCTTGCGGCCGCGCTAGGGTCGAAGAATGGTTCCATGGACTCAGTTTGGAGCAAACTACAGTCCAGCACCGACTCAGTAGATAGATCTACGTTGTGGAACTGTTTATTGAAGAAAGGTGTGCCCGACAAGCTTGTAACCATCTTGGAGGATCTCTACAGTCAAACCTTACGGCGCGTTTTCTACTTCGTTTGCTATCGCCAGCGGCTTGAGCCAAGGTTGCTAAATCTCACCTTTCCTCTTCAGCTTTGCTACAGAAGATGTCGTATGACGAGTATTGAAAGACCATCAAAACTGCGGTATTGAGGTTCTCCCAAGTGACAGAGTCAAGGAGGTGGACTACGCCGATGAGATCGCTTTACTCGGGGACGATGCACAAGACGTCCAGAGCGCTCTGAACAATTTAGCGATGGAGGCATCTAAGTATAGTCTGTGTTTCATGCCAGGTAAATGTAAAATATTACTCCAGAATTGGCAGATGCTTGCGCCTGCCCTCACCATTGCTGATGACGTCCTGGAACAAGTCCACAGCTTCCCTTATCTAGGGAGTTGCATCACAGCTGGCGGCTGTATTGAGGAAGAGGTCTCACAATGGATCGCAAAGCCCTGCCTTACATTCATCAGACTGAGACACCTACGTCGTCATCGAAATGTCTGTCTTAAGCTGAAGAGCGGGGTATACATTTCCTCAGCCCATGCGGTGATGAAACCTGGCCGACTCGCTCGGAAGAAATAAAGAAACTAAAGTTTCCGACAATCGTTGTCTGCGTAGGATTGCTCACGTATGGTGGCAGCATCACGTGAGTAACGCAGAAGTCCGCGAGCGAGTGACTGGAGCAAACAACCCAAGCCTACAAACGGTTAATCTCAGACACCACATGCGTTTGCTCGGCCACGTATTGCACATGCCAACCTGTCGTTTTCCTCATCGAGCGTCATTTTCGCTCTCCAAAGGCAATTGGAAAAAGTGCCGCGGTGGACAACCAATGAGGTGGAGAAGGAGCATGAAGAATGCAACCTAAAGCTTAGCATCCACCATCAGATCGATCAGTCTTTCAGGATGGGGACCACGCGATTCGGACTGCCATTGATTAGAAACGTTGAAGGTTATGGCGAGGAAGACGATTGATTTTAGCGCCTCCACCCAGAGCCATTGGTCTTAAAAACCTGACCCGCAAGGCAGCGGGACGATTCAGGCATGTAGCTGGAACGTCCAACTAGCTGCTGAATACCAAGACCGATGACAGCCTGGTGGTTCATTCATCTTCTTAGTGTTTCATAGCAGTCCACACAGAAGCCAGTGGCCAGCAGGGTTGTTCATCCGTCCTCCTTTAGGAACTCACCTCCGGGTACAGAAATAAATGGCCAGTGACCCTATAGGCGGTCACGTTGCTTTTGACACAGCGCCGTACGACCTCTTGTGGTATTTGATGGAGAATCAGGTGACCATCCCAGAACTCTCCACGCTCGGAGACGCTGCCGTTGATTGTCTGTGACTGCTTATGTATCTCGCTTGAAAAGCAAATGGGACTTATTCGCAGTTACCTACATAAGGAAGGCATTTCCTAATTTGCAATCTCGATAACGTACAGCTCCGCCACACGAAATGTGAGCGATCTCACTTTGGTGTGCGCCAAGTTTGTATAAGGCGTTTCTTATCTAAGTCATTGTGTTCCCCATATAAACTTACAGAACTTAGAGAATTAAGAGGCGAGTGTTGGAAGATAGAACCATTTCAGGCTACTAATTCACTTGCGAAGTAGTAGCATATGTTGTTCACGTAAGGTAGGGTCGAGCGTTTTAAGTTGTGTCAGAAGGGAATACACTCAAGGCAATCTAGCAAATCAGTGAGTTAATGGCAGCGATCAAGAACCCAAGGAAGCTTTATGGCAACCGCTTCCATACAGAAGGAGCAGGACGTCATCGAGCAACGGTCATGATCTTGATAAATTTAAGACTTCTAGAATTTTTGTTTCGATAAACAATTGGAAACTTGGAGTCAATGTCAAGTTTATGACCCGTTTCAAATGCGTGTCTAGCGATGGATGTTGTCATAAGCTTGCCTGTCCCGCTGATTGTTGCGCCATCATATAAGGAATGAGCTTTGGAAATTGTTCCCCATTCGCTTATCTAGACAGCGATTTGTTCTGCCAATGTAGTCAAGTCAAAGCAATGTTTACCCACCCGTATAAGTGTATTTTCAGCATTTTTACACCAACACTGCGGATTAGTATACATCAATGCATCACTGAGAAATAATAATTAAAAGCAGCGAATGAGAACTGACATCTTCATGCAACTGATATCTTGATCATGGCTCAAAGACGCCTCTGTGTAAATGTCCAAAATCAGTTTTTATAAGTGTGGAAAGTTTACTAAACTCGCCGTACAGACGCATTTCTGCACAATTGAAATCTGCCTACCACGCATATTTCAGGATGAAACGGGGAAATCAGAATATGAAGTGGGCACCGCAGATTGTTTGTGTGTCGTGCAACCTTCATCTGACTCAGTGGCTCAAGGGCAAAGACAAGATACCCTTTCCAATCCCAAAGGTGTGGAGGGAACCGAAGGATCACACGGCAGACTGCTAATTCTGCCTACTCAGTACCATTGGAATCTCCAAGCGAAACAAAGACAAAATTCATTACCCCGATCTTCCATCAGCAATTCGAGCTGTTCCTTATGATAGTATCTTACTCATTCCGGTGCCTCCAGTGAACATGTCACTGATAATGAGTAGTGATTCCGCATCGTCAACTTCCCCTAAATCTGACATCCGTGAAAACGTTGAAGCTGATGTTGTCAACTCTCATCCTATTAAACAATCTGTGCGGAATGACTTGGTACGTGACCTGGGCTGGCCCAAAGACAAGGCCGAAGTGATGGCATCTCGGCTGCAGCAGTGGCACTTACTTGCTGCAAACACTAAGGTTACTGTATACAAGAAGCGAAGTGTTAAATTGTCCGGTTGCTACGACACGAGAGAAACTTTTGTTACTGTTTCGACGTGGAAGGACTGATGAAGGAGCTTGGTGTGAGGCATATCTGTGATGAATGGCGGTTGTTCATTGACTCGTCCAAGAGTAGCCTTAAGGCCATACTGCTCCACCACGGAAATGTGTGCCTCACTTGCATTTCACCAATATGAAAGAGACTTACGAAAGTATGCAATAGATACTGGTTGCACCGAACAACGACAAGTACTGTTGGAACATCTGTGCTGATTTCAAAGTCATTGGACTCCTAATGGATATGCAAGGAGGCTTCGCAAAATATTGGTTTCTTGTGTTTATGGGACAATAGAGCAACCCAAAGAAGTAACTCAGCTTCTTCGGTCGCCATGAGCATTAGTTGTGGACTAACTGAAAAGTTGGAGGATTACTGATTCTCCAGGCGACTGTGACGTCCTTCAGTAGGAGCTCGACCGCCTATTCCGGTGGTCTGCAGAAGTTGACCTACCGGTCAATACGGCTAAGTCCTCGGATATGAGCCTAGGTAGGGGTAGTAATGGGCGTGCGTACACCCTGGCAGGCCACCCGCTGCATCCCAGCAGTTCCGTAAAGGATCCAGGCGTACTTTCACGCTGTGATCTGAAGTCTGTCGACAACACGAAAAGACTGTATGCAAACGGACTACACCTGCTTTGGTCACTTAGACGCAGCTTCTGTATTTGGTCTGATACTGATACTGATACTGTATTTAAGAGCAAGTAGAAAGGTTTCTGTACAACGCTATCGAATTACGAAAAATCAAAATTTACCTTTGAATTATCAGCAGTTGTGTCTGTTCCGTGAATCGTTTATCCTTGTTCGGTTAGAAATTTGTATAATGTCATTATTTCCGGGCATAGAATGTCTTCTTTTGGCACTGTATGTGCATCGTCTCACAAAGAAGTGGTTGCCACCTGTCTTCCATAATAAGACTGATGCTTGAGTATGGCTCACCCGCCTATTGCCCGATCACAATAGGTGAGGTGCAGAGACTGAAACGGGTCCAGCATGTAGCTACCCGGTTCATCCCCAGTTTACGGGATGTCGTACGATGAACGATGTAGGAGACTAGGGCTATATACCCTGTCATATCGTCGGCTTCAAATTGATGTCATTGTGACGCACCGGATAGTGCACCTGGGCCACTTCCCTATGTTGAAGTCGCTGCTGCACATTTGCGCACCAAACAGCACATGCGGACACCGGTACAAACTAGTGGTACCGGATCTATACCATATCGCTCACCCTCTATGCATTGAGCGGCGAAACATTGGAACAAATTGCCGGAGACGCTAGTCGAGGTGAAATCGGTATCGGAATTTAAGTGATTCCTTGACGCCCACTTTGCGGACTATAGGAATAGGGAGCATATCGCACCTAGATCTGATGAAGTGCAGCTGCAACATGCTGCCACCCAGCGAGGTAATTCCGCGCATGGGCCCAATCCACCAACGATGGAGCAACACAGATTTTTATCTTCTAGCTCTTTATTATCAGTATTCAACAGCACTACACAACCGAAAAGTGGCCAGAGAGGACGGAGTATGTTGTAGGGAAAATGAGTGAAAAGCATACATCGTTTGTGCAACCTGATCAGATCTATGTACCAACGCTGCACACCAAGCTTGGCTTGACTAAAACTTAGTCAAAGCGCTCAAGCGAGATGGTCTTGCGTTCCAGTACCTGAAACAAATGTTTCCAAAGATTAGTGATGCAAAGCTCTAAGAAGGGATACATATTGGGTCTCATATTCGCCGGATAATGGCAGACAGTGCTCTCGAATGCCACTTGACTTCAGCTGAGTTACAAGCATGGAGATCATTCAAGGGAGTGTGTGCAGTGTTTTTGGGTAAAACAGAGGCAGAGAACTACAAAGACATTATAAAAACTCATTACAGAGTAGCAGGCTGTTAGTGTTCGAATGTCACTCAAGATTCATGTGATGGTGGCTGAAGATTGGGACGAAGGGAATCACCCGCCTCAGTGTGGTCGATCAGGCGATCCATGGCATAAGCGGGCGAGTTTTAAAAACACAGCTAGTCGTACAGGATCTCAGAATGGTAAATAGAACGCTTGTGTGCTTAGCCGGTGTGTTTTCTTTCTCTTTATGCGGCTGGCAGACCCAAGCTCACAACATGGTGATAGAAGAGAGGAAGAAACCGTTGTCCTAGATGCAGTTTGCAGTTGGCGGGCAGCAGGTGATTCCATTTCTCTCAATTGCAGATAACAGAGTCCACTAGTAGATAACTGAAGAATTTGGAAGACCAAGTGAGTGGATTTCACAACACTGACCCAAATGGACGCCCAGCCGATGACCTACTAACTCACAATGTTTAAGCACGCTGTTGGTGACGATGCCAGAAGGGTATTGGAAACACTGGAACTTGACGATATCAGTCAGGAGGCCGATCTGTCCCAGGTGTTGAGAAGATTTGGCGCAGGTCGCGCGAATGAGACCTACCGGAGGTACCTGTTTTTTGGCCGCAACCGTTTACCGGGTGAATTTTTCGAGAGGTACATCACAGAACTGAAGCTCTTGGCAGGCACCTGTAATTTCAGTGATTGCATGAAGCAGTCCCTGTTACGTGACCGTATCGTTAGCTGGAAAAAGAATGACGAACTCACGCGCCGCTTTCTGAGACAGAGGCACTTATGTTTGGAACAATGCGTGGACATCTGCCTCAGTGAAACCAGAACAGACCAACACTTCGAACGATTGCAGGCCGAGACAAACAAGAATTTGTGAGTCGTATCCTGAGCCAGTGAATGTATGCACCAGGCACCTAATGAGCAGGAACCGAATTGTCAGTTTTGCGGCGGCAGGTACTCAAAGTTTAAAGAGAAGTACCCAGCGTGGGGTCGAACTTGCAAAAAGTGCTCCAAGAGAAATCATTTCCCTCGTTGCTGCAGATCCTGCAAGGTGAGTTCAGTGGCAAATGACACTAAGAAACAGGAGCAGAAACTCTCAATAAACAACATGGATAGCTGCGCAAAATACAAATACGTCTTAGCAATACTTTTGGTTAGAGGATGCCCTGTACGTTTACAACTGGATTCAGGGTCCACGGCCAACATACTTCCAGGAAAGTACTACAAGGAAGTGCCGTGAGACAAAATACAGACTTGTCTTAGGAGGTGGAATGGTTCGAGGCTACAACCGAAAGGGTGCGGCATGCTGCATACGATCAATCCGAAAAATGGAAGAAAAAACCAGCTAGAATTTCTGATAGAGTCAGAAAAACGTATGCCCATTCTGGGAATTGATTCCATCTAGAGACTTGGTTTTGTGTCTTTTAACCATGAGCGTTTTATTTATTTGTGTGAGTCTGAAGCAGATAATTTCGACAGGTACCCGGGTGTGTTTTAAGGAGTAGTAGGGATATATATATATATATATATATATATATATATATATAATCACAATACGATTACAGATATTATGCCATCAGAACCATGGCAAAACAAATAGGGGGGAACGAAATACAACATGAAACGACTTTTCTCAGTTTTACACACGCCGCTTTGGGATATTTTGTGTTTTGGAGTTTTATGTTCCATGTGACCTAAACTAATAGATAACTAGGTTGAACAGCACTGCCTCCACTGATGCCGGTTGCGCGCCATAGCCTCCAACGTACCTAACCACTGGCAGTCCGAATCGCGTGGTCCCCATGCTGGAAAGTGGACCGGTCCGACGAATCCTAAGCATGCGGTTGCATTCCCCATACTCCTCCACATCATTAGTTGTCCACCGCGGCACGTTTTCCAGTCGCTTCCGCGGAGCGCAAATAACGCTCGGCAAAGAAGGCGATAGGCCGACATGCGCAATATGTGGCTGAGCCAACGCATACGGTGTTGGAGAATAACGTTCCGGAGACTGGAATTACTAGCTCCAAGCACTCGGCTTCGGACCTCTGCGTTGCTTACGTGGTGTTGCCACCACACCCGAACAATCTTTCGTAGACAGCGATTGTCGAAGGCTGACAACCGCTTCATGTCTTCCGAGCGAATAGGCCGTCTCCCAGCCGTAAAAGAGTAGTGCATGGACGGAAGCATCATACACCCTGCTTTTGAGCTTGAGACTGACATCACGAAGACATTTGATGAATGCAAGGCGGGCCTTTGCAATCCGTTGTGAGACTTCATCTTCAACACCGCCACCAGCTGTGCTGGAACTCCCTAGACAAGTCGAGCAAAGGAACTTGCTCCAGAACATGTCCTGCAATGGTGAGCGTGGGTTCAGACACCTACCATTCCTGGAGCAGCGTTTTACATTTGCCCGGAGGGAAGTATAAGCCGTACTTAGACGCTTCCATCGCTAAGCTGTCCAAGGCGCTCTGGACGGTTTGTGGGTCGTCCCCCAGCAAGGCGATATTATCGGCGTAGTCCAAGTCCGTGACTCTTTTCAGCGAGGAGCTCAACCCCGCAGTTCTGGACACCTTCCAGTGTTCTGTGGACGACTTCTTTGATGGCAAAAGTGAAGAGGAAAGGTTAAATAGGGCAACCGCCGCTGGTCACAGCAAATGAAGAAGTGAGCGTGCCGTAAGTCCTGACTTTGCCCGACGTGTGACTGTAAAGTTCTTTCAGAATGGTTACAAACTTGTCGACCACATCTTTCTTCAGTAAACAGTTTCACAACGCAGGTCTCGCCACTGAATCAAATCCCGCTCGGATGTCCAAGAACACTACCATTGTTGGCCGCCGGTGGATGTGACGAAGTTCGAGGAGTTGGTGGAGCGTGAAGATTTGGTCGATACAGCCGCGGCCTGGACGAAAGCCGGCTTGTTCCTCTCGTGAAACCTCCTCTCTACTCGTTGAAGCCTGCGAAGTAGGACAAACACGAAGATTTTGGGTGCGACAGAGATCAACGAGGTTCTGCGGTAGTTGCAACAATCGTTGCGGGAGCCTTTCTTGTGAATCAGAACAATGGCCGATTTTCTCTATGTGTTCGGAATCTTCTCCACAGTCCTTACTTTCGTGAACAGTGATAGTATTTCGCTGGCAAGTACACACCCGCCATCTTTGAATAGAGCCGGTGGTAGGTTGTCGTGACCGGAAGCTTGGTGGTGTTTCAAAGATTAGATTGCATTTCGGATCTCCGCTTCAGTTGGGGGGCCCGTGGAGACAGGACAAGCATCATGCGTTGGAGCTGGAGGTACCACAGGGAGTTGTGTTGGGTGGTTGAATTGAAGTGCGAAACGCTCTGCCCAGCGACCCAATCCGCCGTGAAGGTTGGTATCTTCACAAATGTTCGCAAATGTTCTGGCTGATAGCATGGGAATTGCAACCGGTGGGCCTGAGGATGTAAAATAGACGGCAGAAGTTGCCAGCAGATGCAGCGGTTTCCGTCTCATCAGCTCGTTTTGACCACCAGGATACACGATCAGAGCGAAGGCTTGCTATCAGCTATTGCGTAATAGACCAGCGGTGTTCGTTTTGCTCTGCGCCAGCAGGCATCGCCGTCGGTGATAAAGCAATTCCAAGAACCTTCCCGAGAGCCAGCTTTTGGGAGTGGAGCGAGTGAGGCCGCAGCTGGAGAAACCGGCCGACAGCATGGCTTTCTGCAGAGTTGACCAGTGTTGATCAACATCCAGAGTGGCAGAGTAAGAGCTAGATTTTCACGAAGCCTTTGATGATACTTCTTTTTCATCATTGGATCGTCTAACTCGTAAGTGTTCAGTCGGATGTGTTTGGAGCTAGGTGAACCAACGAAACGTATATAAATGGTTGCACATACCAGCGCAAGATCGGTATAGACGCATGTTGACCAGAGGATGCTTATACGTCTTCAAAAGTATGCCCTAGAGATTGTCTATGGACCTGGCCCCGAAAGGCATATCACAGACACGCTATCGAGGGCATATCTATCAGGCACGCCCAAAGCAGTGGAAGATTCACACAACACAATTGATAGTTGTCACTGAGGGCCGACTGAAGCATCTCCAACAGTGCACGGAGGAAGATGAGCTGTGCAAGCTACTGAAACAGACGATACTAAACGGCTGGCCCGAGGATAATAAAATACTGCACAGAGAGTTGTTGCTGTTTTTCCATTTTCGAGACGAATGCATCGCTCAGGACGGATTGATATTCAGAGACAAAAGGATACTAATCCGCAAGGCGTTGCAAAGTTCAGTGCTGGAGCTCGTCTACTATGTTCATATGGGAACCAACAATTGCGTGGCCAGAGCGCGTGAGCTAATGTTCGAGTCAAGAATGAGCAGCCAAATACGCGAGTACGTTTCGAATTGTGTGGCGTGCCGCACACACGAGGTGCGTCAGTCAAAAGAGCCGATGATGCTCCGCGACGTTCCGAACAGGCCCTGGTAAGGTGGTTACATTAGACATTTTCGTCCATGATGGGAAAAGTTATTTGGAGCTGGTCGATTATTTCAGTGACTATTTCGAAATCGATGCTGGCTACTACTAATTCACAAGCGGTTGTAAATAAGTTACGGTGCCAGTTAGCTCGTCATGGAATACCGGAAGTGGTGATTTCGGACAACGGACCCCAGTTCACTAGGGCAGAGTTACGTGCTTTCAGCAAAAAGTGGGATTTCCATCACCGCCTCACCAACCCATACCACAGCCAGTCAAACGCGAAGGCCAAGTCGGCGGTGAAAAAAGCAAAAGGTGCTTACTAAAACGAAAGAGATTCACGAGGACCCTTATATTATGCTGCTGGAGCGCAGAAACACGCCATCCACAGGAAGTATGGCAAGTCCAATGCAGCGACTGTTCAGCCACAGGACACGAACGCTGATACCAACAGCGGTGAATCTACGCTAGCCTGAGGTAGCGCCGGCCGTTTCGTACATGAGCGGCTACAGAATAGGATGCTTAGACAAAAATGTACTAAGATCGCGGGACGAGAAGCTTCCAACCACTAGCAATGGGAGAAGTATGGGTGCAACCACCACCAAAAACAAAAGGAGAGTGCTGAAAGGGAGTGATTGAGAGCCGCAAAAGAGAGGAGTTACGAAGTCATAATAGGGGGTAGCAATATTCGGCGGAACCGAATGCAACTCCGGAGAGCACGTAACGGGCGGTTTTCACAAAACGATGATCGGCAGCAGCAACCGGAAAGGATACCTGCCACCCCGACACAAGGAAGGAAACTGACACGCAGCGGAAAACAGTATGGAACTTATTGTAACACAATCCTAACAAAAAATAGGGAAAGGATGTGATGGTGGCTGAAAGTAGGGAAGAAGGGAATCGCACGCCTCAGTGAAGTCGTGCAGATGATCGATCGCATAAGCGGGTGTTTATAAAAACAGCTAGTTGTACAAAACCATAGAATGATAAATAGAAAGCTTGTGTGTGTGGTTGGAGCTGTGGGTGGTACAACCCAAGCCACCCATGGTCCCTCTGTAGGCACAGGAGTCCTGTGGCTGGCCTCAGTGACAAGCAAATCCGAAACCGTATGCCGCAAACCATATATATATATATATATATATATATATATATATATATATATATATATATATATATATATATATATATATATATATACCATTAGCATCATCAAAAACAAATGTTAATGCAACAAAGGGCATAAGGAGTGAGACTTACGATAAACTGTCATGTGCCGCCTGGTTTCTTTCCCTGGCACGCTGCATACAACGTGACAATTGTGCGCTTTCTCAGTTATCGACAACACGGCTCGCAATGTTTTGTTAGTTTTACCAGGAGCCACGTGACCATTTCGTAATATCTGGCTCGCGTGCTTGCGTGCTACGTAAGGAGCCAAATCGGACAGCGTGGGAGGAGATCGGAAGCCATAGGTGCGGTAAAACTTCTCATACGACAAGTTTAGTTTCGCCTGCGTGACGCGATCGTGTTCCACGACGGCTGTGGGAGGAGGAGGACACTCAATGATGAAACTAATCGGCACAGGTGGAAGAGAGCCGTCCGTTTCACAATCGACACGCACATGTGATTCGGTTAAAAATATGGGAGGTTCCAATCGAAGTCCCGTTGGTGCTTCAGGTGTAAAACGCGATGGTTCCTTCAACTCCATCACCATGTTTATATAGGTGGCTTGCTTGGTGAGCTGCAGAAGGCAAAATAGAACTAGACAAATAACCTAAAAACCTATCTCTTCATGAATCATAGGCTAAATACTTCGTTGAAACAAAGTGGAGTAAAATCCCATCTCGTTTATACGGTTGAAAAAATAGGTGGATAGGATGACCGTTTGGTGTAAATACATAAATGTCAGCAACGATATATAATAAGAATATAAATAAATCGCCGGCTGTAAGTCGTAACGGCGCTTCACTGCCGCGCGATCACGACCAGTCGCGCGCGGGTTCAGTAGATTGCGAGGACGCCAGCCTCTATGCGGATTCGGACCGGTGATGATTGCAAGCCAGGCGTACAGACCACTCGGTCACAGACCGACATAGCAAAAGTAAACTGTAAAACATTCAAGGTTGAGAAGGATTGAAAAGATGAACCTGGAAAAGTGAAGCTAAAGAGCGAAGTCAGTGGAGTTACGGCGCATACTCGGATGAAAACAAGCAAGGCGGAACAAAAAGGGTCATAGTCGTAGTGGGTATATTTAGAGGAGCATGTTACCATTATTGCCCCATGCTAAAGCTGATGTTGCATTCATGATACTACTTCACCGCAGTTGGGCGAAACCAACATATCCTTAAACTAGGTCTTTTTAAGCTGGATAAATTTAAACCCATCTTATCGGCTTGGTTCGACCTACCGAAACAGTCTTCTATTAACTTGCACAAGACACACTAATTGTGGTTATCTCCGTAAACATTATTGCGTTTCGTGCATTCATTGAATAATTTGGGGACATTTTGTACTTCTCGCGGTTCCGTTGCTAACCAACCTACTTCATATGCTAATTTAGCGAAGAGTAATGACAGCGTATCTTTATGCACTATGCGATTTATTTTATTGCATCTTGTCGTTTCAGGTGATTGGCTGTTGCGTGATATCCCCAATGTGGCTGCGCTTGATGTGCATGTTGACAAGGTGCCTACCTGTCTAGTACCCACTATATCGTCCATACTGGCTCCAGGAGACAGTTGGTCGTCGCTAAAAAGGACGAGGTGCACGGTCTTTGTGGCCGTGCTAGGCTCGAAGAGCGGTTCCATGCACTCAGTGTGGAGCGGACCACGGTCCAGCTACCGCCTTGTGTGTGCGCTCGATTCTCAAATACAGCGTGCTTGTGTTCGCCTGTGAAGGAGTGTGGGCCGGCTCCGTTAATGAAACGTGGCTCCCATCCACATGCCTCCTGGTCTTATTCCTTCGGGTTTACACTGGATATGTGGTGTGTGGATGGGACTGTGGGTGGTGAAGCGCAAGCCACCCATGGTCCCTCTATAGGCGCAGGCGTCCTGTGGACGGACACAGTGACAGGCAAGTCTGAAACCGGATGCCACCAACCATGTTTCCATACAATTCAACAAGTCGTTTTTCTCGGTGATGCAAATAGCATAGTAGCAGTTAAGCTGGTATAAACAATATTGCCCTTGTTGTGGATCTACTGATACCTACTGTATGCAGAAATACCCATGAGCATAGTGGTGAACTCAGACTCCCGTACAAAGCCAAAATCAAAGTAAAAAGAACTCAAATCGCCATATCGCAGCAGCAACAGCTTCGCAACATTGCTACAAATACACGAGAATGTACTACATTTGCAA
Source organism: Dicrocoelium dendriticum (assembly GCA_944474145.2). NCBI lineage: Eukaryota > Metazoa > Platyhelminthes > Trematoda > Plagiorchiida > Dicrocoeliidae > Dicrocoelium > Dicrocoelium dendriticum. The sequence goes on along the minus strand of OX104070.1, from coordinate 46,221,552 downwards.
CATCTAACCCAAACGGCCAAAATCAAAGAAGAAAGCCGGGTACTCAGAAATCCTGAGAAAGTACGTACATTGATGCAACTACTCAAAAGAAGGAGCCCTAAACCACTTCAGGAAATTGAAACGTTGGCTCTAGACGATGGTTCAATAACGCGCGACATCTCCAGTATACGCGAGGCTATGAAATCTAGTTTTGCCTCCTGTTTTGTCCCGAACACTCAGCCATTTCATCCTCCACTTTCAAAATGAACGACCGAACTATACTGCAATATCCCTGTGACGTTATGAGAGGTGCAAAGTGCCATCGCAGCCATAAAACCATCAAAACGTCCGGGTCCAAAAGGCATCTCCCCAACTGTTATAAAACTCGGAGGAAAAAACCTCGCTCTATTATTATTAAACACCTGCACACTTTCACTTACTACCGGCTGCTTTCCAACTCAATGGAAGCAATTCATTATAATGCCTAAGCACAAAGGTGGTCCGAGAAAGCAAGTGTCAAGCTACCGCTCAATAAATCACACCTCTGCTGCTTCCAAAGCCCTACAGCGAATAGTCAAGAACACTATTCAATATCTTACAAGACTGTATAAGATCAACCCCTCACTTTCTCTCAAAACGTTCCTGCGATACATGCCACCTACAATTTCTAGATCACGCCACAACTATGATTGACAGAGGAATGGCAATTATTATAATTCTGTTGGACATGAAAAAGGCCTTCGACCGCGTGCCGCCTAAGCCATTGCTGTCTGACCTAGAGTCATATGGAATTAGAAATCCTCTGCTTAACTGGCTCTATTCATAACTAAACGGTCGAACTCAGGTAGTTAAAAGCGGTCAGCAACATTCTACACCGAAATAAATAACCAGCGGCGTCTTCCAGGGAAGTGTGCTCGGACCACTACTTTTCCTAATCTACGTAAACAATGTATGTGACCAGATCAAACATGGATACCCATTTCTGTTTGTAGATGAGGTCAAACTGGTTTACTCATTTCATCCAGATCAAATACAAATGTGTCTAGGAAACAACTGTGAAGACCTATCCGCACTAAATATAGCTAGTGAACGATTATTAATGAAGTTCTCTGCAGTGAAATCCCAAGTACTTGGGTACAGATACCGCATCCCAGAATGCTCTATCAGACTTGCCGGAAACGTGATCCCAACGTCTGATTCAATTCGGGACGTAGGAATTAGGTACTCCAACTATTTCAATTTCTCCGAACATGTACTTTATCAGGTTGCGAAAGCAAGGCAGCTATGCGGATATATCATCAGAACTTCCTTCCTACCTGAAGCACGACTTGAGTCATTCAGGACAGTCGTACGACCGACTCTGGAATATTGTACTATCCTTCACAGCCAATTGAGAAAGAAAGACAGAACGGCTCTGGAGAATGTCCAACGATCATTTACCAAGTTGGTCATGGAGCGCTGCTTAAACCTGACTTATTATGATCACTGTCGAAAACTCCAACTGGATCCTCTTTGTCTGAGACGCTTAAAGTACAAACTCGTTCTCTTTTACAACATTATAAACCAACGAATTTACGCAGACAGCACCGCATTTGAACTACGGAAGACTGCAGTCTACCTCCCACATAATGACGGCCACTTGATACGCACAAACCTTTCAAGTCATAAAACTCGGTCGAATTGCTTCTTAGTGAGATACACCGACCCGTGGAACAAACTACCTCTATAGATACGCATGTGTACAAGCTATGTCGCGTTTCGAAATTCCCTTCAGATGTTCCTTACTATACCAAACGTGTTGAAGACATTTAACTCACAGCAAACTCTAGAAACATTGACAGAAGCTGGTGTAAAAAACATATGAACAGATATTCGCTTACAACTAGCTTAACCAACACATGTCATTACCTACAATACCAAATACTGTGTTTGTGCAGCCTAGTAGCCCCTCCCTTACATTATCTACTCATGAGTATACAAACATCTGTGAATTTTACCTATGAGGCGCAGGGGTCTATGACCCGAGGAAAAAAAAGAAAAAAATCATGATCTGAAATTCCAATAATAAACTTGACTATGAAACGTATTCACTATACAAATGATCGCTCCCAAGTTATGGGGCCGTATACCGTCTGTCGGTAAATACACAAATATATTTTTTAATTCATATGAGTAGTATGGCATTGGCGCTCTAGCTAAAAGTTTACCGGAATGCTAAAGGAGTTGATATTAAACATCAGGTTTCGCAAGTATACCCGAATAGTGACGGGATGTGAACACGGACAGAGAATTACAAAAGGCCAATAGCAGGGTAGAGTCAAGTTCTTAGTAAAAGGTAATGGTCAACTCGTTAACGACAATAAGGAAGAAAATAATGACGGTTGGGTTTAACACCAGTTGGGGGCGTAAGCCATCTGCAGGACAGTTAAGCTTGATGACCAGATTTACACTGAGGAGTGATGAAAAAGGAGATCATCAACAGAGCGGCAAGTGATCGCGATGTGATCGATTAGCCTCCAGCGCAGGTCCGACGCCGGTGGGCGCCAAGTCACTCTTCTGAGAGTGCAGTGTTGTAAGTTAGTGCTCGCGAGAACGAGACGAGCATCTTCACACAGGTGCAGCAACTGCTCACCATTATCATTACGGGAGCTTACACCATGTTGCCCGCCCAGATGAAGCTCATCAGAGGACAATTTTCCGACTTGGGCGTTCAGATCACCACCAAGCACCACAGTATCCGTAATTTTTTTACTTATGAGTAGAAGGATTTTAGCCAGTATTTTTGTTCGTCGCAGTCAGCTGACAATTCGGATAAGTCAACTACCTATCCGGAAAAGCTTTTCCGGATAGGTAGTTGACTTATCCGAATTGTCAGCTGACTGCGACGAACAAAGTATCCGTAATTGTTCTGTAACGAAGTAGATCGTTAAGTCGACGATAGAAACCACCTTTCAACGAATCAGTACAACAGTTTGTGGGGGTAAAGGCCGCAATGACAAACAGGCACTGTTTGTCCCCGCGTGATTCGGAATGCTTGAAGAAGACAGCCAATCTGACGGCGCTCATCCGATTGTTGAATGGGACCCAATCGACCAGGGTAGCTTCAGCGCGGGAACACAAAACCATGCCCACGCCGGCTTGATCGGCATTTGAAGCTACTTCCTCTCCAAATAAGCGCAATGAGAATGTGCCGCCAGTATCGCATGTTGGAGATCGCAGGCTAAGCACGGAGTTCGAATCTTGTAGGCGGATTTCTTGTAAGCAGCAATTATCGATCGATAGGGTCCCCAGTGTACGGGCAAGTGCTACCTTTTGGCAAAGCTGTAACTTGATGTACGCAAATTACCAGCGGGTAAGAGTTCTCGGCGAGCGGAAGGATGTTGACGTAGTGTACATCGACATTAGTAAGACGTTTGACAGTGAACCACGAGGTACACCTTCGTAAACTGAGGACATACGGAATCGGTGGCATGCTATTTCAGTGGTTACACGATTTTGTTGTGGTAAGGAAGTTTAGTGTATAGGTCAATGACTACCTGACAGATTGGTTCCCACCGACCAGTGGCGTACTGCACTTGGGTCAGTGTTATTTCATACTCATATCAACGATCTTCAACAGCTGCTCCAATCACCATGTGCCTTGTTTGCAGATGATTTGAAAATCTGAAGGAGCATTGAGAACCAGAACGATTGCGCTCCTCTCCAGCATGGCTTAGAGCAACTGATAACGTGGTCCACTGAAATGCAACTCCCTCTTAACGCAAGCAAGTCGGAGTTCATCAGTATCACCAGAGGTGCAGCCACTGTATCATACACATTGGACGCCCAACACATCTGTCAGAGACTTAGGGGTGCTTTCTCGACATGATATGAGATCACTAGAAAATACGGAGAAATTGTACCATTCGGGACTTCGTAGGCTCTGGGCTTTACGACGCAGTTTCTCCATATGGTATGAAAAAACTGTCCCTCGCCTATTCACCTCGCTCATCAGACCAATCCTTGAATACGGCGTCTCATCTTACAATCCGATAACTCAGAATGAAAAGGAAAAGCTAGAGAAAATAACGCATCGCAACTAGAATGACACCCAGTCTACGAAAGCTTCCGTATGAAAAACGGTATGACTGTAAACACTATCGAGCACGAATTGACATTATTATGATCCATTGAATACTACACTTGAATCACTTCCCCATACTGCGGCCAACAGTTCACCTGCGTGGACCTTGTAACACTCGAGGACACTGCTACAAATTCAGGGTCCGATGCATGAACACGGTATCACATTAACTGTATAGAACGAAGTATAGTAAATTTATGGAATACACTACCTGAAGACTAATAGAGGCCGATTTTGTGAAGAGTCTCAAAACAAGTATCGAAGACTATTCTGGAAATCAGTGCTTTTGTGAAACGATGCACAAACCAATATGAATGCCTAACCGAACAGGAATAAACGATTAACTGACCGAACAATACCGCTGAAGATTCACAATTGTTTTTGATTTTTCATAATTCGATAGTTATACGGAAACTTTGCTACTTGTTCTTAAATGCAGTCTCAGACTGTCTCATAGTACGCAGGTTGAAGCATGCCAGTCTTAGGGAAGATCGAGGGTTCCAAAGGGAAACGGATGAACTGAGGTTGTCCGCTTGGCTAAACATGGACTAGTGTACTGGAATAGAGCGACACGCTGTGATTGTTTGTGGGTTGAAATTAGAAGACAAGCAACTAGTAAAGCAAGGTGAGGGCTGGGCAGAAAATTGGGGAGTTGAAAACAAGGGGGATAAAATGAAGGTGGAACGAGACGCTAAGGATGAATAAGTGTAAGGGGAGGAATAAAAAGACAGGATGGCCTGAGCAGTAGCATCCGAACCTCTATCCACCCTGTACGATGCAGCAGATAGGGCGCCATTTATTATCCTCTGCGACGGCCAGAGCAGCAAGAAATGGTGTGGAGGGAAGTTCATAGAGTTTTATTGCGAGGGCAAGATATTGTCATCTTGGCCAGGCTCAGACAGGAAAAAGATTTGGGTTTTCAACCAAAGCCTATGGTACAAAAACCTTACCGCAATGCAGCGGGGTTTTGCCACTGGACTACAAGGGGCCGGTTGAATGGAGTAAGGAGCCATGCTTACTCCAACCACCAATCTGGAGGGTCAGACTATGTTTGTTTGACCACTAACCGTTGACCAATCTGGTATGAGTGGCTCTGAAGGTGCTAAAAAGCGTCACCCAGCATAGCTCAATGGATCACCGAGGCACACAAGCCATCGCATCGCGTTAAGGTCCAGCCTCGTCGCGATGGAGTGATAAAGATTTAGGAACACAAATCTGAACCAACAGCAGTCCCAAGTGGTGTAGCGCAGGGTAGTGTCCTTGAAACTATACGGTTCTCGATGAATGTTGATATCTTTCACGTACGGAAATTCAGAAAACAATACTATTTTGTTGAAGATATCAAAATTCTCTACACTTCTCACCATGCTACCATTAACGTAGCCACCGAGGTGATCAAGCTCGACCACCACGGTTTGGGAACCAGGTTATCAAAGTGGTGAATGTTATTCAAGATAGATAAGTGTTACGTAATGTCATACGAATGTGATATAGCATCTAGCGGTCTGACCATTTCCGATAAGCCATTCAAGATACGCCACACCGGTCGGGCTCCGGGACTGAGATACTCATGTTCAGATAACTTCTCCGAACAAGTAGCATACGTAAATGCAAAGGTATCAGGGCGTTATCTAGAACATTTAAATCAAAAGAATATCGGCGCCGCGTCACTTACTGGAATATTGCGCAATAGCGTAAAACAGCAAAGATGCGACCGCGTAGTATTAGACAATAATAATAATAACAATAATTAAATGAAAAAATAAAAACAAGAATAAAAATAACAAAAATAAATCACAATCAAACAAACAAGAAAAGAAAAAGAAAAGCAATAAAAAAGTAATAAAAATAAAATAATACCATCGCAATGCGGCCGGACCTTACCGTGGTGCGATGGTTCGTGTGCCTCAGTGATACATTGAGCTATGCTGAGTGGTGCTTTTGCACCTTCAGGGTCACTTATTCCGGATTGGTCAATGGTTAGAGGCCAGACAAACTCAACGTCCTGGTCCTCCAGATTGGGGGTTGGAATCAGGATGGCTCCTTATTCCTTAAAACGGACTCCTTGTAGCCCAATGCCAAACCCGTTGCCTTGCGGACAGGTTTTTGAACCAAAGGCTTTGGCTTAGAACCATAATAGTTCTCCAGTCTAGGCGTGGGCAAACTGTCCGTATCTTGCTCACGCACAACAATGAATCGCACTTCAAACAAATTTCTGATGCTCTGGCCACCGCAGAGGATAATCAACCGTGCACTATCGGATAGGGGTTTGGATTTTATTGCTCAAGCCTTCCCGTCTTCTTATTCCCCTTCTTGCGTTTTTCACCCTTCCGTCCCGTTTCAGCTTCACTTTTATCCCCCCTGTTTTCAACCCCCCGATTCTCGGCCCTCCCCCATCTTGCTTCAGTAGTCGCTTGTCCTTTAGTTTCAACTCACAGGTGAACGCGGAGCGTCATCGCTGCACCGTCAACAGTCCCATGTCTAAGCAAGCGGCCCATTCCAGTTCATCGGCTTGCATTTGGAGCCCTTGATCCTCCTTCAGATTGGCATGCCTCAATGTACGCACATTACTACAGATCGGTCAACAGGTAGCACTTGCCCGAACATTAAAGACCCTCTCGATCGATATCTGCTGCTTATCGGACACCCGCCTGCAAAACTCGAGCTCTGTGCTCACTCTGCGTTCCCCTTCAGTTGACACTAGCAGCACTTTCTCATTGCGCCTACCCGGTGACGATGCAGCTTCGAGCACCGGTCACGCTTTTGTTGGTATTGCCCTGAGTCCCCGGGCTGAAGCTGCTCTGGTTGATTGGATTCCAAACAGTAGCCTGTTGTGTGCGGTCCGATTGGCTGGCTCGTTCAAAGCTTCGAAGTCGCGCGGGACTAACAGGTGTCTATTCGTCATCGCTGCCTATGAACCTACAAACTCTAGCGATGATTCGGTAAAAGACGACTTCTATCGTCAATTGAACGAGCTCCTTCGCCACAAATGAAGCTCAGACACTGTTGTGCTGGCCGGGTGACTGAACGCCCAAGTTGGAAAATTATCCACAGATGAGATGCATCTGGGCGGCCAACATGATATAGGCTCCTGTAATAAGAATGGTGAGCGGTTACTTCATTTGTGTGAAGATGCTCGCTTATTTCTTACGAGCACAAGCTTCTGACACAGCACCCGCCGGAGGGTGACTTGGCGCCCACCAGCGTCGAACCAGCTATGGACGCAGATCGATCACTTTGCGATAAGTTACCGCTGGAGAGGCTGCATCCAGAACTTTCGCTCGATTTGTAGAACATGTGTGAACACCGACCATGCACTTGTATGTGCTGACATGCGGATGCGTTTTGGCGGATGCCCAAGACGATGTTGTGAGCGCATTGACACCAGCCAACTGTGTTGAATGCCTATCAAAGTACGCTGTTATGCGAGTAGGATAAACACTCACTGGAGACAATTGATGGTCACTGGTCTCATATTCACCAGTGCTTACTAGCAGAAGGCAAATCCTCATGTGGTATGTCTAATAGCCAACATGGACATTGAGTCTCTTCGCAGTCTCTGGAATTTATCGATGCTCGCCGGCATATCCCAGCTGGAAGCGAACACAATGAAAATCGCATGGAGCTCCGAGCAAAACTCCGTGCTAACCTGAACAGGGACCGCGAAGCTTGGTGGTCTCATCGTGTATCAGAGATGGAAATGGCCGCTGCCCTTGGAAACCATCTTAAGTTATTCCGTATGATAAGTGAACCAGGCAGCAAGAGACCTGGTGTTAGTGAAACTACACGTGACGAGAGTGGACAGCCTATCCACGATTTGTCAAAACGTTTGGAGTGTTGGGCTGAACACTTTGAAAAGCAATTTATTCGGTCGGAATGGTTAGATTTCTCGCCGGCCACTGATCGCCTCGCTCCCTGGGCTGTCCCTTTGGATCCACCCTCTTGCTCGGAAGTCAAACGTGAGATCAAACTGTTGAAGTTGAACAAAGCCGCGGGACCGGATGATCTTTCTCCAGCTCTCTTTAAATTCGGAAGTTCTGCTTTTGTTGATGCTTTAGATGAATTACTAGTGAAACTGTGAGAGCAAGAAACTGTCCCAACCGACTGAAGCCGCTCCGTCATAGTCCCAATTTTCAAGGGAGGCTCACGATCGAAATGCGGCAACCATAGAGGAATCAGCCTGATCTCCATCGCCTCCAAATCGCTTGCCTCTATAACCCTTCACAGACTGACTGGCACTTGTGAAAGCCATATTCGTGAAGAGCAAACCGGGTTTCGTCGAGGTCGTGACTACATTGACCACATCTTCACTTTGCGTCAGTGGTTGGAGCACCGTCATACATACTGGCGCCCCACCGTAGTCGTGTTCCTCGATACCAAAGGTGCCTTCGATTCGGTTGATCGATGTGCCCTTTGGAGTTGTCTACTCAGGAAAGGTGTGTCTGAGAAATATGTAAATATTATCCGAGCGCTTTACGCGCGTAGCTCGGGCAGAGTGAGGGCTTACAGCAAGCTGTCGCCACCCTTCAATATCTTCAGCGGTGTGAGACAAGAATGCCCGTTGTCACCTTTCCTCTTCAACTTCGCTATTGACGAAGTCATGGAGATTACATTTACAGGACATGACTTGGAAGGTGTGGAGCTACTCCCAGAAGAATGACTTGCAGTATGCTGACGATCTTGCCCTAATCTGTGACATCTCCCAGACGTGCCAATTGGCACTGGACAGATTAGCACTGGCTGTCAGCCGCTTCGGGCTCTGCTTTGCACCATCTAAATGCAAAGCGTTCCTCCAAAATTGGCTGGGATCGCCTTCTGCGCTAACCCTTGGTGGGGATCAGCTAGAAGTCGTTCAAAAATTCAACTACCTGGGAAGTTGTATCAGCGCCCGTGGGCTTGAAGATGAGGTCACGAACCGTATAGCAAAAGCTCGGGGCGCTTTTGCTAACCTTTGCCACTTATGGCGGCAGCGTGACATCACTCTTGCCCTGAAGGGTAGAGTGTACAATGCAGCGGTACATTCGACCCTACTGTATGGTTGCGAAACCTGGCCGCTTAAAGCAGCGGACATAAAGAGGCTAGTTACGTTCGACCACCGGTGCCTTCGCAGTTTGCCTCACATCTGGTGTTAACACCGCGTGAGTAACGAGCGTGTTCGACGCCTTGTTTACGGCACAGTTAAAGGAACTGAACCGCTCAGCACCATTATTTCACCCTCCAGGCTCCGATGGCTAGGCCACGTGTTACGCATGCTAGCCCACCGGCTTCCACGACGTGCGTTATTTGCTCATCAGGGATGTGGATGGAATAAGAAGAGAGAGGATTGAAGGCCCTCACTTCGGAGCTGGCCTCGGTTGGAGCGACACGGCTCCCTGGTTGGGGTCCAAAAGACGATGAACATTTTTGGCTGGATACACTTGTTGATATGGCTAGGAGCCGACCTCAGTGGCGTTCGTGCTGTGAGTTTCTTTGTCCTTCCCTATCCCTTTTAGCCTCCCTCTCCGCCTACGATCTCATTTCATAGCGTAAAGCATAATAATTTTTCTTTTTGCCTAATAGCCGGCTGGTAGCTTCCCGGAACGAAGCCCATCCGCTGCTGGTAGCTCAGCTGGCATGCAGCTGTTGTATTTATTGTCCTTTTCCCTTATGTATTGCGGCACAGTAGCTGAGATGTTTCCTACCTCTAGCTAACGTTTATGATAATGATGATGAACGTAATAATAAATAATAACGTCCTGTAAAAGAAAGACTATTGGATATAGCATTAAAGGCGGGTAGCTCAGGTTGTTCAGATGGCGACGAAACGTTTGCAACAAAATTGCCAAGCTCAGCGAACAGTTCAACCGCTAAGAAAGACTGTTTCTATACTTACCATTTCAGTAGTTGAATGCAGCCCGAAGACCACAAGATCCACGAACTACTTCTCTACTAGATATACCGGAATATAGAACAGATTACCATCGGAAATACGTGCTTGCAATTCGGAATACGAATTGCGCCTGAAGGTCAGCAAATAATTGACTGTGCAAAACGCAATCTACATGTTGGAATGTCACATACCAAACAGCCAAGCATACGAACCAAACCCAAGATTCATATGATCAAGAAAACTGTCTACAACAGAATAATAATAATAATAATAATAATAATAATAATAATAATAATAATAATAATGTGTAAGCTGTACGCCGTAACGGCGCTTCGCTGCCGCGCGACCACCACCAGTCGCGCGCGGGCTGAGTATACCGCGAGGACCCCCAACCCTACGCGGGTTCGAACCGGTGACCTTATGGTTGCAAAGCAAACGTGCAGACCACTCGGCCACCGGCCGACAACAGGGAGTGAATATTGAAGTGGGAATGCCTTTACATTCACTGTCTCCATCTTCTTCCCTTATTTTAAATAACCATGCCAACACCAACGTTATCACCGACAAGTGTGTGATGAGGGAGGGAGGCAACTGAACACACCTTTACATTTACCGTCTTTATTGTCGATGTTCCTGTTAATCTTAGATTTCATTGTTCTAGGCGCCCCCATTGCTCTAGTTTCATGTATGCCACAACCAACATTCGATGTTACTGAATAGCCTTGTGTTATAAATAAAAATGTACATATTTTATACTCAGATTAAATCCATTTCCCTATAATTCAAAAACATCTTTCAGAGGTTCTGTATTCATATTCTCAAGAGGTCTGCCAACCTCGACAAAACAGCCAGTGCAACGTCAGATAACACGTCGAAACCACAAGCAATATTTATGTAAACTCAAGAAAGGAAATCGATTTGCATCACTGCTGTACCTTTTCCGACCATTTGTCGTCGTTTCAATAGTAAATGCTCTTAATTACCTGAACATGACGTAACAGGCGTGTCTAGCTGAAGATGAGAGCATACCCCTGGTAAAACTGGCATGGGAAGCAAATACCTAGTTCTATACTACATGCCCCAATCAACCTAACTTAACATGGTCAATCAACAGACAAAAAAGACGGTATGCAAATTAGTCTAAGCAACAAACCAGCTACCAAAACCGGAAGTCTTTCATGGGCGCATCGGTTAACATCTAGGTAGCGGACGAGTCTTCTGGAGAATATACAAGGCTTCCATCATCCGAAGCAAAGGTGATTGATTACATGAAGTACCGCACCTTCGGTTAAAGGGAATGCATCGTTGTTAACCCCAGGTTGAGTATGAAATACCCACGCTCCAGATGCCCACTTTCTGCCTAGCAAGTGGTTCATCAAATAAACTATATATATATATATATATATATATATATATATATCACGTTCTAGTGTCAAGTTCAGTTGTTGGGAATTGAAGGTAGTTGATCGGCGTGCATGCCGCGATCTGATCACGAGGGAAGTTGTGGAGGTGCAAGAGAAAGCTCTCATGCATGCGGAGAAGCGACAGGCACCGATGGAATGCACACCATCGACGTCGAGCACCTGCTGTTTTCGCACATGAGGTCGCGAGTGCCTGCGTCAGGCAGTCCTAGTTAGCCATGAGCAAGGCCACTCAGCACCAACCACAAAAAACGAAAGGTCCTGCTGAGAACGTTAGCAGACCCGATGCTGCATTGGTAGGTACGCTGCATGCGCTCCCATTCGCTTTGCTGATCGCGTGTTTGCGTGCTGAGTCCCTTTATTTCAGGTGGTTGATTTGCTATCTTGTCATAATGTTTATTTGGTTACTTCATCTTAATAGTTACGTGAATAATCTATTTACTTGCACACGTCGCTTAAGCTAATGATGGTCAACTTCGTTAGCTTTCTCGCGTTTGTGGCATTTTTTAAATATCTTTTTCTGACATCTTGCATTTATTGCGGATTTGTTCGTAACTAATTTATTTTATATGTTCATTCAACGAAAAGTTGTGTCGGCATATCCGTATGGTCCGAGCCAGTGTGGAGCGGACTACATTCCAGCTACCGCCTTGTGTGCGCTTGATTCCACAGACACATCGTACTTGTGTTTGCCTATGAAGGAGTGTGGGCCGGCTCCGTTGATGAAAAGGGGCTCCCATCCGCATGCCTCCAGTCTTATTCCTCCGGGTTTACACTGGATATGGAGTGGTTAGATGGAGTTCTGGGTGGTGCAGCGCAAGCCACGTATGGTTCCACTGTAGACGCGGGCGTCCTGTGGCTGTCCCTGCGGAGGCTACAGTGACAGGCAAATGCGGAACCGGATGTCACCAACCACATATATAACTGTTATAATACTTTTGAACAGTGCAGAAAGATGGCAGCGACTCTCGCTATACCAGAGCGGGTTCGAGCCCACGCGCGGCTGGTGGTGGTTGGCTGACAGCAAAGAGTCGGTACCGCGTAGCGGAATACTGCTGATACCGTCTACCGCTCTACCAGCAATTGTATCTGCCCAGCTACTGCGTCCGATTACCAAGTTTGTAATATATAAGGATTTTTGGCAGAAGCTATGTTGATTCGGGGCTATGACGCTGTGGTTTTCCAAATACTGCATCAGTGCATCTGCGGTGATTGATTCCATAACTTTAGAGAGCACAGAAAGTAGCATTATCGGACGGTAATTGGCAGGGTAGGCGCGACTATCCGCGTTATGAATAGTAGTGATGAACCTTCGCTTCTATATTGATGGAATTTGTTCTCCTCTAGAAAACGCTTATAGAAAATGGCAAGTGGTTCTGCTAGATCACCGTCTGCTGCCTGCACAGTCTTCGGAAGAATGTTATCACCTCCAGCAGAAATGTAGGTAAGCAGGGATAACAGTGTCCTCAATACAGCTTCTGCAATGAATATGATAGAGTAACAGAAACGAAGAAGGTATTTGGGCGCGTTACCTGATGGAACGTAGGGGAGCAATGAAACCGTAAATGATCGGCTGGTTCCATTGCTGATTGCGTGTACCGGTCACTCGTAGACTTTGTTGGGACTCCACATTGCACCTTACGAAAGCCATTAACGTGTCTGTTTGTAGTTCGTGCAGAATCCCTTCAATAAACCCTACTGATGCGTAACCTTGTCCTCGTGGATCAGGTTCACACAAAAGTTACACTGTGACATGTGTCTGCGTCTTCTGCTCCTTGGAAATAACTTGGGTTTACCTTGAATTGAAAGAATTCCCGTTCCGATGCGTACGCCACCATTGTGATAAGCGTCCTTGTGAGCGTTTCCCATGCGAGTTCGGGGGGTGGGGGTATTGAGTTAAGAAAATCCAAAATACCTCCCTAACAAGTGTGGATATCACGTCAAAGTGCGTGTTAATATATACTTTACCATCATCTTCGTTAGGATATTCCGCACAGCATATATAATCAAACATTAGAGTAACTTGGTCACTGCGACCAAAGGGTGTGCTAGTAAATAATCCCTCCACCAAGAGATCTTCGTTTGTGAGCACAAGCTCTAGTATCGACGACCTGTTAGCAGTTCGAAATCTGGTGAGTGAGGTGACGTGGCTGTACAGCAACTGGAGATTAGCACTTGTAAACCGAGTTTAAGCTGCACCAATGACGTGCTGACGTGTCACGCGGCTGTGGCTGTGGCTGTATAATCAGCTTAGCGCAAACTTCAAAAAGTGATTCAGTTTGCAGTACGTAGAGTTTGGTGGACAGTAAACTACGCCTACAAGACATGTGTCATTGTTAGGCATTATCATCATAAATAGAAGTTAGTTGAAGATAGGAGACACACCTCAGCTAATGTGCCGCAATACAAAAAAGATAAGATAGTAAAAACTAGACTAGAATAAAGTTTAAAAACTAGTGATATAGTGTTGAATATCATATCATGCATTTGTGATGAGATCATAAGTGAACAGAGAATCTAAAGGGGAGGGAAGGCCAAAGAAACGCATAATACAAACGCCATTGAGGCTGACCCATCGGCAAAACTAAGTGTATCCAACCGAACGTGTTCATCATCCTTTGGACCCCAGCCAGGCAGTCAGGATGTATCAACTGACGCCACCTTCGAAGTGAGGGTTTTCACCCATACAGATCAAGTCATCGCTTGACCTTCCCTTCTCTTTTTCTATCCAGACCCGAGCGCGAAAACGATGCACAACGCGGGAGTCGGTGTGCTGGTATGCGCAACACGTGGCCTAGCCATCGGAGTCTGGTGCGTGATATAACGGCGCTGAGCGGTTCACTCGCTCCGCCTGTACGAAATACCAGCGCGGTGCTCCCTCCCTGATATGAGCCAAGCTGCGAATCCAGCGATGATTGATCGAAACTAGCCCCTTTATGTTTGTCGACTTGATGGGTCAGGTTTCGCATCCGTATAAGAGAGTTGAACGGACGGCTGCGTTGCGCAATACACTTCAGGGAGATATTAATGTCGCGTCGGCACCACAGATGGTGGAGATTAGCAAAAGAAACTCGAGCTTTTGCTATAGGGTTTGTGACATCACTTTCGATCGCACGGGCGATAATATAGCTGCCTAGGTACTTAGCTTTCTGGACGACTTCTAGTTGATCATCACCAAGGATCAGCGCACGGGTGGGTGCCAGCCAATTTGAAAAAACGACTTTGCTTTCCGAGGGAGTAAAGCATAGCCCAAAACAATTGACAACCAGTGCTGCTTAGAATGTTTGGGCACTGTCACAGAGTACGGCAATGTCGTTAGAATACTCCAAGTCAAAAAGTCGTACACCAAGAAGTAGCTTCACACCTTGTATGTCGTGTCCAGCGAACGCTGTTATGATGTCTTCGTCAATAAGGAAGTTAAAGTGGAAAGATGAATGCAGACAACCTTGTTTCACACTGCTGGAAACATTGAAGGGCGGCGACAGTTTGCCACAAACCCTCACTATGCCCGAACTATGCGCATACAGCGCCCGGATAATGTTGACGTATTTATCTACAAAAGCAAGCCCCTGAATTTGAAGTGGGCTGGGGGAATTTTATCTGTCCCTGTGTCTATATTCAATTGCAGTCATCTGATCTGACGTTCGACTTCCGTGAGTGAGGGCGGATCAAAGGAGACGGACAAGGATAAAAGACATTCAATGCCCGAAAAAGAAGTGATAAACCTGTTTGAATAAGCTGCATTTCAAAGTGTTAAGTCCAACGTTCCAGGCATTTTGATAACCTGTGAATCGGCTGTGCACTCTCGTCCCATATAGTTTCACTAACACCAAGTATCCTGCTGCCCGTCTCCCGTAACAGACGGAATACCTTACGACGATTAACAACGGCAGCGGCTATTTCCATCTCCAACGAATGATGGGACCATCAGGATTTGTGGACTCTCATCAAGCTAGCACGCAGTTTCATCACGAGGTCTTTGCGAGTCTCAATGTACTCGCTCCCAGTCGGAATGTGTTGGCGAGCAACCAAAGGTTCCAGACACTGTAGAGGGGTCCAAATTCTAGGTTGGCAACTGCATTTGCCACATGAAGACATGCCTGCTAATAGAAACGTTTGTCAGATATACAACCAGTGATCTTCGACGATGTTCGGAGGGCGCTTACTCAGCCTGGACGAAAGCGTACTTCGACACGCATTTAGAACATCTGGCTTCACCAGTTATCTGGTGTCAATGCGGACACAACGACGTTGCGGACGTCCGCCAAAACGCGCCTGAAGGTCAACACACACACGCTCGTGCTTCAAATTGAGCAACAGTTTTAGTCACAGTTTACCTAAAGGTAACTGATCGCGAAGTGATCGATTAGCCTCCAGCGCAGGTCCGACGCCGGTGGGCGCCAAGTCACTCTTCTGAGAATGCAGTGTTGTAAGTTAGTGCTCGCGAGAACGAGACGAGCATCTTCACACAGGTGCAGCAACTGCTCACCATTATCATTACGGGAGCTTACACCATGTTGGCCGCCCAGATGAAGCTCATCAGAGGACAATTTTCCGACTTGGGCGTTCAGATCACCACCAAGCACCACAGTATCCGTAATTGTTCTGTAACGAAGTAGATCGTTAAGTAGACGATAGAAACCACCTTTCATCGAATCAGTACAACAGTTTGTGGGGGTAAAGGCCGCAATGACAAACAGGCACCGTTTGTCCCCGCGTGATTCGGAATGCTTGAAGGAGACAGCCAATCTGACGGCGCCCATCCGACTGTTGAATGGGACCCAATCGACCAGGGCAGCTTCAGCGCGGGAACACAAAACCATGCCCACGCCGGCTTGATCGGCATTTGAAGCTACTTCCTCTCCAAATAGGCGCAATGAGAATGTGCCGCCAGTATCGCATGTTGGAGATCGCAGGCTAAGCACGGAGTTCGAATCTTGTAGGCGGATTTCTTGTAAGCAGCAATTATCGATCGATAGTGTCCCCAGTGTACGGGCAAGTGCTACCTTTTGGCAAAGCTGTAACTTGATGTACGCAAATTACCAGCGGGTAAGAGTTCTCGGCGAGCGGAAGGATGTTGACGTAGTGTACATCGACATTAGTAAGACGTTTGACAGTGAACCACGAGGTACACCTTCGTAAACTGAGGACATACGGAATCGGTGGCATGCTATTTCAGTGGTTACACGATTTTGTTGTGGTAAGGAAGTTTAGTGTATAGGTCAATGACTACCTGACAGATTGGTTCCCACCGACCAGTGGCGTACTGCACTTGGGTCAGTGTTATTTCATACTCATATCAACGATCTTCAACAGCTGCTCCAATCACCATGTGCCTTGTTTGCAGATGATTTGAAAATCTGAAGGAGCATTGAGAACCAGAACGATTGCGCTCCTCTCCAGCATGGCTTAGAGCAACTGATAACGTGGTCCACTGAAATGCAACTCCCTCTTAACGCAAGCAAGTCGGAGTTCATCAGTATCACCAGAGGTGCAGCCACTGTATCATACACATTGGACGCCCAACACATCTGTCAGAGACTTAGGGGTGCTTTCTCGACATGATATGAGATCACTAGAAAATACGGAGAAATTGTACCATTCGGGACTTCGTAGGCTCTGGGCTTTACGACGCAGTTTCTCCATATGGTATGAAAAAACTGTCCCTCGCCTATTCACCTCGCTCATCAGACCAATCCTTGAATACGGCGTCTCATCTTACAATCCGATAACTCAGAATGAAAAGGAAAAGCTAGAGAAAATAACGCATCGCAACTAGAATGACACCCAGTCTACGAAAGCTTCCGTATGAAAAACGGTATGACTGTAAACACTATCGAGCACGAATTGACATTATTATGATCCATTGAATACTACACTTGAATCACTTCCCCATACTGCGGCCAACAGTTCACCTGCGTGGACCTTGTAACACTCGAGGACACTGCTACAAATTCAGGGTCCGATGCATGAACACGGTATCACATTAACTGTATAGAACGAAGTATAGTAAATTTATGGAATACACTACCTGAAGACTAATAGAGGCCGATTTTGTGAAGAGTCTCAAAACAAGTATCGAAGACTATTCTGGAAATCAGTGCTTTTGTGAAACGATGCACAAACCAATATGAATGCCTAACCGAACAGGAATAAACGATTAACTGACCGAACAATACCGCTGAAGATTCACAATTGTTTTTGATTTTTCATAATTCGATAGTTATACGGAAACTTTGCTACTTGTTCTTAAATGCAGTCTCAGACTGTCTCATAGTACGCAGGTTGAAGCATGCCAGTCTTAGGGAAGATCGAGGGTTCCAAAGGGAAACGGATGAACTGAGGTCGTCCGCTTGGCTAAACATGGACTAGTGTACTGGAATAGAGCGACACGCTGTGATTGTTTGTGGGTTGAAATTAGAAGACAAGCAACTAGTAAAGCAAGGTGAGGGCTGGGCAGAAAATTGGGGAGTTGAAAACAAGGGGGATAAAATGAAGGTGGAACGAGACGCTAAGGATGAATAAGTGTAAGGGGAGGAATAAAAAGACAGGATGGCCTGAGCAGTAGCATCCGAACCTCTATCCACCCTGTACGATGCAGCAGATAGGGCGCCATTTATTATCCTCTGCGACGGCCAGAGCAGCAAGAAATGGTGTGGAGGGAAGTTCATAGAGTTTTATTGCGAGGGCAAGATATTGTCATCTTGGCCAGGCTCAGACAGGAAAAAGATTTGGGTTTTCAACCAAAGCCTATGGTACAAAAACCTTACCGCAATGCAGCGGGGTTTTGCCACTGGACTACAAGGGGCCGGTTGAATGGAGTAAGGAGCCATGCTTACTCCAACCACCAATCTGGAGGGTCAGACTATGTTTGTTTGACCACTAACCGTTGACCAATCTGGTATGAGTGGCTCTGAAGGTGCTAAAAAGCGTCACCCAGCATAGCTCAATGGATCACCGAGGCACACAAGCCATCGCATCGCGTTAAGGTCCAGCCTCGTCGCGATGGAGTGATAAAGATTTAGGAACACAAATCTGAACCAACAGCAGTCCCAAGTGGTGTAGCGCAGGGTAGTGTCCTTGAAACTATACGGTTCTCGATGAATGTTGATATCTTTCACGTACGGAAATTCAGAAAACAATACTATTTTGTTGAAGATATCAAAATTCTCTACACTTCTCACCATGCTACCATTAACGTAGCCACCGAGGTGATCAAGCTCGACCACCACGGTTTGGGAACCAGGTTATCAAAGTGGTGAATGTTATTCAAGATAGATAAGTGTTACGTAATGTCATACGAATGTGATATAGCATCTAGCGGTCTGACCATTTCCGATAAGCCATTCAAGATACGCCACACCGGTCGGGCTCCGGGACTGAGATACTCATGTTCAGATAACTTCTCCGAACAAGTAGCATACGTAAATGCAAAGGTATCAGGGCGTTATCTAGAACATTTAAATCAAAAGAATATCGGCGCCGCGTCACTTACTGGAATATTGCGCAATAGCGTAAAACAGCAAAAATGCGACCGCGTAGTATTAAGAGGAGAGGTGGCCAAGCGATGACTTGGTCGAGAGGATTGAAGGCCCTCACTTCGGAGCTGGCCTCGGTTGGAGCGACACGGCTCCCTGGTTGGGGTCCAAAAGACGATAAACATTTTTGGCTGGATACACTTGTTGATATGGCTAGGAACCGACCTCAGTGGCGTTCGTGCTGTGAGTTTCTTTGTCCTTCCCTATCCCTTTTAGCCTCCCTCTCCGCCTACGATCTCATTTCGTAGCGTAAAGCATGATAATTTTTCTTTTTGCCCAATAGCCGGCTGGTAGCTTCCCGGAACGATGCCCATCCGTTGCTGGTAGCTCAGCTGGCATGCAGCTGTTGTATTTATTGTTCTTTTCCTTTATGTATTGTGGCACAGTAGCTGAGGTGTTTCCCACCTCTAGCTGGCGTGTATAATGAAGATGATGATTCCAAGTTGAGCGCGAAACCTGTCGTTTGCACGTTGTGCATTATTTTACGTACATGGAAGCATACCAGGCGGAACGAAGATCCAGGCCGAAGAGGGGCCATTGGGCGACCTCTGTGCTCGTCGGCGGAACCATCGGGGGTAGAATCATGGGAACAGGAATCGGTTGGCAGTGGATACAAATGATTGGCGGAGAAGAAACGCTTGTCAGTTTGAAGGAGTGTGAGCGGCGGATGCAAAAGTATTTGGGCACGGTATAGCAGATGAACGGTCCGTGGTTTTGTCACTGGGCATTATACTACCTGGTTTCGCAAGCCTAAGTAAGGAGTTGTCTTAGGGAACACCACCCCGAGTCTTTGGCTAGATATCCTACTCGTAGGCCATCGGGGTGAATTCAGGGGATCGCGGTTACTGGGAGCCGCCTTTGATTTTTTCGATTTCCAAACAGGGGCCCAATCCTCCCTGTTGATCACGAGGCGCAAACACATGACCAAGAGCAGGAGCAATACTTCCGCGAATCCCTCCCTGGATAATTTTATCGCTGAATCGCTGACGAGAATCGCTTCACCACCAAACTACAATGGCTGCTGCCCAAGATTAATGGAAGTTGTGCTTCACTCCGATAATATGCCACAAGCCCTATTGGATAATTGGCTAAAGTATCGCGCCGGGTTACCATTTGCGATCTGACTAAATTGCAACAGGCACACGCTCACTAGTGGTCGGCAATCCGTTGGAAGTCAAAAGGCATCAGCAGTACGCCGGTAAGCAGTATTGATGCTTCGCTGCCGCGCAACTACCACCAGTCGCATGTATACTAAGGATACTAGAAGGGTCGCCAGCTAGTCGGACGGCGCACATCTGGCTACTGACTGGGATTTAGTCTACCAAAGCAGCTTCAGTCCTGGAGCTCAGGGTAATGCACACATTGGATTGACTGGCATTTGAAGCTGCACCTAGCCCGAGACTCAGTGAGATAGTACCGCCAGTGTCACATGAAGGATATAGTACTGTGAGCACAGAGGTTGAGTCAGTTGTTATGGAGTTCTCCGAGCTGGGCAACTTGGTTGCAAACGTTTCGCCACCATTCGAGGTGGCATCTTCAGTGCGGGATTGATAGCAGTAAAGTAGCAGTAGCTGGTAGAAAGCAAACCCAATAATGGTTGAGTATTGCATGCTGGTATATCTGATAATCAGCAGACCGATGGATTGGGTCTCTAAGATTAAGGCAAATAATGTCTGTTGACCAAGTTGGAACAGAGTATGCACGTTGAAGCGTGCCAGCCTAAGTGATGATCGATGGCGTAAACGGATGCAGATGAACTGAAGTTATATGCATAGGTGAAAAGTAACTTGTCGATAGGGCAAGTGGGACGCTCCACGATTGTTTGTGAGTTGCAACTAAAAGATAAACGGCTACTAAAGCAAGATGAGAGATGGGTAATAATACTAAGGCGAGATGAAAACAGGAGGGATAAGCGAAGTTGTAACGGGACGATAAAGAGGAAAAGCCGTAAAAGGGGGTTAAGACGGGGAGGCCTGAGCAGTATCATCCTCACGCCTTTTTACGCAACTCGATGCCGTTGACTGTCCTCTGCGAAAGCATGCGCAACAAAAAATTGTTTAAAACTCATTGCATTACATGTGCATGATACCGTTAGGTTGGGCACGCCAAGACATGTCCTTCCGCCAATGTGTTCTCAGGGGCGTTCCGCAAGGTTCAGTCCTTGACCCCCTCTTCACTTTATACGTTAATGACCTAACCGATGAATTGGGTGTGCCATCCCTAATGTTTAAGGATGAGTTGAAACTCTGGTAATAATAGACGATTCGGTTGGTCCACTGACCCTACAGAGGGTTCTGGATAGACTTTGGGACTGGTCCCTTTTGGGGCAGTTGCCCGTTAATTTAGCGGAATATTCCGTTTTACGCGTTGTTCCTAATGACCCGCCGATGCGTTATTTACTTGGCGAGTTCAAGTTCAAGCTGACCTTGGAGTTTTGCTGTCATCAGAATTTAAGTCCAGTGAACACTGGACGACAGCTGCTCGTGAAGGTTTCAACGTGTTGTCGATGATCCGCAGGTGATTCGGAATCATGAACATCGTAATGTTCGTTAGACTATTTTCGACTTTTGTAAGGCCGCACTTGGAATACTGCATTCAGGCTTGTCCTCCATGTCTAGTTCGTGATAAAATGATAGTTAAACGTGTCCTGCGGGCCGGGACGAAAATGGTGCACGGGTTATGGAAACAGACGTACCCGGAGAGGCTACGTAAGTTGGATGTTTATGTAATACAGGCGACTTCCTTTGTCCTTACGTATAGTGAGTGAGTGATCTCAGCAGTCTAACAACTAGACAAAGAGCAAACAGAAAATCATGGAGATCAGACACAAGGGAGAGTCATCGCGTCATAATTATCGTGGCATAGTAGTTGAAGGGGAGCCACACACTACAACTAATATGCCGCAGGAAGAAAGAAACATTTTGACAAAAAGCAGAACAAAACATTTTTAGTTTGTTTTTCACATGCCGATTTTGCTCTTTTTTGTCATTTTAATGTTTGTAGTATTAATCACGTGAATAAATAAAATACTGTACACAATTCTTCCACTGATTCCGGTTGCGGGCCATGTCTTCAAGAGTGTTAAGCTACCGGCACTCCTCATCTTTGGGTCCCCATCCTGGAAGACGTACGAGTCTAACAGCGGCTAGATACGACGTCTGCGATTTCATGTGCTGCCGCCCTGTAAAAGGCTGATCACCACGCATTCGCCTCCAGCCAGGTCCTTGACGAGCGAATAGAGCGCGACGCGGTAGATGCTCAGGTGCCATGCGTAGGACGTGACCGAGCCATCTCAACTGACGCAACAAAACCAATTTGTTGAAGGGAATACTCGCATTCCCCAAGATGCGACGTCGAACGTCATTACCATTAACTCGATGTTGCCACCAAACACGAGCAATCCTCCTTAAGCAACCGTTATCGAACGCAGAAAGACGACGTATGTCTTCCAAGCGAATCGGCCAGGACTCGCACCAATACAACAATACTGAGCGAACTGATGCGCTGTAAATGCGGCCCTTTAGCGAGAATAAGACGTCGCGACGACGCCACAAGTGCATCAGATTGACAAATGCTGATCGAGCTTTAGCGATACGAAGAGAAACTTCTTTGTTAATAGTGCCGTCAGCATAAACACAGCTCCCAATGTAGACGAAACTATCTACCTGTTCAAGTTGTGCACCTTCGAGAGTGAGCACGGGAGCAGGTGAAATCCAATCCTTGAGCAGTACTTTACACTTCGATGGGGCGTAGCTCATATCATAGTTAAATGCTTCAATCACCAAACGATCCAGAATGAGTTGCATACTCTGAGGATCGTCACCAAGTAAGGTGATATCATCAGTATAATCTAAGTCGGTCGCGCGGGCACCCGGTAGAAGCTCTAGGCCAAAATGTTGGAAACGTTCTAGGGCATTCGACAGAACGTCTTCGATTGCGAAGTCGAAGAGGAATGGGGACATAGGGCAGCCCTGTCGCACACCGCTATTGACAGCGAATTTCGAAGAAAGGTTGCCATAGACCCTCACTCTGCCGGAAGGTAAAGTGCTCGTAAGATGGCGGTATATTTCTTTGGCATCCAGTTCTTTAGTAAGCAACGCCATAAAGCAGGTCGATCGACGACATCAAAAGCGGCACATATGTCTAGGAATGCAACGATAATGGGCCTGTGATAAATGTGGCGATGTTCGAGGAGCTGGCGGAGCGTGAAGATTTGATTCACGCATCCGCGGCCGGGACGGAAACCAGCTTGTTTTCCACGGTAGTATGATTCACGTACTGGGGATAGTCTGCGAAGCAGAATGGATGTAAATAGGTTAGAGGCAACCGAAATAAGACTGATCCCGCGATGATTTACATATGAGGTGCGAGTGCTTTTCTTGAAAATCGTGACAATAACTGATTCACCCCAAGAGGAAGGCACTTTCTCTTCATACCAGATTTTTGCGAACAGCGCGGTCAGTTGGTTAATGATCGCCACACCGCCGTACTTGAACAGCTCCGGAGGAAGTCCGTCTAAGCCGGCAGATTAGAATGACCTCGGCAGGATCACAGTGCTCGGGGTATCTACCGCATTTTGGTTGGTTAACGCAGTCCGCAGCATCCTTCGGCAAGTTGAAATTTTCCACCGGCAAAATAGTGAAAAAAGTCGTTTTCGGATGGTACAACGTAGGGCTTAAATGGTTTGTATGTTGGATAATAAACTTGTATAATTGTTCAAACTCCTAGAAAATCTTAATGTGAACAGTGCTCCACCTACACCATAAAGCACTGTTATATCACGCGCCAGGCTCCGATGGTCGGGCCACGTTTGCGCATGCCATCACACGGACTCCCACGACGTGAGTTATTAGCGCTACGGGGGTATCCGTCGCAAGGAGACCGGACCTTAACCTGGTGCGACGGTTTGCGTATCTCATTGACCTGTACCGGGTGGTGCCTCCCGGCCCCCTGAGAGCTACTCCTACCAGCTTCGTCAATGGTGAGAGGTCAGAAAAACTCAGTCTCCTGGTCCTCCAGGTTGGACGCTTGAAATCGGATGGCGTCAATTTCCGTCAAATTATATCACTGACACCTCATCGCCGCCTTGCGGACAGGCTTTGAACCTACAGCTTAGGATGACGAACGTAATGGTCCGCCTGTCTAGGGATAGGCGCCCTGGCAGTATCTCAGCCCACATACAACCATGACATTTTCTTCTAACATCATCCTGCATCGGCCGTCGCTCTGCTTATCAGTGGTCACCTTATCTGCTGCATACAGCAGTGCGGATAAACGAAAACATGCTACTGTTGGCGCCTCCTTTCTTTTCCACCTGTTTCTCTTACCGACATCCGGTCCCCCATTACTAACCCTCCTTTTATAATTCCCAACTTAATTGACAGCAACCGAAGTGCCACTGGAGTAGAACCATTTGCAGTCACCATCCCACAACACCTATCGCAGGCCTATCGGCAAAAGTCCCTTATAAGGCCACTCTGTCCCGTTTGCATGGCGAGGTTCAATGTTCGCACTCTAAGAGAAATAGGTCAACAGGCTGCACTCGCACGCACCTTAGACACACTGGGTTTTGATGTGTGTTGTGTGTCCGAAACTAAGGTAATTGACCCAAACGGGGTTGTTGAATTAACTGCACCCGGCTTATCCTCTCGTTATTGCTTGCACGCATCCAGAAACGCCGATGCAGCACTCACGAGTCAAGCTGGTGTAGGTATCATTCTAAGCTTCAAGGCTGAGCCGTCGTTGGTTGACTAGATTCCGGTGAACAGCCATTTATGTGCAGCTCCTTTGACGACATCAGCTAAAGTTGATTCACAAAGTAGTACAAAACGCTGTTTGTTTGTGATTTCCACTTATGCTCCCACCGGTTGCAATTCTAATGCTGTCAAGGACACATTCTTTCACGAGCTAAACACGTTACTACGCAGTGCTACTAGTTCAGATATTATAGTACTTGCAGGGGATATGATGAGCGCACAATTAGGGCATCTGAGTTCTTTAGAAGCTCAACTGCGTGGTAATTATGGGCTTAACTCCGAACGGACTGACAACGGTGAGTGTCTGCTACAACTATGTGCGGAGCACCAGTTGTTTCTTAGTAGCGCCGCTTTTAGACACAAGGGGCGCCGAAGTGCCACTTGGCATCCTCTTGTATCTGACCAGCGATGTATCCAAATTGACCACACAGCCATAAGTTACAGGTGGCATGGTTCCATCCTGCATTGCCGCTCGTACCGGAGTACCTGCGTCGACTCTGATCATGCCTCGGTACACGGTCATTTCTTCATGAACTTTATCGGCAGGTGCACCAAGCGTCTCCTACGATTGGTAACTGAGAAATTATCGCAGCCCTCGGTCAGGCAAGCTTATCAAAATGCACTGCGTACCGAACTTTCTCTGTCTTCTTCTAAAACACCGAGCTTCAGTGGAATAAGGTCTCGAGCATTATGCACAACGCAGGAGCATTTGCTTGTGGCACTATCAATCGTCACCGAACCAGTCACTGGATATCCGAGAGGTTGGTGAACCTGTTGGAATCTAGAAGAAACGTCCCGGCTGGCTCTGAGCACAATATGACCAGACGGGTTTTTAGGCGCGAACTAAAGCGGAGCCTATGTGCTGACAAAGAAGCTTGGTGGACCACTCGGGCTCAAGAAATGGAGGAGGCAGGAGCAGTAGGCAATTACCGCGAGCTCTTCCAGCTGATCCGCACCACTGGTACAAGGAAACCAGGCGTCAGTGAGACAATCAGAGACAGTGCGGGTGCACTAATACACAATAAAAAGCTTCGTACGGCTCGTTGGGCGGAACACTTTCAAGATCAGTTCAGCTGGCCCCCTGTTCCCGGACCTTTTCCTACTCAGGTGATGCAGGACGAGCCATGGACGGTTAGTTTAGAGCCTCCTTCAGAGGCCGAGGTCCGAAACGCGATCACAGCCCTCAATCGTTTTCGTGCCGCTGTCCCAGATTCCCTCCTACCTGCACTATTTGAGAATGGAGGTGAGGTCCTCTACAAATCACTGGCCTCACTATTCGAGCATATCTGGAAGGAAGAGAGTGACCCGGCTAATTGGAGCGGATCGATTATAATGGCAACATACAAGAAGGGCAGTCACACAGACTGTTCTAACCACAGGGGTGTTAGTCTAACGCCAATTGTGACAACATTACTGGCCTCGGTCCTCGTTCGTCGCCTCACGGGAATCTCGGATTAGAGAAGAACAGGTTTCTGTCCAGGACGTTACTGTATAGACCATATATTCCCTTTGCGGCAGGTGCTAGAGCAGTGTCACGCATACCGCAGACCGACAATAGCTGTGTTCCTCGATTTCAAGAGTGCGTTCAATTCAGTCGATCGATCGATTCTGTTCGAAATACTTGCGCGAGAAGGTGTTCCCACCAAATATATGAACATCCTTCGTGCTCTATACTCGAACACTACAGGCCGCGTCAGGGTCTACGGTGGCCTATCGGATAGCTTTCCGACCACAAGTGGCGTCCGTCAGAGTTGTCCGATTTCCCCGTTTTTGTTCAATTTCGTCGTGGATTCTATCATGTAGTTTTCCCTTGCGCAATCTCACGATGTAGACATTGAAGTGATGCCTGGTGAAAGATTGGTTGATCTTGATTATGCGGACGATATCGTCTTGCTTTTCGACGATGTTGCAGCAGCACAATCAACCCTGAATAACCTGTCTAGAGTGGTTCCATTATTTGGTATGCGCTCCGCACCTTCAAAGTGCGAAGTGTTGCTGCAGGACCACCAGCCACTTGATGACCCCTTGATCCCTGCTAACGAGGAAGTCGAGGTGGTTGATCAATTCACTTATCTTGGCAACTGCATCAGCAACGATAGGTGCATAAAAACGGTGGTCATTTCACGCATTGCAAAGCCAGAGCTGCGTTCTTGAACCTGCTGTATCTTTGGCGACAGAAAGGAGTTTCCTTCCGTCTGAAAGGCCGCGTATACAAGGCCACAGTGAGGGCCGTCCTGCTCTATCGGAATGAGACTTGGCCTCTTCGGTCTGAAGATCTGAGGCGCCTTCAAGTCTTTAATCATCGTTGTCTGAGAAGCATTTCTGATGTCGGATGGCACCAGCGGGTCCGCAACGATGATGTGTCTAGGCGAGTACTAGGTAGTGATAATCATGCTATCTCCCTAGAACTACAGGTAACAATGAATAAGTTGCGCTGGCTCAGGCACCTGCTGCGTATGTGTTGTCCCTGCTTACCTAGGAGGGCCTTGTTTAGTCTACCAGATGTAGGGTGGCGCAAAGCTCGAGGTGGACAGAAGTTGACTTGGTAGCAGGAAATGTAGTCACTGACGATCAAACTGGGTGCCGTTGGTCAGTCTCGCCCTCCGGGCTGGAGTCCACGTGACTTGCCTTGTGCTTGGCTTGAGACTTTACAGGACATGGCTCGCAGTAGACACCAGTGGCGCGTTTGCTGCCGTCTCGTAATCGGATTGCCTGTTCAAAGTGTGTTTGGTGCTGAGTTATCTACGGGGTAATGGATTATTACGACGGGTGGCAGTGAAAACCGCAAGGAAGCTGTCTCGCAGATGCCGCCTTATCTTTGCACGATAGTCAGCTGTTTGTGACGATATGTTGTCTACACAAGGTGTAGGCGCCTTGACGCTGAATGTTTGATTAGGGCATTAAGGTTTTCAGGTAAGCCCCCCTTCTCTCCCTCGGATTATTCTTTATTCCATAGATCATCGTGGTTGTATTGCAGCGAAGCATCAGTTCAAGTGGCTGAGGTATTGCTGTTGTTGATGATGATGCCACTGAGGTATGTATGGAAGAGAATGGGAGGTCAAGTAATGAGTTGGTTAAGAGGAATGAAGGCCTCCACTTCGAAATTTACGTCGATTGGTGTCTCCAGACTGCCAAGCTGGGGACCGAAGGACGACGAACACGTTTATTTGGACATAGCGAACAGCGGACCCAAGTCGCGTTTGTGTTATGAGTTGCTTCGTATCTCCCGTCCCTTTTATCTTTCGCATCTAATCAAGTTCTCACACGTAATGTTTAATATGACACTAAGCATCATATTGAATTTTTGTTATTATATTGTGTTTTGTGATGTTTTGTAGCTGCGGCTGGTCGTGGTCGCAGATGCAGACACATAATACGATCGTAAAAGACAAGTCATTGTTATAAATCTTCCAAGGCAGTGTTTAACAGGCCTCAAGCAAATCCTATTGGGTCACTGGAATCACACTTCAGAGCTGGGCTTGCTTCCCACTGCTTTGTGGATCAGGCTAATGAACCAAAGCCTCCGTGTGGAGTCCCTCAAGCGAACCTCCATGTACCACTATGCCTTGTGGGTCAGACTGTTGAGTCAAAAACTAGAGGTAGGGCACCTTGAACAAAACCCCTCTTTCGGAATGGGCAGCTGGAGAGCATCATCCGCCCTTTCGGCACCGTCGACTTTTTGTATTTGTCTCTAATCTCAACTCACTTCTCCCCTTTCCGTTGTGCAAGAGACTGTCGCTGACCTGGCAACTGCTGGTATCGATACATGTAGTTCTCTCATCAAACCTATGGTTTCATTTCCCACTGGATCTCTTAATGTTCGCACCCTAGTCAGATCGGCCAGTAAGTAACATTAACCCTCACTACTCACTCTTTTCATATTGATGCGTGCTGTCGCCGGAACACGCATCCAAGTTAACAGCGTCGTGACAAATCTTCGACTCTCAGGGTCTGAATCTGAGAGTGATTACACTGTTCGAGTTGGTATTGCCCTCAATCTGCAGTCTGCTTGACTCGATGCCGGTGAGCCAACGCATATGCTCTGTTCGATTTCGAAACCCTATTGGAATGAACAAGCACGGTCTGAAGACAAGTGTCTTTACAACACCACAGTTTAGACCGCTATTGGATGCAGTTCAAAGAGTAGCAAAGACGATTTCCATTGAAAGCTCCCATCTCTTCTTCACGTGGCGAAGAATACTGACATCGTGGTTGTTGCTTGTGACATGAATGCCCAAGTAAGTCGTCTTTCAGACTGAATAAGACCTGGGAGGCTGCTTCGGAGTCGATGCACGCTGAAGACAATGGTGATCGATTCCTGCAACTGTTGGACGACCGCAACCTTTAGCACAAACGTTCACGCCGTCACCTGGCACCCACCGAATTCACCAATGACCTGCAGTCAAATTGATCATGTTGCCATCAGCTACAGATGGCGCACATCAGTCCAAAACTGTCGGTCGATTTAGAGCACGTGCCTGGATTCTGACCATGCTGTAGTGAGCGCATGTTTGAGGCTTACTCTTCCCGCTTTAAAGAAGCGCCTATTTTCTAACCTGACTTGTAACTTGAACTCGTATTCTGCAGTTCAACAATATCATGACGAACTGGTCCACCAAATGCCAGGGATGAACAATGTTGGTGAAATGAACGCTGGCGATGATCGTCTGAAATGTGCCATGAAGTATGTTGTTGACGCCAGTTGTGCACCCAACTAGAAATGTCATGACTGTGAATGGATCTCTGATGCACCTATCAGTTTGGTCAAAGCAAGGAAATAAGTCCGATTGTCGTAATGGCTCTCTGTGAATGAAAATGCAAGTCTTGGGCTTCAATCAAGATTCTATTGTCCAAACAGGCACGTGCTCATTTTATGCCTTGTATCAACTAGAAGCACTCACAAATGGTGAAATTCCGTCCTCTCGCTCCTCTAGTGATATCCAGTTGAGCTGTTCTCGGTATCTCAAGTCTACTCGGTGGCATCGATTTTGGGCGAACAAGCAAGAGATCGGCCTAAAGTTACTGTGCTTGCTCACCAGCTAGCACCATACCAATGGGTACTGAGTTTAAGCGTGTCCGTAACATCCTTAAAACAAAGTCTGATAAAGGGTCTTTGAATCGACGGGGAGCGCTGGTGAGTGGCAAAGACCCGTGAGATGGAGAAAGTCAGTGCTATTGGAAACAACCAAGTGCTATTCCAGTTTATCCGGAACATAGATCTGAGAAAGCAATCAGTCAGCGAGACAATAGCTCAGAAATATGACTATTGATCCATTCTCAGCACCGTCGACTAGCTCGTTAGGTAGAATATTTTGAAGAGCAGTTCAGCAGGCCTGCTGCGACACTACCGCTTCCGATGTGGGAGGTAGACGTCACACCTCTCACTTTAGAAGAGACCCGACATGAGCTTTCCGTGTTGAAACAAGGCTTCTGGACCCGATGACCTCCCTCTATCCTTGCTGAAAGATGGTGGTGACTCTTTGTTGACTGGACTTGCTGCTCTATTTAACACGATCTGGAACACTTAAGAGGTGCTTTCAGACTGTGAATGTCAACTGTCGTGCTCATTGTCAAAAAAGGTCAGCGTAGTTTGTGCGAAAATCATCGAGGCATTCGTCTTGTTTCCAATGCCTCCAAACTTCGCGATCCAGGCTGCCTTTCGCTCTAGTCGTGATTGTATGGAGCATATAGTTACTCTTCGCAAAATATTAGAACAGAGACACATACATATGACCGAGTATCGTTGTTTTGCTTGACTTAAAAGCTTGCTTCGACTCTGTTCATCGTGCCAAGTTGTGGCACTGCCTATCCATGAAAGGCTAAATCTCTTTTCATTAAACAACCTGTACCGTAATTCCCGAGGCCATGTGAGGGTCGACGAGAAGCTGGTTCCTGATTTCCCTACGACAAGTAGGGTTCGTCAGGATTGTCCTGTATCTTATTTCCTCTTTGACTTTGTGATCGAAATGATTATGAATGACTCGGTTCTTTCCGGTCTTACCGGAGTGGTAGTTCTGTCACGCGACCGACTGACAAACCTAGAGTATGCGGACGACATTGCAGTGACTATACAGACATCACATGACAGACTGAGGCGTAGCGCTGCACGCTTCGGCATATTCAAAGTGCTGATACAGGACTGGATCGACATACCCCTCCGGTTCTAGCTATCACTGAACAGCCACCTGAAGTGGTGGATCAGTGCACTTTCCTTGGAAAATATCACCTCCCGCGGTCACATTACTGAGGAAGTTATTTCGCGTATCAGCATGACCCGTGTAACTTTCCAGAGGCTCAACCAACCACGCCCTCATAAACTATGGTAAAGACGCGGTGAAACCAACGAAGTTATTCCGTGTGGTACGGGAAACGGGCAGCTGGAGACCTGATGTTAGTGGAACTATGTGACGAGTGGACAGCCTGTCCACAACCTGGCAAAATACTAGGAGCGTTTGGCTGAGCACATTGAAAGGCAATTAAATCAGCAAGAATTGTCAGAGTTCTTACCGGCCAGTGATCGCTCTGCTCCGTGGGCTGTCCACTTACGTCCAGCCTCTCGAACATAAGTGAAACGCGAAGTCGCCGCGGGACCAGATGATCTTTTTTCAGCCCTCGTCAAATTCGGGGGCCCTGATCTTGTTGACGATCTACACGATTTACTATTGAAAAGGTGGAAGCAGGAAACTGTCCCAACAGACTGGAGCCGTTATTTTATCGTTCCGGTCTTCAAAGGATGGCTCACGATCGGAATGCGGGAACCATAAAGGAATCAGTCTGATCTCCATCGCCTCCAAACTGCTTGCTCTCGTCATGCTTTACAGACTGACTAGCACTCATGAAGACCAGATTCGTGAGGAGCAAGCCGGGTTTCGTCGAGGTCTAGACCGCATCGATCACACCTTCAGTTTCGTCAGTTGTTGGAGCACTGTTACATATAGTGGCGGCCCATCGTTGTCGTGGTCCTCGACATCGAAAGTGTCTTCCATTCGGTGGATCGATGTGAGCTTTGGAACTGCCTACTAAGAAAATCTGTACCCGGGAAATATGTAAATATTATCCGAGCGGTATACACGCATAG
>OX104070.1:46173417-46189293 GCA_944474145.2 Dicrocoelium dendriticum | reverse complement strand
GAATCCGAAGATATCAAGCGGAATTCCACGAAACTTTCACGGATTGACGAACACACGAAACTAAAAAGTTTGGTGCACAACTAACACAGCAACACACGTAAAATACAGTAATTCCGTGTATGGACCCGTAGTCCGTTCAGACGTAGGAAAAATACCAACATACATGTTTTGACTCAGGATGAAATGACACAAATCATCAACTGTTTCTTGAAGTGGCACGTTTGTGAATAGAGAATCCACGTCAATAGAGTACATTACTTCCGCTAGAACAATTCTCACTGGGTTCGGAAGTAATGTACTCTATTGACGTGGATTCTCTATTCAAAAACACCAACGCCGGATGGTACGTGTGAAACTGTAACCTGCCCTTAACCGGAACCAGGTGAAAACAAATAGGACCAAACGAACCAATGAAGAACAGGGCCCAGTCAGCGAATGCACTATAGTCATGTGATTGGGCACGTGTAGTTAGTGGGTGTAACTTGACGCATCGGTTGTGGATGTCCCTAAGTCCGATGAAACCTGCTTACAACTACTAGAAATCTAACTTCCATGGCCTAACTCGAGCAGCGAACCAAGTGCATTGCTCTATGTCGCAAACTACAGCTGTGGAAGAATTTTTAAAAGAGGGATTGAGATTACTGTGTTCTCAGTTTGCACTACTGATGTGTCGGAAAGTTCAACCAGTCAAGCCGCATTGGTTAGGCAAATTACGCTTCTCCGGATCTTTCAATGACTACAACGCTTATAAGAGGCAACGAAATATCTTCCTTTACACCGAAACGAGCAAGTGCCAGATATTTCGAACAGCAGCTCGCAACCGCCACCCCGAAGAGGATCCTTGTTTATGTGAATGGACGACTCAAGCCGGCAGGTGATCTGGCAATGCTTGTGGGCTCGGACGGACAGCCCCCAACCACTGAGTTTGGGTCCGCCTTGGCGACTCACTTCGTTTCCGCGTTTGCGATTGACCAGGTGTCTGTGCCGAGTTCGAAGTGTACTGCCCTTACCGAACATGACAGTCTGATTAACGATGTTGAAGTAGTGCGTCAGCTACTCGCCAACCTTGAAGACACCAAACCTGCTGGTCCTGACGGACTCCACCCAATGCTTTTCAAGTCCCTATCGGTCATCAGCTCACCTGCTGTGACTGGCTTGTTTAACAGGTCACTACCCGAAGGTTCATTGTCGAGCAACCGGAAATGCTCAGCTGTTAAGCCGATTACAAAAGGTGGAGATTCCAGAAAAATGGAAAAATTTAGACCGATTTGTCTGACACGTACTTTGACCAAAGTTTCTAATATGAGCATGCTAAAATCAATGATCTACTAACGCCCACACCACACGGTTTTATGCTAGGCCGTTCATGCGTCATCAATCTGCTGGTGACGAGGTATGAATGGTTGAAGACACTGAACCAGGGAATGTCTACTGAGGTAATCTACATCAATTTCAGTAAAGCGTTCGACAAGGCAAATCATGGAGTGCTCCTCTGCAAGCTGAGGGTGTGCGGTGTTGGTGGATCACTGCACCAATGGATTCAGGACTTTCCCGGTAGGCAAACTGGAGGGCACGCACACACACATATTATACACGTTAGCTAGAGGTGGGAAACACCTCCGCTACTGTGCTGCACTAACTAAAAGAAGAAAGGAAATAAAATGCAACAAGTGCAAGCCAGCTGAGCTACCGTTAACAGATGGGCATCGTTCCGGTAAGCTACCAGCCGGCTACTATGCAGCAGGAAAGAAATAAGTTACTATACAACACTATAAAATGCTAAATAACGAGATCGTGGTTGGAGAGGGAGGCTAAGAGGGATGGGGAGGGACAAAGAAACTCACAGCACGAACGCCACTGAGGTCGGCTCCTAGCCATATCAACAAGTGTATCCAGCCAAACGTGTTCATCGTTCTTCGGATCCCAACCAGGGAGCCGAGACGCTCCAACTGAGGCCAGCTTCGAAGTGAGGGCCTTCATTCCTTTCGAACAAGTCATCGCATGGCCACCCCTCCTCTTCTTCCATCCGCATCCACGGCGAGCAAACAACACACGTCGCGGAAATCGGTGGGCTGGCATGTGTAACACGTGGCCGAGCCATCGGAGCCTGGTGCGCGAAATGACGGTGCTGAGCGATTCAGTCCCTTTTCCTGTGCCGCAAACAAGGCGTCGAACACGCTCGTTGCTCACGCGATGTTCCCACCAGATGAGAGCTAAATTACGAAGACACCAGTGGTCGAACGTACCTCTGCATTGTACACTCTACCCTTCAGGGCAAGAGTGATGTCGCGCCTCCGCCATAGGTGGCGAAGGATAGCAAAAGCGCCCCGAGCTTTTGCTATACGGTTCGTCCATCGCAATGAGGCTGGACCTTACCGTGGTGCGATGGTTTGCGTGCCTCAGAGATCTATTGAGCTATGCTGGGTGGTGCTTTTTTGCACCTTTAGAGCCACTCATACCAGATTGGTCAACGGTTAGAGGCCAGACAAACTCAGCTTCCTGGTCCTCCAGGTTGGGGGTTGGAATGGGGGTGGCTCCTCATTTCATAAAACGGGCTCTGTAGTCCAGCGCCAAAACCCGCTGCCTTGCGGTCAGGTTTTTGAACCAAAGGCTTTGGTTGAGAACCCTAATCGTTCTCCTGTCTAGGCATGGGCAATCTGACAGTATTCTGCCCACGCAATACAATGAACCTTTCCTACAACAATTTCTTGATGCTCTGGCCGTCGCAGAGGATAATAAACGGCGCCCTATCTGCTGCATCGAGCAGGGTGGATAGGGGTTTGGATGCTACTGCTCAGGCCTTCCCGTCTTCTTATACCCCTTCTTGCGCTTCTGCATCCTTATTGTCCCCGCTCCAACTTTACTTATATCCCCCCATTTTCAATCCCCCAATTCTTGGCCCTCCCCCAGCTTACTTCAATAGTCGCTTGTCTTCTAGTTTCAAATCACACACAATCGCAGGGCCTCGCTCCAATCCAGTCGACAAGTCCATGTTCAACCAAGCGGACAACGTCAGTTCATCCGTTTCCCTTTGGAGTCCTCGTGTCTCGCTAAGATTGGCATGCCTCAACGTGCGCACTTTGCTGCAGATTGGCCAACAGGCAGCACTTGCCCGCACACTAGAGACCCTATCGATCGATATTTGCTGTTTATCAGAAACCCGCCTGCAAGGTTCGAGCTCCGTGCTTACCCTGAGATCCCCCACATGCGACACTGGCAGCACATTCTCATTGCGCCTATCTGGCGATGATGCAGCTTCAAATGCCGGTCAAGCTGGCGTCGGCATTGTTTTGAGTCCCCGGGCTGAAGCTGCCCTGCTTGATTGGATCCCAGTAAACAGTAGGATGTGCGCCGTTAGATTAGCTGGTTCGTTCCGTGCTTCGAAGTCGCGCGGGGACAAACGGTGCCTGTTTGTCATTGCGGCCTACGCCCCTACAAACTGTAGCACTGATTCGGTAAAAGATGATTTCTATCAGCAACTTCACGAGCTCCTTCGTTACAGAAGAAGCACGGATACTGTGGTGCTGGCTGGCGATCTAAACGCCCAAGTCGGAAAATTGTCCTCTGATGAGCTTCATCTGGGCGGCCAACATGGTGTAGGCTCCCGTAATGATAATGGTGAGCGATTGCTCCAGCTGTGTGAAGATGCTCGCCTGTTTCTCGCGAGCACTAACTTTCGACACAGCACCCGCAGAAGTGTGACTTGGCGGCCACCAGCCTCGGGCCAGCCATGGACGCAAATCGATCATATCGCGATCAGTTACCGCTGGAGAGGCTGTGTCCAAAACTGTCGCTCGATTTGGAGCACGAGCGTGGACTCTGACCACGCACTTGTATGTGCCGACCTCCTGGTGCGTTTCGGTGGACGTCCGCGACGTCGATGTGAACGGATTGACACTAGCCAGCTGGCGAAGCCAGATGTTCTGAATGTGTACCAAGATGCGCTGACATCTAGGCTGAGTAAGCGCCCACTAAACACCGTTGAAGATCACTGGTCGCATACTCGTCAAGCGTTGCTATTAGCAGGCATGTCTTCATGTGGCAAAACAAATTGCAAAACCGAACATTGGGTCTCTACACAGTCTTTGGAACTTATGGATGCTCGCCGACGTACTGCGGCTGGAAGCGAATACAATAAAGCTCGCAAAATTCTCAGGGCGAAACTACGTGCTAGCCTAAAGAAGGACCGCCAACCCTGGTGGTCACATCGTGCCTCTGAGATGGAAACAGCCGCTGCCATTGGTAATCATCGTAAGTTATACCGTCTGATACGGGCAACAGGCAGCAGGAGACCTGGTGTTAGCGAGACCATACGCGACGAGAGTGGGCAGCCGATCCACAGCCTGTCAAAACGCTTGGAGCGTTGGGCTGAACACTTTGCTATGCAATTTAACCAACCTGAGTTATCGCTTTCTTCGGGCATTGAGCGCCCTTCTCCTTGGGCCGTCTCCTTGGATCCGCCCTCACGCGCAGAAGTCGAACGTGAGATCAGGCTGTTGAAATTGCATAAGGCCGCAGGAGCAGATACAATTCCTCCAGCCCACTTCAAGTTCGGTGGACCTGCTCTAGTAGATGATCTACACGAGTTGCTAGTAAAACTTTGGGAGCAGGAGACAGTCCCGACAGACTGGAACCTCTCCGTCATTGTCCCAATTTTCAAGGGAGGCTCCCGTTTAGAATGTGGCAATCATAGAGGGATCAGTCTGATTTCGATTGCCTCCAAATTGCTTGCCTCTCTCATTCTCCACAGACTGACTGGCACTCGTGAAAGCCAGATTCGTGAAGAGCAAGCCGGATTTCGTCGAGATCGGGGCTGCATCGACCACATCTTCACTTTGCGGCAAGTGTTGGAGCACCGCCATGTTTATTGGCGACCCACCGTTGTCGTGTTTCTTGACATAAAAGGTGCCTTCGACTCAGTCGATTGATGTGCCCTTTGGAACTGTCTGTTGAGGAAAGGTGTGTCTGATAAATATGTAAACATTATCAAAGCGCTGTACGCACACAGTTCGGGCAGGGTGAGGGTTTAGGGCAAACTGTCGCCACCCTTCAGTATCACCAGCGGTGTGAGACAAGGATGCCCGCTGTCACCTTTCCTCTTCAACTTCGCTATTGATGAAGTCATGGAAACAGCGTTCGCTGGACACGACCTAGAAGGTGTGGAGCTACTCCCTTGTGAGCGACTTCTTGACTTGGAGTATGCGGACGATATTGCCCTAATCTGTGACAGCCCCCAAACATGCCAAACAGCACTGAACCGATTAGCACTGGCTGTCAATCGTTTTGGGCTATGCTTTGCTCCATCGAAATGCAAAGTACTTCTCCAAGATTGGCAGGGACCCAACCCTGCGCTAACGCTTGGTGGTGATCTGCTAGAAGTCGTTCAGGAATTAAAGTACCTGGGCAGCTATATTAGCACCCGTGGGATTGAAGATGAGGTTACGAACCGTATAGCAAAAGCTCGAGGTGCTTTTGCCAATCTCCGCCACCTGTGGCGCAGACGCGACATTACTCTCGCCCTCAAGCGCAGAGTTTACAACGCAGCCGTCCGTTCAACTCTCCTATATGGCTGTGAAACCTGGCCCATCAGGTCGACAGACATGAAGAGACTCGTCACGTTCGATCATCGCTGCCTTTGCAGCTTAGCTCATGTCTGGTGGGAACACCGCGTGAGCAATGAGCGTGTTCATCGTCGCGTATTTGGTGCAGGAAGAGCGAATGAACCGCTCAGCACGATTATATCACGCACCAGGCTCCGATGGCTGGGTCACGTGTTGCGCATGCCAGCACACCGACTCCCACGACGTGCATTGTTTGCGCGTTGTGGGTGCGGTTGGAAGGGGAGGAGGGGAGG
Source organism: Dicrocoelium dendriticum (assembly GCA_944474145.2). Taxonomy (NCBI): domain Eukaryota; kingdom Metazoa; phylum Platyhelminthes; class Trematoda; order Plagiorchiida; family Dicrocoeliidae; genus Dicrocoelium; species Dicrocoelium dendriticum. The sequence continues at coordinate 46,183,439 of OX104070.1, read as the reverse complement.
CCAAGTGATGACTTGGTCGAGAGAAATGAAAACCCTCACTTCAAAATTGGCGTCGGTTGGTGCATCCCGACTGCCTGGCTGGGGTCCTAAGGACGGCGAACACGTTTGGTTGGATACACTTGCTGATATGGCTAGGAGCCGGCCGCATTGGCGTTTGTGTTGTGAGTTCCTTTGTCCATCCCCCTCCTGTTTAGCATCCCCCTCCAATCACGATCTCAATCGTTAGGCATAATATGACTTTCTTTTACGGCAGCCAGCTGTTAGCTTTCCGGAACGATGTCCATCCGTTACTGGGGACTCAGCGGGCGTGCCACTGTTTGTTTATTTGTTTTTCTTTTCTTGCCTTTTGTATTGCGGCACAATAGCTGAGGAGTTTTCCACCTCCAGCTAACGTGTAATGATGATGATGATACGGTTCGTGATCTCATCTTCAATCCCACGGGCGCTGATACAACTTCCCAGGTAGTTGAATTTCTGAACGACTTCTAGCTGATCCCCACCAAGGGTCAGCGAAGGAGGCGGTCCAGACCAATCTTGGAGGAACGCTTTGCACTTCGATGGTGCGAAGCAAAGCCCGAAGTGACGGACAGCCAGTGCTAGTCTGTCAGGCCGACTTGGAACGTCTGGAAGCTGTCACAGATGAGGGCAATTTCGTCTGCATACTCCAAGTCAAGAAGTCGTTCTCCTGGGAGCAGTTCCACACCTTCCAAGTCATGTCATGTGAACACAATTTCCAGGACTTCGTTAATAACGAAATTGAAGAGGAAAGTTGACAGCGGGCAGCGTTGTCTCACACCGCTGGAGATATTGAAGAATGGCGACAGCTTGCCGTAAACCCTCACTCTGCCCGTACTACGCGCGTATTATGCTCGGATAATATTTACATATTTCTCAGGCACACCTTTCCTGAGTAGACAGTACCAAAGGGCACGTCTATCCATCGAATCGAAGACACTTTTGATGTCGAGGAACATGACAACGGTGGGCCGCCAATATGTGTGACGGTGCTGCAACAACTGACGCAAGGTGAAGATGTGGTCAATACAGCCATGACCTCGGGGAAACCCGGCTTGCTCTTCACAAATATGGCTTTCACAAGTCGCAGTCTGTCTGTGAAGTATGACAGAGGCAAGCAATTTGGAGGCGATGGAGATTAGGCGGTTTCCTCCATGGTTGCCGCATTCCGAACGTCAGCCTCCCTTGAAAATTGGGACTGTGACGGAGCGGCTCCAGTCGGTTGAGACAGTTTCCTGCTCCCACAGTTTTACTAGTAACTCGTATAAATCATCCACAAGAGCAAGTTCCCGGAATTTGAAGGGGGCTTTATGTAATTTCAACAGTGCTATCCCACTTTCGACTTCTGAGCGAGAGGGTGGATCCAAGGGACCGCCCAGGGAGCAGGGTGATCAGTGGCCGGGGAGAAATCTAACAATTCCGACCGAATAAATTATCTTTCAAAGTGCTCATCCCAAAGCTCCAAGAGTTTTGACAAGTTGTACATAGGCTGTCCACTATCGTCACGTATAGTTTCACTAACATCAGGTCTCCTGCTGCCCGTTTCCCGTATCAGCCGGAATAACTTACGATGGTTACCAAGGGCAGCGGCCATTTCCAGCTCCGATGCACGATGAGACCACCAGGATACGCGGTATCCCTTCAGGATAGCACGGAGTCCTGCCCGGAGCTCTTTGAGAGTTTCATTGTGTTTGCTTCCAGCCGGGATATGCCGGCGAGCATCGATAAGTCCCAGAGATTGCGAAGAGACCCAATGTCCCTGTTGGCGACTGGACTTAACACATGGGGATTTTCCCGCTGCAAATAAAGACTGGTGAATATCAGACCAGTGCTACAACTGCATCCAGTGAACGCTTACTCTACTCGCATGACAACATATTTTGATAGGTATTCAGAACATCTGGTTTCGCCAGTTGGCTAGTGTCAATGCGCTCACAACGTCCTCTTGGGCGTCCGCCAAAATGCATCCGCAGGTCAGCACATAAAAGTGCATGGCCGGTGTCCAGACCTGTGCTCCAAATCGAGCGACAGTTGTGAACTCAGCCTCTCCATCGGTAACTTATCGTAATGTGATCGATTTGAGTCCATAGCTGGTTCGAGGCTGGTGAGCGCCAAGTCACTCTCCGGCTGGTGCTGCGTCGGAAATTAATGCTCGCAAGAAATAAGCGAGCATCTTCACACAAATGAAATAACCGCTCACCGATATCATTACTGGAGTCTACACCATGTTGACCGCCCAGATGCAGTTCATCAGAGTTCAGACCCCCCGTCAACACAACAGTGCCCGAGCTGCTTCTGTGGCAAAGAAGCTCGTTCAATTGGCGATAGAAGTCGTCTTTTACCGAATCATCGCTACAGTTTGTGGGTGCATAGGCAGCGATGACGTACAGACTCCTGTTAGTCCCGCGCGACTTCGAAGCTTTGAACGAGCCAGCCAATCGGACCGCACACATCCGGCTACTGATTGGAATCCAAACAAGCAGAGCAGCTTCAGCCCGGGGACTCAGGGCGATACCAACACCAGCTTGGCCGGTGCTCGAAGCTTCATCGTCACCGGATAGGCGCAGTGAGAGAGGGCTGCTGGTGTCACCTGAAGGGAACCGCAAACTGAGCACAGAGCTCGAGTCTTGCAGGCGGGTCTCCGATAAGCAGCAGATATCGATCGAGAGGGTCACTAATGTTCGGGCACGTGCTGCCTGTTGACCGATCTGTAGCAGTGTGTGTACATTGAGGCATGCCAATCTGAAGGATGATCGTGGGCTCCAAATGGAAGTCGATGAACTGGGCTTGGCCGCTTGGCTGGACATGGGCTTGTCGACAGCACAGGTGTTGTGTCCTCAGAGGTTCGACTTAGCAGCTTCTTAGATTGCGCCACGCGAGTCAAATGACAACCCACCCGACGAGAAGTATATTTGCGAAACGCAAAACAGGTCGACGTGGGTATGAAAACACACCGATACAGTTCAAATCACGGCTGTGTGCTAGTTTGAATTTATCGATCTCAAAGAATCACGGGACGTGTGAGTGGTATGAAACAAGCGATAGTAACAACTGTTCTGCAACACAAAAAACCACTAGTCTGCTTGTAACTGAGACTGTTCTGATACAAGGCATACGGTTACTTGGGGAAATTGCGCAATTACCTTCCCGAACAAGTCAATTTGTTTCGTTTCTGTGCGCATTTGACTTTGGTCTGTGTGAAATTCTGTTTTTCCATGCAAGTTACAAGATTTCGTCTGAATCATTTGCGCCAACTCGACTTGATTCTCAGACATCGCAATTTTCCTCGGAGCAGGCCGTTCGAGACCTAACACCTCCCCTTGTTGAAATAGTTAGACCGGTAGTTGTATAGGTTTTCATTCGGGGATCGACCCGCAAGGGTTGCGCGCATTTTCTTACCTGCATGTGGCCTTAGTCGGTGTTCATTTCCAATCCATTGCACGAGTTGCGTATCCTGTCCGGACTAGGTGCTTGGGTGCCAAGTGCATAACCATTCATTGAAAGCAAATTATTGGGAAGCGTGTCTCTGGGATCCTTGCAAACCGTGGTCGTAGTTAGTTGGTATGACGAACCCATACTTGCCTCCCAACGCAAACGTCGTACATTACTTTGCCACGTCGTCCCACGACTTGACCTGGTATCCAGCTTATTCGATGCCCTCGATGAGAGGCAGCAAACACTGCGTTTCCAACTCTGAAATTTCTGCGCCGTGCTCCGTACCGTCTGTTATACTGGGCTTCCATATCCGGACCATTTCTCGATTAACCAGGCCAAGAGCGGGCACAGTATTAGTCAAAACTATGATTCTGATGGCCCAAAATGTTTCAGGAGAACCTCTGCAGTTGAAAGAATCACCTGGGAACGCAGACTCAAGGATCTGCAATTCGATGGAACTATCTACCCAGCTTTTGTACGGATAATAATCGGTCCGGAACCGATTGGATTGTGAAGTTAAATTTACCCAAAGAGTCCAATAGTAACGGTAGCTGTTCTAAATGCTCGTGTGGTTACAAGTCACTTGTACGGACGAAACTGCAGTCTTTGTCGGAGTCCAAACCGTCATGGTCGAGGATGCAGGTGGACCCAGGTGAATCCCATCCTCGTGACCTCCAGTTTATCCATTTTTTCAAGGAGGGAGAGGTGTTATATATATATATATATATATATATATATATATATATATATATATATATATATATATATATTATACACAATCTGTGGTACAGATATTGTGCCATCGGAATCATGGCTGAATAGGAAAACAATATGAATAATAAGAAAAGAGCAACAAGAAATGCTTTTTTTGTCAAGTTTACCACTCACAGTTTTTGAAATTTTTTTTTCAGTTTGTTCGTTTTTAGGGGGAGGAGGAAGGGACACCGCAACACACTGATGCACACGTCCGCCATTGACATCGATCTTGAGCCATAACTTCCAAGGTTTTCAACCAGCAAGTATCCTCGTCTCTCGGACCCCAACCAGGTAGTCGACAACAACCGGCCGAGGCCAATTGTTTCGTCAACTTTTTCATGCGGCTTCTCCATGTTGTAGGCTGTCCACCAGACCGTCTCTTCCAGCCCTGTCCAGCAAGTGCAAACAACGCACGACGGGGGTAACGCTGGACAGGCATGCGCAATACGTGTCCCAACCACCGCAGTTGATGCAGTGAGATGAGCTCCTCGAGCGAGTGGCTTCCACGTCCCAAGACACGCTGTCTAACTTCCACATTGCTTACGTGGTGCTGCCACCACACACGGGCAATGGACCGCAGACAGCGGTGCTCGAAGACGGATAGCCTGCGCAAGTCATCTTTACGAATGGGCCAGGTCTCGCATCCGTACAACAGTACAGCACGAACAGTTGCACAATAGACCCGCCCTTTGATGGAGAGACGAATGTCGTGGCGACGCCACAAATGCCTCAGCCTAGAAAAAGCGAGGCGTGCTTTCGAGATGCGCATCGAAATCTCGTCTCCAACAGCCCCGCCAGCAGTGATGCAACTTCCCAAGTAGACAAAGCTCTCCACAACCTCCAGTGTCTCACCAGCAAGCGTGAGTGCAGGCAGAGGCACCTGCCAGTCTTGAAGGAGAGCCTTGCATTTGGATGGCGAAAAGCACATACCATGCTTTGATGCTTCAATCATCAAGCGGTTTAATGCAAGTTGGACGACTTGTGGATCGTCACCTAGCAAGACGATATCATCAGCATAATCCAAATCAACAACTCGACTACCTGGGAGGAGCTCAACGCCAGCGTTCAACGAATCGCTCAGAGCGTTCTTCAGGACATCCTCAATGGCAAAGTTGAATAGGAACGGAGAGATAGGGCATCCTTGTCGAACTCCACTGGAGACCACAAAGGTAGGCGAAAGCATGCCATAAGCCCTAACCCTGCCCGAGGTCAGACTGTACAGAGCGCGCAGTATGGAGACGAACTTCTCGGGGACACCGTTCCTCAGAAGGCACTGCCACAGTACTGTACGATCGACAGAATCGAAGGCAGCACGGATATCCAGGAACACAGCAATCGTTGGCCTCTGATACACATGGCGGAGCTCGAGGATCTGGCGAAGTGTGAAGATTTGATCGATGCAGCCGCGACCAGGGCGAAACCCAGCTTGTTCTTCTCGCTGCAACGATTCGCGTGTTGGGGATAGCCTGCGAAGTATGATGGACACCAGCAGCTTGCAAACGACGGGGACTAAACTTATTCCTCTGTAGTTGGAGCAGATTGTGCGCAGGCCCTTTTTGAAGATGGGTACGACTATCGATTCACCCCAAGATGATGGAACCTTCTCTTTCGACCAAATTTTCGAGAACAAAACGGTGAGTTCTCGGACCAGCGATGCGCCACCATCTTTAAATAGAGCTGGGTGAAGACCATCAGGGCCGGGAGCTTTATAACGCTTCAGGTGCCGGAGCTCCTGCTCGATTTCCTGGGAAGAGGGAGGGTCTGTTGGGGTAGACCACTCGGCCCCAGCGCGAGCGCCAGAGGTAGCAGATGGAGCTGGGGGCCAACAAAACTGCGAGCCAAAATGTTCGGCCCATCGCTCCAACCGTCGTTGAAGATTGGTGATTAAGGTGCCATCCTCTTCGCATATTGTTTCACTTATACCAGATCGAACACCTTCGGTGACTCGAAGGAGATGGAAGAGTTTCCTGGTATTACCACAGAGACTAGCAAGCTCCATCTCCCTAGCAGGTTCACACCACCAAGCTTCGCGGTCCATTTGCAGACTCCTGCGCAACTCTCGACCAAGGTATTGGCGTTCTTCAACGTGTCTCGAATCCGATGGGATCAAGCGGCGTTTGTCCATCAGCGACAAGGAGTCGGCGGAAATCCAATGTTTCGGTGGGTGACGGGTAACTCCACAAGTGTCGATACTGGCGGAAACTAACGCATCTTTGATATGCGCCCACTGCGAATCGAGATCACCGTCAATAGTTGAGCCAAGCAAGGTTGACAGTGAGGCTTGGTACCTGGTTAAAACCGCAGCGTTTTGTAGATTTGCGACGTCCGGTCGGTAGTGGGCGCGCTTAGGTGATCCTCCGAAACGCATGCAAATCTTAGCACGAACCAATGCGTGATCAGAGTCCAGAAAAGTTGACCAGTACGATCGGCAGTCCATTACGCTTCCGCGCCATCTGTAGCTGATTGCTATGTGGTCAAGCTGGGAGCACTCTTGCGTTTGTGAGGGCGGGCGCCAGGTAGCAGTCTGTCTCCTCGAGTGTCGAAAACTAGTGCTCGAAAGAAACAAGCGATGATCAGAGCAAAGAGCAAGTAGTCTGTCTCCATTGTCTGATCGACTGCCACCGAGACCAAAACTACCCCCAATGTGGTGCTCGCTTGGTAGAAGGCGGCCAACCCGTGCGTTAAAGTCCCCGGCAAGAATGACTATATCCGTCCGTTTGGAGGAACGCAGAAGTTCATGTAGTTGTTGGTAGAAGCTATCTTTAACTGCATCCGGGCTGCAGTCTGTAGGGGCGTAGGCGGAGACGACAAATAAGGCACGCTTAACATCTCGACGCCTGCTTACGTTACATGAACCTCTTAGTCTGACTGCACATACTCGGCTGTTGACTGGGATCCAGTCAAGCAGAGCTGATTCAGCCCTGGCACTTAATACAACCCCAACACCAGCTTGACCAGTGGCGGCAGATTCTGGGTCTCCGGAAAGCCGCAAGTAGTATTTGGCGTCAGAGTTTACCGGAGAGGCCATTCTGATGACGGCGCTAGAGTCTTGCAATCTGGTCTCTGAAAGACAACAGATGTCTACCGATAGCGTTTCAAGAGTACGGGCCAGACATGCTTGTCGTCCGATCTGCATCAAAGTTCGAACATTAAACGCTGCGAGAATGAATGGAGAACCAGGTCGGAGAAGAGCTGGAGCTTCGGTGGAGTGAGAGGCGGTTGCGATCGCAGGACATGGAGAACCGGGAGTTTGGCTGTTACTTCCATCAGCTGCGAGACGTGGGTCGTTTGTGACGGTGACTGTAGAAGACATAAGAGTACATGTAGATGAAGGACGGGAGGTGGGGTGGTCTGTGAGTGGACGTTGAGCGGTTGAGTTAAGACAGAAGAGCGGCATAGCAAGTAGTAGTAGTGAGCGGTGAAGTCCATGATTCGTCAGCGGGCGTGATACTACCCGGTTGCCCAGGCCGAAGTAGAGGGTTGTCTTAGGGGGCCCTACCCCGAGCCTTTGATCAAAGATCTAACCTACAAGGCAGCAGGGCGATGTGAGGGCGTCACAACCCGTTGGGAGCCGGTGACCAAGTAGATGGTTCATACGCCTTTCGGTCCGTGAAGGACCAGGGGCCCAACTCACCCTTAAAGTACAATGCCTCTCAGGGAGGGGCAAGGGGCAGTGACTTTATTTAGTGGCGAGTCACATCCGCCACGTCGCAGTGTTGTTAAACGGACATATGTGGCTTTTTATAGGGAGAACGCTTGCCAGGCGAAAACCCACCACGTCCTGGAACACTGCCGCCGAACCATTCGCTGGAACGGGAAAAACCCGAACCACCCAGCTGGCACCACGAGGAGGTTGTTCGGCAAGCCAGCGGAGGTAAGAATAAGCGGAGGTAAGAATACTCCACCGCTTCCCATTGTTTTGTGAGATCACCCCACTCACCCCTCTTTTCCAGTTCCTCACATACGTTCACATTTGCCTCACATTTATGATTAGCTTGTACGGTCACTGAATCTTACGCTTATTAGCTATTCTCTCACTTTGTGTATTTCGTTCGTTCGTGAGGCAACTTATCGATCCCCTGCTTTTTGAACTGACCAGCCTTGACTGATCGAATGCCAGCCTTTCCGCATAGCCTATGATATGCCCTAATTTGAATATTGTGATTGAGTTGCACAGACAGACGCTTGGTGGCCGATTTGGTGTGCTGCGTGAACATTGTATGTTGCCCGGTCGTTGATGTTCTCATTACCGGTAGTGGGTGGAAACAGTCCGACACAACAACAGGAATGACGTTCCGCGTTCACATGTGAGTTGAAAGTAGAAAGTAAAAGCCTAGCAAAGCAAGGTGACGGAGGGCCAAGAATTGGGGGATTGAAAACAGGGGGGATAAAAGTGAAGTTGGAACGGGACGGTAAGAGAGAAAAAGCGTAAGAGGGGAATAGGGGAATAGGAAGATGGGAAGGCTTGAGCAGTAGCATCCAAACCCTATCCACCCTGTTCGATGCGGAAGATAGGGCACCGTTGATTATCCTCTGCGGTGGGCAGAGCATCAAGTAACTGTTTGCCGAATGATTCATATTATTGCGTGGGCAGGTTACTGTCAGGTTGCCCAAGCCTAGACAGGAGAACGATTAGGGTTCTCAACCAAAGTCTTTGATTCAAAAACCTTACCGCAAGGCAGCGGGTTTGGCGTTTGGCTACAAGGAGTTCGTTTTATGGAATAAGGAGCCACCTCTTTCCAACCCCCAACCTGGAGGCTGAGTTTGTCTGGCCTCTAACCATTGACAAATCTGGTATGAGTGACTCTAAAGGTGCAAAAGCCCCGCTCAGCATAGCTCAACGGATCACTGAGGCACACAAACTATCGCACCACGGTAAGGTCCAGCCTCATTGCGATGGAGTGGAGGGTACGAGTCGACAGCTATCCTACTGACTAATATCCCTCTAAAATTGGCGTATCTCAAGGCTCGGTACTGGGACCCACTCTATTCCTAATCCACATCAACGATCTCTCTAAGCTTCTTCGGTTGACGTGTGCCCTGGTTGCAGACAACCTGGAGCCTACTTCAGCAAGACCACGACCGCCTCTCCATGTGGTCTGCGGAAGTCCGCCTCCTGGTCAAGTCATCCACCTCGGTATTTATAAGAGAGGGGGGAAGGATGGAGACAGCCGAATTCACACCACTGACAGCCAGTCGCTTAATTCTACACCGTTCGTGAAAGACCCAGGTATGGTACGGGACATTGATTTAGGTCCGTTACTATTCCTACTGCATCTACGTGACCCTGTCTCTGTTATACAATTTGGCAAGCCTTATTTGTTTGCTGATGATCTACAGGTTCGTTACACATTCCCGAGTTCTCAGGACATCGCTGAACTTAACAATATCCAACGTGAGTTGAAGTCCATTGAGAGATTGGATGATATGTGGCAGAAGACGTTTGCAACTTCAAGGTGTAGTATTCTGACGTATGCATGCCAGGTAGAAGTAGAATTGTTCAGTTTTCATGACGAACTCATTCTCATCAGCTAGTCTGTCCGCGACTTAGGTTTGAGCTATTCTTGTTCGTTAAACTTCAGCGAACATACAAATCATATGGTGGAAAAGGCTAAGAAATCAGTCGGGCTCAAATGCTACCTGCTAACCTTGAAAAAATCAGACTAATTGCTTATAAAATTAGTATCAGACCTTTGCTGGAATAATGTTGTGTTATGTTCTGCAATCTGCGAAAGTGTGGTTTGCTTGCCATTGAAAGCTTTCAGCGTGCATTCAGGAAGCTTATATTTGATTGTGTTATAAGCCGGGCCTCAGAC
>OX104070.1:46153307-46172918 GCA_944474145.2 Dicrocoelium dendriticum | reverse complement strand
CCAACATCTAAACTTCCAGTTAGCACGAGTGACAGATAGGTGACCCAAGTCCGTCCGATGTGTGACCGAAAATGCATCGTGTGGGACAATTTCGGCAACCTATCGGTTACCCAGAAAAAACCAGGCTGCATAACCCCGCTCGCTCTTATAGGTTTTTCCAAATTTCGCCCTACGTTAACGCACAAACCGTCCCCTGTTTCTTTGTTAAATGTCGACATGTTAGGTGATGTACTGCACACAATTTTCGGCAAACTACTGGTCACTCAGAAAAAGAATGGGCAGCATAACCTCCTCACTCTTATAGTTTCTCAAATTTCCACCTGCGTTAACATGCCACCGTCCCTTTTCCCTTGTTAAATGTCGGCACGCTTGGCAATTTACTATACCCATTTGTGCGAAAAATACACGTTTTTGACATAACATATATTGCACATTTACGGATAATACCGTAGCTTATCACCTTTGCGCACCGCCAGCACGCTTTCACTTGTCGGATTCATTGCCGGACTCTTTGCATGCAGTATAACAGTAGCGTGAAATGGAACCTGAGTGGAATTAGTACATATACACACAGCTTACTGATTCAGTTGCTCATTCGTTCGCCGAATTGGGAAATTTGTTTGCAAACGTTTCGTCGACATGCGATGCGGCATCATCAGTGCGTTGAGACGTGGAGTGTAATCTCACTGATTGAATTGTCAATCCGGGATCGGTGTGCAGGGAAGTTTTCGAAAGTGACGGCTTCGATCTGAGTCCCGTGAGCTCTGCCTATTTCCCCGTGGCGGAATTCGTCGCTCTGTTCGTTCCTATTCGAGCGGCGTCTCGTAATTTCTCTAAGTTCTTTCTGTCGGAGGGGCTGGTAAACTGGATCAATGTCGATGTGCATGCTGCTTGAGTCTTTTGTTGACAACCACGCTTCCAGGAACCCCTCTCTGCTTGTTTCGCCTAGTGCCAAGACTTCTGTTTTGGCCCAATCGAAGCTGTGTTCTGTTTCGTTCACTGATAACTGCACGACAAAGGGCATAACGAGTAGGTGATATTTGTCCTTCGCACCTCGCCAAAGCAGTTCCTCAACAAAGCTGTTGGCGAGGGAAGCCATCATGTGATGTTGAGGACACATTCGGTAACATTTTAACTGCAAACATGAGCTATAAACGCCACCTAGCACATGTATCACAAATGATGTGTCACCATTTTTCGCATGAAGCGGGTTCCTCACCATCCTTGTAGAGAAGCACCATCGCCTTCCCAGTCCAATTGGAACGAAAATGATCCGCTTCGATGGTTAGCTTTAGCCACCATTATAAAGTGTGCAATAGAGTGCGTGCATTTCTATACAATTCCAGGCACACGTCGAACACTACACAGAACTGTTGATTTGCGTCATTCAAAGGTTTGCAACATAGCATCACACAAAAATGTTGCAACAGTAGCGCTTTCCACCGGAAGTAAAGCAGAGCCTAAAGGCGATAGATTTGTTGGGAGGAAACGACAAAGGTACTTACGTGGTTCAGGAGGGTTGGTGGTTGCATGCGGGGCAGGTACGGCTTCGCAAATCCATCAGTGCTTTGAAAGACACTGCAAGAAATGAAAGTTCAGCTAGCCAAGTTCATTTGAGACAGGAACAGTAAGAAAATCATTCTAATGTGTGTGGTTCATTCCCGACAAAGCTTGCTGGATCAATTTGAAACCGAGGAAAGAGAGATCAAGATACTGGATTCACATAACCGTCAAAAAATCAATGTCCGCATGACATGTGCTAGTAGTCTCCGCTGTGCCCGTAAGGTGAACTAATAATAAATGTTAAATGAAAAACAAAAAGATGAACAGATGGACGGCTTGACGTCCCATTTGGGCAAGTCCTCAGGTCACTCACTGAGGAATAGAAAATAAGATAAATTGCGAAAAATTTAAAAACGGTTATGAATACTGCATCGCTAGCCCTTAACAAAATCACACTTTCAGTCCGCGCGAGTGAATGAGATGCTTCGATTGAGCGACCGTTTTTAGTGACCCTAGCCGTCACAGTAAGACACATGAGGGAGGAAATTTGCGGCATTACGATTTGAGGATCGAATTCCGATGTGTTAACGATATTTGTGACTCGGAAATATGCATTCATGGCGTAGATTAGGGCAACGCTGGAAATAAACGGCCACTCAGGGAGCTCCAGCGGTCATTCCAATACACTTTTCTCGATCAGGGAATGCAGGTAAGAAACCCTAAATTGAGGTATTAATAGCGATACAATATGAGAAGTCTATGGAATGGAAACAGAAGTTAGAAACCAGAATGGACGATTTGAAACCGCAACGAACGTTCAAACTCCGACGGTTGTGTTAATCACATGTCTTCGAGTTGCGTGTTATAATAAGTGAAAACCCGGTGACAAATGAAGATCAGCGCTAAAATATTCATTTCGGGGCGTACGCAACTTCAAAGTGGCGCAGGAGACTTGTGACTCGGAAGTGTCGAGATGGAGAAGACGTAAGGAAAGTTGCCCCGAAGGAACCAACGGTAGAGTAAAACCGTTTGCGACCTGAGTAGCTGAATGGAAGGTGAGAGATGCCTTAAGCCGTGCATCATAATCGTACCAATTCTCAGAGTCGCTCAACTGCCGTATTGCCGCGGACCAAGCATGGAGACCATGCCAGCACGCAGTATGGCCTAATGAAGGCTGGGAACATAACAAACATTTCTTTTGTTAAGATTCTGAACGATCTACGGATCATCCACGGTATTCCGAAACCCTTGTAACTAGCAGTCGTACAGTTCTCACGGGATTTAAAGTTGATTACAACGAAATCCTTAAATCAACCTGATGGGTAAACCTGCAACAACGCATTCCTGACAAGCATTAGGTTATAACATATAATCCTCGGTGATTTAATCCTTCGTACTTTTTAAGGTTGGAAAATCAATCAATCCAAAGATCGTACTTTCCTCTACAAACATACAGCCACGCTTTTTCCGATCAGATTGTTGACATAACTTTTAGATATTTGTAATGGAAACACCAGATTTTATTTCGCGTTTAGTTGTAACCAGTCGACGACATCAAGGCTGCCTACAAACATGGGCGTGGTGAGCTTCAGAGCGTACTGCTGCTAACAAGATGAGCTTCATTCCCTTGAAATGTGTAACAACACGTGGTTAGTGAAATCGCCGTTTGACAGTCGCTCTATCCCTGAAGAGCAATACAAACTTGACAATAGGATTATTTGCACACGGCAATCCACCCGTGATTCTGAAATCCGGTATTCTCACAATTTCCACACTTTCCTGAACAAGCACAATCCGTGACTAAGAAGTCAAAACTATCTAGTAAGAGGCCACACTAAGTGCAACTTGCGACGGGATAACACGTAGTGGCGAACTGGATGCAGTTGTCACAACTGCCTAGGTTATCGAGCCTGAGTCGAGTGGATGGTGAAAACAAGCACGGGTGATGGCTGAAAGCAAAATGGGAAGGCAAGAGGAAAAAGAAACAATACACAGACACTATACACGTTAGCTAGAGGTGGGAAACACCTCAACTACTGCGCCGCAATACCTAAAAGAAAGAAGGGAATAAAATGCAACAGGTGCAAGCTAACTGACCTATCGGTAATGGATAGGCTTCGTTCCAGTAAGCTATCTGTCGGTTACTATGCAGCAAAAAAATGTAATTTCCTATGCAAAATTATAACATGTTGATTAATGATATGGTGGTTGGAGGGGGACGCTAAGAGCGATGGGGAGGGACAAAGAAACTCACAGCACGAACGTCACTCAGGTCGGCTCCTAGCCATATCAACAAGTGTGCCCCATGCTGAGGCTGATGTTGCATTCCTGATGCTTCTTCACCGCAGTTGGGCTATACCAACTTACACTTAAACTAGGTCTTTCTAATGTGGATAAAATTCATCACATTTCATTTGGTTTTTTCTGCGTACTTGATAATCTTTTCCCAACATGTACACGTCGCTCATGCAAACTGTGGTAAACTTGCGCAATGTTATCGCAAGGTATTTTTTAAATAACTTTCGGACATTTCGTACTTATCGCGTATTCACATTCAACCAATTCCTTCCGCACGCTCATTTAGCGACTATGTTTGTCGTCATTTGTGTTTACTTTATTCGATATCGACATTTTGAATGATTGGCTGCTGTTTGACATCTCAGGTGTGACTGCGCTTGATGTGCATGTTGACAAGGTGCTTACCTGTCTAGCACCCACTACCTCGTCCATCTGGCTCCAGGAGACAGTTAGTCGTTGCTGGAGGGGACGGGGTGCACGGTCCGTGTGGTCGTGCTAGGCTCGAAGAGCGGTTCCATGCACTCAGTGTAAAGCGGACTACGGTCCAGCCACTGCCTTGTGTGCGGTTGATTCCCCGAATACAGCGTGCTTGTGGTTGCCTGTGAAGGAGTATGGGCCGGCTCCGTTGATGAAACGTGGCTCCGATCCACATGCCTCCCAGTGTTATTCCTTCGGGTTTACACTGGATATGGGGTGTGTGGGTAAAACTGTGGGTGGTGCAGCGCAACTCACCCATGGTCCCTCTGTAGGCGCAGGCGTCCTGTGGCTGGCCACGGTGACAGGCAAATTCGAAACCGGATGCCGCCAACCATCCAGCCAAACGTGTTCATCGTCTTTCGGACCCCAAACAGGGAGCCGAGACGCTCCAAGTGAAGCCAGCTTCGAAGTGAGGGCCTTCATTCCTCTCGACCAAGTCATCGCTTGGCCACCTCTTCTCTTCTTCCATCCAAACCCTCGGCGCGCAAACAACACACGTCACGGGAGTCGGTGGACTAGCATGCGTAACACGTGGCCGAGCCATCGGAGCCTGGTGCGTGCTGAGCGGTTCATCTCTTTTTCCTGTGCCGTAAACAAGGCATCGAACACGCTCGTTGGTCCCGCGGTGTTCCCACCAGATGTGAGGTAAATTGCGAAGACACCGGTGGTGGAACGTAACTAGCCTCTTTAAGTCCGCTGATCTAAGGGGCCAGGGTTCACAACCGTACAGTAGGGTCGAACGTACCGCTGCATTGTACATTCTACCCTTCAGGGCGAGAGTGATGTCGCGCCGGCGCCATAAGTGGCGAAACTTAGCAAAAGCGCCTCGAGCTTTTGCTATACGGTTCGTGATCTCATCTTCAATCCCACGGGCTCTGATACAACTACCCAAGTAGTTGAATTTTTGGACAACTTCTAGCTGATCCCCACCAACGGTCAGCGAAGGAGGCGGTCTAGGCCAATGTTGAAGGAACGTTTTGCACTTCGATGGTGCAAAGCAAAGCCCCAAGCGGCTGACAGCCAGTGCTAATCTGTCCAGTGCCGCTTGGCACCTCTGGGAGATGTCACAGATTAGGGCAATATCACCAGCATACTCCAAGTCAAGAAGTCGTTCTCCTAAGAGCAGATCCATACCTTCTAAGTCGTGTCCTGTGAACGCGATTTCCATGACTTCGTCAATAGCGAAGTTGAAGAGGAAAGGTGACAGCGGGCATCATTGTCTCATAATGCTGGAGATATTAAAGGGCGACGACAGCCTACCGTAAGCCTTCAACTTGCCTGAGCTACGCGCGTATACTGACTGGATAATATTTACATATTTCTCTGGTACACCTTTCCTGAATAGACAGTCCCAAAGTGCACGTCTATCCACCGAATCGAATGTACCTTTGATATCGAGGAACACGACAACGGTGGGCCGCCAATGTATGTGACGGTGCTCCAACAACGGACCCAAAGTGATGTGGTCAATGCAGCTACGACCTCGACGAAACCCGGCTTGCTCTTCACGAATATGACTTTCAGTCAGTCTGTGAATGCTGACAGAGGCAAGCAATTTGGAGGCGATGGAGATGAGACTGATTTCTCTATGGTTGCCGCATTCCGATCTTGAGCCTCCCTTGAAAACTGGGACTATGATGGATCGGCTCCAGTCGGTTGGGACAGTTTCCTGCTCCCACAGTTTCACTAGTAACTCGTATAAATCATCCACAAGAGCAGGTCCCCCGAATTTGGAGAGAGCTGGAGGTAGATCATCTGGTCCCGCGGCTTTATTTAACTTCAACAGTGCGATCTCACGTTCGACTTCTGAGCGAGATGCTGGATCCAAAGGGACAGCCAAGGGAGCGGGGCGGCCAGTGAACGGCGCGAAATCCGACCGATTAAATTGCCTTTCAAAGTGCTCAGCCCAACGCTCCAAGTGTTTTGACAAGGTGTGGATAGGCTTCCACTCTCGTCACGTATAGTTTCACTAACACCAGGTCTTCTGCTGCCCGTTTCCCGTATCAGCCGGAATAACTTACGATGGTTACCAAGGGCAGCGACCATTTCCATCTCTGAAGCACGATGAGACCTCCAGGATTCGCGGTCTCTCTTCAGGCTAGCATGGAGATGTGCCCGGAGCTCTTTGCGAGTTTCATTGTGTTCGCTTCCAGCCGGAATATGCCGGCGAGCATCGATAAGTTCTAGAAACTGCGAAGAGACCCAATGTCCATGTTGGCGATTAGACTTACCACATGAGGATTTTCCTGCTGCTAGTAAGGACTGGAGAATATGAGATCAGTGAGCTTCAACTGCATCCAGTGAGTGCTTACTCAACTCGCATGATAACACTTTGATAGGCATTCAGAACAGCTGGTTTCGCCAGTTGGCTGGTGTCAATACGCTCACAACGTCGTTTTGGACGTCCGCGAAAACGCATCCGCAGGTCAGCACATCCAAGTGCATGGTCGGTGTCCACACCTGTGCTCCAAATCGAGCGACAGTTCTGGACGCAGCCTCTCCATCGGTAACTTATCGCACTGTGATCAATTTGCATCCATAGCTGGTTCGAGGCTGGTGGGTGCCAAGTCACCCTCCAGCGAGTGCTGTGTCGGAAATTAGTGCTCGCAAGAAGTAAGCAAGCAGCTTCACATAAATGAAGTAACCGCTCATCGTTACCATTACAGGAGCCTACACCATGTTGTCCGCCCAGATGCAGTTCATCGGTGGATAATTTTCCAACTTAAGCGTTCAGATCCCCAGCCAGTACTACAGTGTCCGAGTTTCTTCTGAGGCGAAGGTGATCGTTCAATTGGCGATGGAAGTCGTCTTTTACCGAATCATCGCTAGAGTTTGTGGGTGCATAGGCAGCGATGACGAATAGTCACCTGTTAGTCCCACGCGACTTCGAAGTTTTGGGTGAGCTAGCCAATCGGACCGCACACATGCGGCTACTGATTGGAATCCAGTCAACCAGAGCAGCTTCAACCCGGGGACTCAGGGCAATGCCGGCACCAGCTTGGCCAGTGCCCGAAGCTGCATCGTCAGCGGATAAGCGCAATGAGAAAGTGTTGCTGGTGTCACCTGAAGAGGGGCGCAAATTGTGCACAGAGCTCGAGTCTTACAGGCGGGTCTCCGATAAGCAGTAGATATCGATGGAGAGGGTCTCCAATATTCTGGCAAGTGCTTCCTGTTGACCTATTTGTAGCAGTGTGCGTACATTGAGGCATGCCAATCTGAAGGATGATCGTGGGCTCCAAATGGAAGTCGATGAACTGGGCTTGGCCGCTTGGTTGGACATGGGCTTGTCGACAGGACAGGAATGACACTCCGCATTCACATGTGAGTCGAAACTAGAAGGTAAAAGCCTAGCAAAGCAAGTTGGGGAGGGGCCAAGAATTGGGTGGTTGAAAACTGGGGGGATAAAAGTAAAGCTGGAACGGGACGGTAAGAGTGAAAAATCGCAAGGGGGAATAAGGAGACGGGAGGGCCTGAGCAGTAGCATCCAAACCCCTATCCACCCTGCTTGGTGCATCAGATAGGGCACCGTTGATTATCCTGTGCGGTGGCCAGAGCATCAAGAAACTGTTTGAAGTGAGATTCATTGTATTGCGTGGGCAGGATACTGTCAGGTTGCATAGGCCTAGACATAAAAACGTTTAAGCTTCTCAACCAAAGCCTTTGGTTCATAAAACTGACCGCCAGGCAGCGGGTTTGGCGTTGGGCTACAAGGAGTCCGTTTTAAGGAATAAGGAGTCACCTCATTCTAACCCCCAAACTGGAGGACCAGGAGGCTGAGTTTGTCTGGCCTCTAACCATTGACCAAACTGGTATGAGTGGCTCTGAAGGTGCAAGAAAGCACCACCCAGCATAGCTCAATGGATCACTGAGTCACACAAACGCAACAAGTTAAGGTCCAGCCTCAATGCGATGGAAAAAAGAAACAATAAAGTCCGTTTAATCGATGCTTAACGATATGCTTACCCTATGGATCGCTACAATGTCATGCACGGACTTGCTATAGCAAGTCGTCCATCGTGGCAGCTTTGGTGGGATTTATTTCACGCAGGAGCATGCATACTTGAGCCCATGATATGGAAAATCCGTCAGAAAGAAATCCATTGGAATCTATGTTTCTACGTCGATATCTGGTAACGGAGACTCACGAACAAACGACCTTGCATAGTGTTCCGCAAGTAAACAGGCTTTGCCCTGATCAGTTGATGCTGCAGTGCCATTAAACCCTAAGAGTACCAGGATGGGTGAACTGGCATTGAATCGCCATCGACTTTACTATCCACTGAATTCAACAACGAATACGTGTCCCACTTTTGCTAGTCTGGAAACCACTGAACAATCCTTCGTGACAGGCAGGAAGTCAACCCTCGTTGCTTACTAGAGGAGTATACTGTTCCGGAATGCGACCGGTACTTGCTTCGTGGAACCATTAACCCTAAGCATCACATTGCGTACCAGCCGACAAGTTGGCAACAGATTCAGAGCACCCGGAAATGCCAGAGTACAACTGAACCAGTCGGCCAAAGACTCTAGGTCGCAATACCTCGACAGAGAAAAATAAAAATGAAGGAATGGAAGTGTGAACCGGCTAAAGCCATCGTACGATGGCTTACAATGCAGTCAGCAAAATCACAGTAAAAGAGCCCCGAAAATGACACGCGTGTACCAATTTGTACTCACCGAAACGTATTTGATGCACCGCACTCCAACTACTCAAACACGGAGTTGATGAAAGCGGGCGGGACGGACTTCAAAAGCACCAGCTGGCTCGTGTACACAGTATAAATCCACAGTCATCACCAGAAAAGGACAAAGTATGAGGAAAGAACGGTCCGAATGATTCCCACACCTTCGCGGATGTAGAAAGTAGGGACCATGAAAGAAAGATTGCGTGGGTGGTAAAAAAGTATTCCGCGGAGAGGCCTTTCAATACGTACAGGATGAGAAATTAGTATGTCCGTGAGTCCGATGTGTTAGGTAATTCATAGTCCTCTGTAGGAATCCCTATAGTTATTTCCAGATTTTTGAAAGCAACAGCAAGAATAAACAGCCCACCAAATTTCCGAACAGCCCATACTTGGATCACGCAACCTCTACGTTTCGTTGTACCTGCTCCTCCATCAAGCAAACGGCAAAATAAACAATCTACTGAGTAATTTGCACCAGACCCCACGCGCTAACGTTCCACGGAGTGACCGTCTAAGGATAATCAAGCGAAGCATTATTTCATGGGTTTCATGTGTTTGTGTAGAACGAGTAAGCTTTGCTTTTCGGTGGTTCTGCCTCGAGATCTTACGGCAGGGTCATGTTGTTGTCGGTAGGTTCCAACTGGTGTGGAGCATAGGTATCCAGCATCTCGACTGTGGGGATGTGGTTACCTGGAAGAAATGGACTAGTGTGCAGATAAACGGTCGATGTTGGCGGTGTTGTTGCTTTGCAAGTGATGGCATAGATGTGGTAGTACGGGGACATAAATATGTCAGAGGGACAGTTCGGTAGTTAAATATGAGTTAAATAAGAGAAGTGCCGCGAGCTAGTGTGCCAGCTAGCTTGGCGAATGGCCCAAGTCCTTCAACATGAAAGGTCAGCGAGGCAAGAGCCAAACATCTAGGCGTTGTTTGAAGAACTCTGTATTATGTGCTGAGAAAACAGTTTCGGACAGGGCGTTGCAGACGAAGACGATACGCAAACTAAAGCTGGTTCTTCGGCACCGAAGCCGAATACTGCGAGTCATGTTTGAGCGAGTGCCCTCTAA
Organism: Dicrocoelium dendriticum; assembly: GCA_944474145.2. NCBI lineage: Eukaryota > Metazoa > Platyhelminthes > Trematoda > Plagiorchiida > Dicrocoeliidae > Dicrocoelium > Dicrocoelium dendriticum. Next base: position 46,162,888 of record OX104070.1, on the reverse strand, counting down.
GATGGTCTGTGCGGGGGCGAATAAGTCGGCATTAGGGTGCATGTTGTTAGTCAGGATAGAATAGGCTAGGATGAGATCACCAGGAAGCCTACGGTATTTCAGTGGGAAGAGTTAAAAGGTCGCAAGGCGCTCTTCTTAGGAGAGATGGGATAGTCCCTCCACTCTCTTAGTGACTCTGTGCTGGGCGGTTTCCAGCAGAGCCTCGTCCTTCTTCAGGTACGGTAGTTGGACCAGTATATTGCACTCCAACAGCAGGCGTACCAAAGTGCTGTAGAGGCGGACAAATGTTTCTCTAGGAAATGACTAATGCACGCCCAAGGAGAGTCAGGCGCACGCTAGCCTTTCTTGCCAGCGTGGCTATGTTAGCGCTATGGCTCAAGTCGGCGGATATAATAGTGCCTAGGTCACGTTCCTGGGATGTGAGGTTAAGACGCACGCACGGAGTGCTAGCACTTTGTTCGATGTGCATAACCTTGCACTTGACGGTGTTGAACGGGGGAGTTTTCCGAGGCCCAGGAGTAAACAGCATGGATGTCTCTGTGAAGACGCGACTGATCGCTTGGCTCGCGGATAGGTCGCCATATTTCAGCATCGTCCGAATAGATCAGTATATGGCTGCTAATGGAAGGTGGTAGGTCATTAATGAACAAACGGCAGGGGCTCGACAATAGATGCCTGGGGCACTCTGGTCGTTGCAGCCAGAGCGCTGGAGAGTGCGCCATTTACACGAACTTGGTAAATGCGCCCGGTTAGATAGGTACTTAACCAGAAGATTGTTTGTTGGTCAATCCCCAAACTTGGTAGTTTACTTAATGGGACTGTGATTAACCTGGTCAAATGCTTTTGAAAAATATAGGTAAACCACGTCAGTCGGAGTATGACTGTCTGCCTCTGCGGTTCAGGAATCAAGGGCTGAGAGAAGATTCATGGTGGACGAGTGAGCCCTGCGGAACCCATGCTATTCTGGGGCTATTAGGGACTGGCTTTCTAGATGGTAGCACAGAGCATCAGCTATGATGCTCTCCATTACTTTGGAAGCAGTGCTATCGGGCGGTAATTAGAAGGGTTTGCCTTGTCACCATCCTTGTATATCGGTGTTATGACCCCTTGCTTCCAAGTGTTCGGATATTCTGCGCTGGTGTGGGAGCGGCTGTACAGTGAGGCAAGCGGTTCGGCCAGTACGGCAGCACACTCAAGCAGAAAGATGGGAGGGATCCCATCCAAGCCCGGCGACTTGTCTGTCTTTAATTTTGCTAATTTTTCCAGAAATTTCATCGGTGTTAACTGTACCGGATGTCTGACAACTCTGGGAGTAAAATTAGTGTCCATCATCATCATCATCATCATCATCATCAACAGCAGTACATCAGCCATTTGAACTGATGCTTCGCTGCGTGCTGAAGTGCTAAAAACGGACTCGTACTGAGTCTGCAGCAGTTCTGCAGCTTCTTTGTCCGACGTTGCAGTGTTTTCTTCGGGTCTAAGCAGGCTACGGATGGCAGCCCGCGATTTAGTGAGAGAAGCAATGTGCCGTATGATCTTGGAGTTCCCTGCAAAGTGACTAGCGAGAGCAAGCTGCTAGGCTTTTTTCTTGGCGAACAGCTGCTACACAGGAATTTCGCAATCTACGGTATTGTGCTCGCAATGCAGAGTCACCGAGTAGTAAGAATCTGTCTCAGAAAGCCTTCGTCTCTCTGATCAGTCTAATTGTGGCGGGCTGAAGCTGCTTGTGGTGCTTCAACGCAGAAGTACGCACTGTAGGAACGTATGTCTTAATTGCGTCGTTGATGTGGTCATCGACTGTGGACGTTTCTGCGGCCAGGGACGAGTCAACTCGGGAGAGGTGATCTTTGATCGCGTCATAGTCCGCTCGGTGAAAGTTCAGCCTAGTGGGTACTGCTTTAGCGTTGAGCGTGACATTTGTCGCCACCCGAAAACGGATAACTACGTGATCACTGGCACCGAGTGGGACATCCAGTTTTACGTTTTTTAATTGGATGTGGCTCGTTAATGAGCAGCAAGTCAAGTTTCGATGGGTTTTACGCGTCTCGTCACCGGGTGAACTGCTGTGCGTGTTCGGTTAGGCCGTGTTCTAGAACACGGACTGGAAACTCGTATTCGTCCTGGTCGTAAGCCTGGCCAGAGGCAAGGTCGATCTCCGGGAAGTTGAAGTACCCTGAGACGAGTAGGGGGAACTTAAGTTGGAAGCTCGAAGGGCTGCGTTCCAATGCCACAGACTTTCTGGAGGAGCTAAGGGCGGATGATAGACCACTCTAAGAGTGAGACTGGTTGCACAGGAACCGCGGAGACGAATCCAGAGGGATTCAGGAAGAGATAGCAGTTCCGGAGCTTTGAGAGGGACGCATGTGAGGCAGTCTGATACGTACACAGCTATGCCTCCGCCCCTGTCGCGTTCACGGTCGTTTCGAAGCAGCACGTATCCTGGGATAGCTACCTCGGCGTCGACAACTTATAGGCAGAACCACGTTTCGGTTACACAGATGACTTTAGCTTGCGTGTCAAACGCAAGAGCAGCGATTTCTGGCACCTTGTTCCGCAGTGATGGAGCGTTAGTGTACAAGCAGCTCCACGTGTTAACATGAACTGCGGGCGACCAGTGGTAACAAGGTGCAGTTGGTAGGGCAGTTTAGATTTGGTTTACGCCAACCCCTCCAGGGTCGGCGATTGCTCGTTTTTTTGGTAAATCCTCAAGTCGCGTAATAGTTAGTGATGGTGTGGTTTGGCTAGATGGCTTGGAACTGTCTCTGAATTTGCTTGCGCTCCTCATGCGGTTTGTCCGGATGTATCCTGACTTCCTAGGGAAAGTTGCCACGAAGCTCGTACCACCGTTGTAGTACAGTCTGGCGCATCTCGATAGTGAAAATGATGACCCTGAGCAGTTTGGGCGCCGGTATCTGCAAGAGGTGAGCTGGCCTCGAGAGCCGGTGGACAGACCAAGTCCTACAGTTGTCCACTGAGATTCAGCTGCGTTCGAATGTAGTTCCACTGCTGAGTATCATGGTGGGAGGCTTTGACCGAGTCATCATTATATCATTATACACGTCAGCTAGAGGTGGGAAAACACCTCAGCTACTGTGCCGCAATACACAAAGGAAAAGGAAAATAAATACAACAATTGCATGCCAGCTGAGCTACCAGAAACGGATAGGCATCGTTCCGGTAAGCTACCAGCCGGCTACTAGGCAAAAAGAAAAATTATCTTTTACGCTACGAAATGAGATCGTAGGTGGAGGGGGAGGCTAAAAGGGATGGGTCAGGTGTGCGGAGTTCTGGGACCCCGTGTATGATTATACTGCACGCTGTCTGGGTTGGGGTAGGTGCTGTTGATATACGCTTTCCTCAGTACCCAGGAAAAGTCGAGCTGGGCGGGGTTTTTCGTGTTCAATTTGTTCAAGCAAGTCGATGCCAGGAGCATTTCCTCGACATCGCCAGCACCATTCAGAGTGACCCGTAATGGTCTTGGACGTTTGCCACCTGGTGAGCGGGGTGCCCGTAGACGGCTGAGGGAAGGCGAGGGGTGGACGGTAGTTAAAGGAGTTTCCGCAAGGATTGTCATTGGGAGAGATCGACACTGGCTCTGTGGGCTAGTGATGAGTGGTCGCTTTCGTCCACATTGAAAAGTATTAGTTTCTTCCGGTTGAATTCCGGAAGACTGTTCCGAGGCGTATTGGTGCCTTGGCTGGATTGTAAGGGCCTCGGCTGTGCAACAAGTGTAAGTTGGGGACCTAGGCTCCCCTGCAACTGCATGGTGTACTGAGTGTAGTCGGCACAGATTTTAGGACGGTGCCTGTTCATCGTTCGTTCGGGGAAGCCGCGGTAGTTGCGTTGTGGGTTTCTGGCGCTGGTACCTGGGATCTGCTCAGTTGGAGAGTCATCCGGTAGTTCACGGAGGTTTTTCTCACCAGTTCTCAGTGACGGCGATAGGTCGCGCGGTGTAGATGAACTAAGAATCATGGGCAGGGTATCACCCAGCCCTTGACCGGTGGGGACTGTTTCTGTAGCGAGAGGCTTAGGTGGGCAGACAGAAACTAGGTCTTGAGGTTCAAGTTCAGGTTCAGTTGGGACCGGAACGATAGGATCATCCCGTGAATGTTCCTCCTTTTGCGCATCGTTGGATCGGGAATTGACAGGTCTGCTTGAGATGTTGAAAAGCCTAAAACAGAAACCGCATCACACCCTGTCCAAGCAATTACTGCCCACATTTTCCTGCCCAGCAGTCCCTGCCCGGCCGGTTTATGTGAAGTAAAAGAGTGAAAGGTAAGATGAGAAAACAAGGGGAGGAATGTCAGCTTAACAATGATAATACCAAGGTGTGAGAAGAAATTCAAAAAACCAAGGGAAAGTTGAAGATACAAGTCGATTAGAAGAAGGGGAAGGCTTAGTACTGCCACCCAAGAGCATCTAACTGACGCTCGAAACCCACTACCGTAGACTTCCTAACTACGTGCGCCGGAAGCGAGTTCCAACGTTCAATAACTCGGCGCGACAAGCGAGTTTCCATCCTTGCCCGGTCAGAACGCTGTTTGTACAGCTTCAACGGGTGACCTCGGAGACTAGGCAACTTGACGGAACTAAATAGCCAGGACAAATCCGGACCGATATTACCCGTTAAGATACGGTAAGTGAGAATCAAGTCTCCTCTAATTCTTCGGTAGCGCATTGAGTACATACCCAAGTTAAACAAACGTTCGGGATACGTTTGCCCCCGTAATCCCTGCACTAACCTTGTACCCACTCGCAAAACCCTCTCCCGTTCCATTTTGTCCCTTACAAGACAAGGTGGACAAGCCTGGATACAGTACTCTAAGTGGGGTCGCATAGAAGCTGAGAACAGATTCACAAAGATATCGGCCGTTAGGACATCGAAGGAGCGGCGAATAAACCACATCATACGGAACCCTCTACAAGCAGCCATCCTCCAATTGTCCCCAGAATGAAGCAATGAGGTGTGGGTATTACCTAGATAAACCTGTTGAGTGACAACAGAGAGTTCACTTGCACCAACTACATAGTGCGTGGTGGGACTAGCACCTCAAATGCGGAGGGCAGAACAATTCGCCTGATTTATAAGCATCAACCGTAAGACTGACTAATCCCAGAGCCTATCCAAGGCAGTCTGAATTGCCTCAGAGTCCCCAGGGATATCCACAAGATTCCAGAGGCTGAGGTCATCAGCAAACAATAACGACGGTAGTTCAAGCTCCTGGGGTAGTTCATTAACATAAATTGAGAAAAGCAACGGCCCTAGAACCCAGCCCTGCAGAACGTCACTAAGAACAGCTTGTCTAAGCGAAAGGCTACGTCCCACTAGTACACACTGTTCTCCCCTCTAGGAAAGCAGACACCCATTTAAGGGCGGCTCCAGATATCCCATACGACTTCAGTTTTAATTAGAGTCGTTGATGTGGGACAGTATCAAAGGCTTTCGAGAAGCCAACAAAAAGCGCGTCGATAGCGTGACCGTTGTCTACAGCCTCAGCCCAGCTTTCAAGGGCTACAAGTGAATTTGTCAGACATGAGAATCCCTTACGGAATACGTGCTGCGCAGCACCGAGGTTAAACTTAATCAGGTGATTCTCCACCGAATCTATGACCAAGTTTTCTGACAACTTAACTACTACGCTTGTTAAGCTGACAGGCCGGTAGTTCGCGGGCAGAACTCTGTCACCGCCCTTAAAAATCGGATAGATGATTGCCTCCTTCCATTCCAAAGGTAAGAAACAGCTGTCGAGGGATATTGTAAACATGCATGCAGAGGGCCACTTAGCTCAGTAGCCAATTTATGCATCAGCTTCGGATGAATTGAATCAGGGCCAGAAGCTCTGGAAAGATTTAGCCTTTGCAATAGTCCGAAGACTTGTCGCCGTTATGCTGAGTTCAGTTAGGCAAGAGTCCTCCGGGACTTAAGTGACCAGCTCAACCTGAGGTAGAGGCCTCGCGAGAAGACACCAGTATACTGTTTGCTAAGTATACAAGCCTTATCGTAGTCGGTATGCCCACGGGTCCCGTCCCCTCGTAGTAAAGCTGGACAAGAGGAGTTTGTACCGCTGCGTCTCTTTACGTAAGCAAGGAACTTTGGATTTGTTACGGCTGCGTTAGCCAAATCCTCCTCGCACTGAAGACGAAGAGTCATAAGATGTTGCTTAGATTTATTTCTAACCGTTCGATAGCTTTCGTAGGTCTTGGTTGATGAAACCGCTTGGTAAGTTCGCCAGAACTTAGAGCGCTTCTTGAGCAAGTATTAACCAGTATGATGAATCCAAGGAGGCCGCGCCTGTCACCCGCCTCTTAATGATTGGAATGTGGGGAGCAGAGATATCGGTGAGGTAGGCCTTAAATTTCTCCCAGGTTGTCTCAACGGTGTCAACCACGGTGACCGCACAACGCAGAACTGAAGCTTTGTCTCGCATTGCGTTAAAGTTTGTCCGAAAAATATTTGAACATGCCTCAGCGGTAGCTTGATGACAGTTAAAGTGCATCGAAAGGACATGCAGACATGGTCACTGGCTCTTAGAGGACAGCAGTATGTTATATCACTTACGAAATCGTGTGACTTCGCAAAAATGAGATATAAGTAGACGGAAGCTGGTTGCTCATATATCTAGTCGGGAGGTCCACAAACTGATGCAAAGGAAGTTGCAACGTTAGCTCGAGCAGATCCGAACCGAAAGTCCCTACCGCCGAACTGCAAGATAGATCAGCCAAGCAGACTTCAGGGAGGTTGTGGTCACCCAGTATTAGACACCTATTGGCAGCCTGAGTACGAATAAATTAAATAACTTCCCTGGAGATATTTCCAGGACTTCGATATATCACTATAACCGTAAACTGAGCAGAGAAAGTGCACACAATAGTCGACAGGGCTTCAACAGTTCGATTCGGCGACTGGAAAACACAGGTCCTCAACACATCAAGATTACAACTTACATAAAGAGCGACGCCCCCACCTTGGCGGTCAACAAAGCGATCACATCTAAGAATTGCGTAGCCAGGTAAACCTACTTCACCGTCTGTGATATTTGGGGACAACCTCGTTTCAGTGAAAGCAAGTACGTCGGGACGAGATCCGTCTACAAGTTGATCCACCTCGTGTACCTTGTTCCTTAGGTTAGGCACATTACTGAGCATTACCCGAAGGAACTCGGCACGACCAACCCTGGATCGTACGCTACCAGCAGGGTTTTGGTAGGGCAGAATTTGACTTCCGGCTGACCACCTAAAAACCCACAAGACGAAGGCCTTGCTCACTGTTGTGGTGCCGCTGATCGTACGGCTAACCTGCTGCTACCGTGCAGCTGACCATTGCCAGAAATGTGTTGTGGTTTCCGCTGACTTTAGGGATAACCTGCCTGAAACTTATGTGCCGCCCCCAACCATTTCAACCCGCCACGAAATGAGAACAACAAAACCAACCGGTCTGAGGGATCCAGATTCTGATTGTATGAAAGTATGGTGCAATAAATAGGTCGTAGGAAACCACTAACACAACCAAATGGAAGATGCTAATTAAGGTTAATAAACACAACTCAAATGGTTCAACTTCATGGTCTGACTTGCCGTTGATTCCTCATAGATTCGCATTTTGATCTATATGCGCGATCGATCTCTAATTGCGGATTGATGCACGATTGCCGCACTGCTCTCGGCCTGAACGCTGACTCTTCGTAACACTCACCAGCCGCCCGCCTGCTTTTGAGGCTTTTGATGGCTTACTTTAACTTCAGTCGATCTGCCAATGGGAGGCTGCCTTGCCGAGCAACCTCTTGGCGACAGCTGGTTCGGGATTTTCTCGTTCCAGCAAACGGCTCAGCGGCAGTGTTCCAGGACGTCGTGGGATTTCGCCTGGCACGCGTTCTCCCTATAAAAAACCACATATGTCTGTTTAACAACATTGTGATGTGGCGGATACAACTCACTAGTAAATAAAGTCACTGCCCCTTGCTTCATCCTGGCGAAGCATTGTAGTCCAGCAACTCATGCTGTAATTCTGGGGAGCATTGGGCCCTTGTTTGACAAATGAACAAAAGAAAGGCGTATGAAGTGAGCAATCAGTCACCGGCTCCAAATGAATTTGATTCCCGGAATTCGCTCCGCTGCCTTGCGGGCAGGCTATTCAGCCAAAAGCTCAGGGTGGTGCCTCCTAAGTCAACACTATACTTCGGCTTGGGTAACCGGGTAGTATCGCACCCTCTGACGGAATCATAGACTCCGATGTGTTGTGTTGTTTGCCAGTGGGAGGTCCGGCTGAATGTTGACATTACTACCCTTGAGTTTGAATGCAAAGCGCATTAACGCCTTGTGTTCCTCCGGGTTGGCATATCGACAGGGACGTACCCTAATCTGGTTAGCTTCCTGATAGTGACACAAGAAAAACCAGATAGAAGCATCTTGCTGATGCAGCGCTTGAACCACTGGAGGGCATCCAGCATGCGTTCCTTGGGAAGAGTTGCCGCGGATTCAGCAACGTTAAGATAACGCTGCTATCAGTAAAAGAATCACTTCGACGAGGCGTACTCAGTCCACAAACCTTTGATTTCACCCCAGTTTCGACCGGTTTGGCAGGTGACCCGGCGCGTTTCTTCGCCAAGGGAGTTGGAGTAATTGGGGTTGAGGCTTTGTGTTCTACCTCCAACTCCCTCACCGGTCTAGTCTTTTCAGACTTTGCGGGTGGCCGAAGTCGATACGGCGCGTTACTTTGCCAATAAAACTGGGGGGGGGGGGGTTGGAGTTGGAGCTTTGTGCTCTATCTTCAACACCTTTATGGGTTTAGTACCTTCAGGCTTTGAGGGGGCATTATGGACTTTCTTAACCCTCTTCCTTTTGCTTTTATTGGGCACAGGGACAATGTCCAGTACAACATCAGAGTCCTCGTTAGGGTCATGCCGGACCGTTGGGGCACACGACACTAGCCATCACCTCAGACGGATTCTCATCGACAGCAATTGAAATTAGTTGCGTAGCTTCCTCCAATGAGCCGACATCAATAGATACTCCCATTTTCCTCATCAGTAACTCAACTTAGTGATCAAGAGATGTGAGGAAAGACCACATTTGCTGGTTACCCAGCCCGACATTGCTCGATGTCTCCTCAGTGACCTCAAGAGACGTAGATCGATGGCTAAGGCTTAGAAGACAATTGGACAGCATGCTATCGCTAGTCGAGAGTATTGGGTACTGATCAGGGCTCAAATCAGTACAGGTCTCATGGTACCAGCAGTTGCATACTTAGCACTGCATGACCCCAGACCCGTCCGTCATGGGACTTGAGCAGCTCATGCTGCCGTATACAGCATTAGATTCGCTGATCAACGCAACCGAAGACACATTAGCGCCAAGAATCCGTGAATCCGAGGACCCTTCCCAAGAGTGTGAAACAATAGCAAAACGTAAAAAAGACAAGCCGTTACCCGCAGGGCAGTCAACAGAAACAGTTGCGGGCTAACAGTGCAAAATGGATTATAAAACACAAAAATACCAGAAAAATAACCAGAGGATGAACCCGAAAAAGATGGACGACGTTTGGTAAGTACCCGAAAATGGGTACGACGTAATCCGGGGAA